>OX101784.1:21292587-21500609 GCA_944452715.1 Ophion slaviceki | reverse complement strand
AGAACGGATGCACTTGAGGAATTAATGTTTCAAGCGAAAATTTCATAGTTTTGAGGACCAAAAATGATGGTGTTGACTATTTTTTGCTCGGTCGCAATTTTCAAGGTTATTCAAGGTCAACTTCAGTTTTTAAATAGGAACAAGTGTTTCTAGTTCGCGAATCTTTTTCCGTCTCAAACTTTTTTCCGTTTGAGTTCAATTAACATCACTTAAAATATTTTTAATATTTAACCAAATAGATGCCCTATAAATCAGAACGAAATTTTTTGTTAAATGTTTAAAATATCTTACAAAATTAAAGTCGATCGAAAAAATCCTTGGACCAGAGTTACTTATTGTGTTACACGAAAAATGATTTTGAAATAAAAAATATTGGTTCCCATTAAAAAAAAACGAAGTTGACCTTAAAATAACCTTGAAAATTGCTACCAAATACAAAATAACTAACACTAGTATTTTTGTATCTTGAAATTATGAAACTTTCGTTTAAAACATTTGTCACTAGAATACATCCCTTTCGAGATGTCTCTCCCCTCCCTCTCTCCAGATTACGGACTATTATTAGGTGTACAAATGAGTTCTCGGCCTGAGAATAAAAACATCTGTATTGAGTATTTAAACGAAAAAATTTCGCTCTACGTCTGGTGTCATATAATATCAACCTAGTAGACTATTTTTATCAATAGCTCAACATAACCTCAAAATGTACATCGTGAGCACAGTAAGCAAAATTAGTTGCAATAACGCGCATATTAGGCACTGTATACTTCTCGCGTTCGAATTGAAAAAAAAACTTCCGAGGCTAATGAGATGATTTGTCAGGGATTGGGGGAAGATGTCATATCCATCGGTACCGGAAAGAAGTGGTTTCAAAGGTTCTGGAGTGGAAATTTCGAACTCGAGGATGGCAAGAGAAAAGGAGCAACAAATTTGAAGACGAGGATTTCGAGCGGTTGCTGGACAAAAATCCTTGCCAAACGCAATCGGAGCTTGCTTCTATATAAGGAGTTACCTAAACACGACATTTCCAGTCGTTCATAAAAGCTCGGCAAGATTCAAAAGGAAGGCCGCTGGAGTCCTCACGTACTTTCGGAAAGCAATAAGGCGAGACGATGTGACACAGCTTCTCGTCTTTCTTGTCTCGTTTCGAAAAGAAAGACCTTTTGCAAAAAATAGTGACTAGAGATCAGAAGTGGCTATTTTACGCCAATCCAAGAAAATTTAAATCGTGTGTTAAGTCGGGCGAACCATCCAGATCGACCGCTAAACCGAATATTCACGGTAAGAAACTCCGTCTGTGCATACGGTGAGATTCCAAGGGTGTTTTGTACTTTAAACTGCGCAAACCTGGGGAGACAATCACGGCTGAGCACTATAAACACCAACTGCAGCGTTGATGTGACGAAATTGAGCGCCAGCGGCCTTACACAGGCAAATGACCTAGGCGGATCATATTGCGGCATACCAATGCTAGACCACATACAGCGAAACGACTGAAGACGTTTTAGATTCGTTGCGCTTGTTCCTTGTTCACTTGTTCCCATCGCGCTAATATCAGTTGGCCGATATCTACCTCAAAACGTGCGATGGAGTAAAAACTTCCATTACCGAATTTATCGGCTCAAAACCACCATATTTTTACCGCCAAGGAATTCGCAATCTGCCTAACAGGTGGTTGAAATTTGTGGAAGCATACGGAGATTACTTTCCTGATTAAAATGTACCTAGATTTTCAGCAAATAAATAATAATTTTCATGAAAAAAGGCCGAGAACTTATTTGTACCTACACCTAATATTTATTTTACCTCTACCGTCGGAAACATTAGAGCCTTTCACAAAAGGTCGAGCATTAACCGAAGGACTGACAAAAGATCCTAATTTTTTCAGACCTATATACTCCAGCTTTTATTGAATAAAATCACAACTTTTCTACTATTATATTTAATCTATATACAACAATATATCTGATCTGAAAACTGGAGGAATAACATTTTATGAAAATAGAAAACCACTTTCTTTTGACTTAAATTTTAGAAAATTGACAATTAAGAGTACCGCTTAAAACTAATTAGAAGCATCTTTAAAAAATTAAAAACCACCACGAAACATTTTTTGACATTTAACAACCACTCAAAATCTCTTTCATCGAATTCCAAAAATCTTATCTGAACTCATTTTTTCGTTGACCGAATGAAAAGTATCTCAAGTCCATATTTTGTTTGTATTTTTTTACGGACTACATCTATCTAGGTGGGTCATACGATTGCATTTTCCAAAAATATTTTCGTTCGATCGTATCACCTTTCAGCTAGATGCCTTGAAAATTTCAATGAAATATTCATAAAATTGAATGGGCTACAGCTTCTTATAGTCGGCCGGCCAAACCGTAGCAGCACCACACTTCAGATTTTAATCGCGTTTTTTTTCGAAACACTGTTTTTCAAGTCGGTGGACATGATCTCTTGAGAACCACTCAATGGATTGTTTCCAAGTTTACAGAAGATACGATGAGAAACATTTAAATGTCGTTAACGATCTCACTTTTGTAAAATCGATCTTTATTTTTTAATCGTTACGTAAAAAGGACGACTTTTTTCATAGATTTTGTATGCTCCAGTTTGAATTCGTCGCCACGTTGGTAAGAGGAACCATTTTCAAAATCGACGATCGTCAACGACTCGTATTTATTGTTAACTTAAATATCGCGTTTAGTTTTTAGATTTCAGGTGGACTGTTTAAGCTGGAGACGGTTCACCGCCAAACGCCACGAAAAAATTTCATCATCTGCCGGCGGTCATGTTTTTGTTGCTTTTCTGTATTTGTTGGTGATAATTTTTAAAGGCTCTCAATATATGTACCCTCGTATCAAAAAAGCGTTCCTTTGTCACCAACGGTTTCCCAGAAAAAAATCGGAAGTTCACCATTTTTTTCGGGCCTCTAGGTAGATCAAGCCCCTTCAGAAACTCCTGTCAAAGTTTATTTAGGTGTGATGGCAGGCACTTTGGCCCTCTATCCAATCTGAAAAAACACTGCATTTATCCACGCACCCCAAACTTTTTATGTGAAAAAAGTAAGGAGCTTCCGGTTGTCGCTCGGTATGGTCCGATAGGCCGAAATAACATGCGACCCCTTGACGTCATAGCCACCTAGAACTCCGACATCACTGTACCGAACAGGTGGAAAGCTCCCGTTGGTGAGGGCTTATCGATATGTGTATTTCGAAAAGTCTGGAGAACCCCGAATCGCGAAACTCGAAGTAGGTAATATCCGTACGAAAAGATTGCTGAACCAAGTGAACCAAATTGCTATAACCCATAATTAGCCCAAAGGAGCCGCACTTAAGGGGCGGGGGGGGGTCCAGCCTATTTACGTTGCACGTGGCGGAATCCCGAGCAACGCGACCTTCGATCGTCGTTCTTACATTTTTCCCCCTCGCCACGATTGTGTCACTAACACGCTTTATCAGCTTGACCGCCCTTGGTGAAAACAGATTCTCCGGAATTTTTATGCAATACATAAATCAATCAAGTACCCCCCCTTCTTCTCTCTCTCTCTTTCTCTCTCTCTTTGATTTTTTTTTCATCACTTGACGTTAGAACGCTGCTGCGCCTCTTGATTTATTAGTTAACTTTATTTATATCATGGTGAAATGAGTTGAAATGAATTTGAGATCGCTTTTTAGTATTTAGGTTTTAGCACCAATTCGGCCGAATAAGGAAATTAAATCGAATTAGGAATAAGGGGGGAAAGTGTACTAGTGAAACGGAAAGACTGTGCAATTGAGGTAGCTGTTCTCACCAGCGTGGCGAGTAGACAACATCGGCGAAATATCAGCTCTACTCGAGTTACCTGAGCTTGGGGGCCCTACTTGGCATCTTCCCCAAAACTCATTGTATTTTCATTCCCACTCTCGCAGCAAGGAATGGTCCCGGAGCTCCTTAAGGGAAGGTTCTGCCTTGTTGGGCCAAAAAATGTTCCATTTTTAACCATTTTTTTATGCGAAAAGTATTAAATATAGAATGCTGTTATTCGGTATGTTGACTAAGTGGTTATTATTGAACATCAAAATATTTTTAAAAGTTTGACAAAAAATGGTGGTGGGAATGGGAGGAGCCACGTATGTCGGTGTGCGGGCGATGACACTCTTTGCTTGCGGAAGTCCTAATACCCACACAGGTGATCTGGAGCAAACAAATCAAACATATTTGCACTTTGGACAATATTGTGTATAAGTTGACCTAGAATCCAAAAGAAAAATTGCAAAATAAAAAAAATAGTGAGCAAAAAACTGCATAAATTTTTGGAAGAAAAATTAACTTCCTTCCGATTGCTCACAATTTTTTTATTTTTCAATTCTTTTTCATTGATTCTACGTCAACTTATACACAATATTGTACAAAGTAAAAATATGTTTATATATACGCATATATACGTAACGCGTATATATGCGTTACGTATGTATACGTTTGGCCTGAAATAACGTCATTTGGCGGTCACCTTGAGAATTAAAGACAATATTCTAACACTATACATTAAGGCCATGTGTCACACCATTCGGCCGGTAAAACAGAACACAATCACAAGTGTCCAGTGTACTCGAAAACGGCTCTACAAAATATCACCCAATTTGTACAGTCGATGTCAAATGAATAGAGGAACAACGTCTTTCTCCGCGATTTTTCCGAATTTGAAAAAAAGTCTCTTACCACGCGAGACCCTTAACGAAAAAACTTTAAAAAATCGTTGATAGGGTAGGCTGGGGTCGATAAAAACAAAGATCAAATGAAACTAGTTGAATAACACGAAAACGGTTAGTGACAGCAGCGCGGCCCCGAGGGGTGACGAGACTGCTTTGCGCATCGGAACTTGTCGCTCATTGCACGTCGCTCCCGAGCGCGGCGCCATTTCTATGTGGGTTCATCGCTTTTTCGACATAAAAAGTAAGTTTTTTTTACTATTATTATCTTGCGTATTACTCCAAAACTATTGTTCCCTCTTAAGCGTTGTTTACAATCAGCATTACTATAAATATTCTAGATGAGTTTATTGTGGTCAGTACCTGCCTACAATATTTATGTTTTTCGCTGTTTGATAAATGATTTAAAGCGAGGGTGTGGGGGCAGCTGAAACAAACGGTTCGGGGTCAATTGAAACGTGTTTCTATCGACTCCGAACAAACATTTCATAGGCAAGCAAGTTTGCCAAATCTTGTTTTATTTTTCAGATGCTAAGAAATCGTCCGAAAAGTAAAATAATATTAAAGAACCTTAATACACCTTCAGTGATACTCAAACTGGAATGAAAACCAATAAAACTGATTATTTGGATTTAAAGTATATTTTATTCACAACAAACATACTTTATCACTTCATACACATCATTAACAGTACCTGGATTTAGTAGAACATTAGATAAATCAGCTGAAAACACCTATTTCAACTAATCCCAGAGACTGTTTCGGTTGACCCCGCAATAGGGTCAAATGAAACATTTTCCGAGGGTTCTACTCCAAATAGTTTCTACCTAAGTTAAGGAGAGATATACACCTAGATGGTCGAGGTCGAGGATTTAGAAGCTATGAACATTCCGTCGACCGTAGAATACCTACATTATGGGCCTGGTATCGATGATTCCATGTAAGTTGACAAATTCCATAATTTATTCATTCCCAAATGTTCAAACGCGTTTTTCTCGAAACCACGTTTTTCAAATCGGTACCCAAAATTTCTCGAAAACCAATGAACCGATTACCTTGAGGTTTTTTGTGGTTATTCTATACACCATTATCTAGTACTTGTCATAGGATTTTTTTTCCGTTACTTACTTTTTGTTTTATAAGCAAAATAATAACTAATTTTTGGCCCAAAAATCACTACTTATGTTCAAACATCCGCCATTTTGTCATAAATCGATATTTTTAAAATCGGCTATGACAAGTACTAGATTATAGTATGCAATTTAATAATCTATTTGGTTTTTTTTCAGACGATTTTTGAAGAAACGCCAGTGGGTACCTTATACGCAGATTTTCTTACGACGCTCCAAGAATCATACAATATCCTTGTACATTTTTAATATTTTTAAATAAAGAAAATTAAACATATTTTTGAATGTATATACTTTTAGATAATTAAAACCCCAATCCGAAATTTCAAATAGTTTTCCTTGAACAAATTCACAAAAATGACCTTTTTTCCGGCTCCTAGGTTCATATCTCCCCTTAAGGGCACATAAGGAGCAAAATCAATAATGCTATTATATACCTAGATAATCTAGCTCTAACTAAAGCCCATTACCAAACAAATAGGGTATAAAATGAATTCACACTAACCGATTTTCTCAAAAACGTTCCAATTGACCCCGCCTACCCTACACGTAATCGTCTAACGAAGGGATGCGGTTGTTCCCTGACTCAAAACGAACATTTGAGACCTCAACCGTTTTATTCCAGCGAGTAATTACGGATATCCGTAGGTGACTCTACTTTGCATATAATCGTCAAGAATTTTGCGAAAAATTCGCGTGACAGCCATCGATTTTAGCTGTCGCGAATTACAGCGAGAGCGTAGAGAAATCATTCTGTCGCGTCGATCAAATATCGACGTCTATTGCTCGAGCTTGATAAAGCAGGGTTCGCACACAGCTTCTGAAATGTATTCGGCAATTGACGTGTGATCCCGGCTCCGCGCTCGATTCTTACAGCCGATATTATGCCGTCGGAATAATGTTTTTGATGTTTTTAGTTTAAAAAATTAAGTTTTTAGTGCTGGTATGAAGTTAAATAAATGTGTGAGTGCATAAAGTTCGGCGTTGAACGAAGGATTAGGTGTTTTTATTGGCCAGGTCCACATATTTTCTGAAGCATTTTAAGGTGTCTTTATTTCAGTATATTTTTCTCCTTTCAAATACAATTAATATAAATATTTTTCACTTTGTATAGTCAATCTAATTACTGTTCAGTCTGCTGCAATCACTCTTTACACAAATTATTGTTTCGGAGAGGGTTAACACTGGACCGAACAGTAAGTTAGGTTCGCTTTGCATAAATTGTCCTTTGAAAAGGCTGTTTTCATAATTGCCCGGCTCAACCAGTGGTTATAACGAAAAACAAGTTCACGTCTTTGTAATTGAATGAAAACATTTTTTAAATTTTTTCATCGCTAGTAATCTTTAGAAGAAATAATACTTCCGGAGACACGCCAGAAACTTGTTTTTCTTCGAAATCGTTGGTTACACACGAAATTTCCATAGCCAGTCTCCGCAAGGAATAATATATACATAGATCAGTCTCGCAGAGTGTGAAGTATCTTACTGATATTCAAAGTTACTGGATTTATGCAAAAGTAAAAAATTTGACTTATTTACTGCTCGGGCCGATACACTTACTCTTTGTAAGGAACAGGCTTTGCGAAGAGTGGTTGCGGTGGACTGAACTTTATTTCGTTGCGGTATGATTGACTTTAAACCCTTGTGTTAAACTAGCTACTTTGAACATTAGTGAGCTACTTCTAACCTTGCGGATCTGATTTTTGCATAAATTGTCCCATGTGAAGACTGGCTAGAGAAATGCCCTGCGTAGCCAATGATTGTCAAGGAAAACAAGTTTCCGGCGAGTCTTCGGCAGTATTGGTTCTTCCAAAGTATAAGTTTCTTACTTATACTTGTTTTTCTTTATAATAACTGGTGACGCTGTGCTATTGTGTACCCAGCCTTTGTAACGGGCAATTTATACAAAGATCAGTCTAATAGGGTGAAAAATAGCTCACTTATATTCCATGTAACTAGTTTTATATAGAAAGACAAAGTTAATCTAACTACTGTTAGAGTTGCTGTTAAAATTGATATGAAACTCTTGCAAAAACTTAAAGAATAATCAACTGGGAATACTGTTGCTGGTTGGAAAAATGTATATGTCAGGGTGGTACTCCTTTTTAATATGTGAGTGGAACGGTCGTGAAAAGTACCATACGCACGGCCCGAGAAAGGGCGCCTGACGCTAGGCAACCCATGCAGCACGATGCGAGGGAGAAAGCAGTACACTCAGGCGCAACTACTTTTTCACAAGCGCTCGCATGGGGCTAGGCTACATATAAGGGCGACGCCGGGCCACGGATTTCGGACAAGCTGGCTCGAAGATCCGTCGAGAAATCGACCGAGATCATTCGCAGCTTTCTCACTATTGTCACCTCCTAAAAGCACGCTCATGCGGCAAAGATCGGCCAAGAACAATTCGCAGGTACGAGCTCTCCTTAAAACGAAGAAGTCGGCCAAAACTTCGAGGCCTCAGAAGTATGGAGACTGCTGCTGATCGACTTGCCTATCTGCTATCTACCGGGACGCCTAACTAGGCCCCCTCTATACCACCTTTCGACAAGAGACGTCTGAGTGAGACGCCTTACCTCGCCACGCTGATACACGGCCTGCGCGCCGCTGCTCTCACCACTGCCCAGCCCACCAGCGAAGAAAGCAGACGGGAGCACCCAGACTACGAGAGCTGCGGGAGTTCACGGCGGCACCCAGACTTCACGGCGCTCAGCAGGAGTCAACCGTTCTCCAAGCGGACGCAGAGACGCAAACGTCTTCTGGCAGCGAGTGGGAAGCTCCCATTCAATGCAACGCACCAGTGGAATCAGTCAACGGCAGCTACACTCCACTGTTGTGGCTACTGCCGGGGGTCCGCAGAACAAGAACCCTGCCTTCACTACTCTGGAGCGAGTCTCCTCGAATCTTCGATTGTTTTGAGCCTTATCGAACCGCCGATTGTAACAATAATAATGACTAAATAATAAATGACGTAATTTCAAATTGTCATCGCTTGACTTCAGTTTACTCGACGACCTACCCAACGCTGCGCCTTCACTTTCTCTGCAAAACATCGGACAATATGCTTTTTCAAATTTTCAGCATTTTTTAAGGCGGGATGCACATTTACAATGATAAAAAACGATTACTTTTCATTTACTTAAACGATAGAACTATATATGTAGAATATTTTCCCAAAGTTTCAAAGCGAAACTCGAAAAACTGCAATCGTTGCGGCCTGTCAATGCCGTGCCTCACCGCTCGGATTCGCAGCGCGCGCCGCACGTAGAAGCGACAGCGCAGAGGGGCAGGCAGATATGGGCAAAAAGTAATTAAAGTAACAACTAACAATTACAATTACAGCTGTAATTAATAATTTAATTAATTTGTAACAGTTTACTTATGTATTTAGTTACAAGTACCTAGTGCAATTTAACTAAATTTTTGTGTAAACTTCAAATGCGTTTTTCACAAAGTGCATTTTCGAAATTGGTGTGCACCATTATTCAAAAACTATTAAGCCAATTGAGTTTAAACTTGGTAGTAATATTAATAACATTACCACCTCCTACTTGACGAGAAAAGATTTTTACAACTTCGAAAAATCTTTTTAAATCCAAATGTTACAGGTATTTCGCGTAAAATGTTGTTTTTTCTCTGTGAATGCCATTTTCTTAAATTTACATTTTCTTCATTTTAATTACTGCTATTAGAAAATATACATGTTCTAACTGGAAAATTCGACCAAGAATCTTGCTTTCATTCAGTTTTTCGACATTCTTATATCTCGATATTTCCTGAAATGCGAGTGTCTTCAAAGAAGTTTGCCGGAATAAATGGTAAATATATACATAACAAAAATACTAAAATTATTAAATAAATTATTTGTATTTCTTATGAACTTCAACCTATCGGCGAAGGGTAGAGAACATAAAATTGGAGTCTATTTCGTCCGTTTTGATACGTTTCCGTGGCGCTATCTATACTATAAAACGAAATTTTGTTCCGGCAACACGACTTATCGAGTACCCGATGTGAGACCAGTACTCGAAAAACTCAGGTACTCGATAAAGTTCGAGTATACCGATCACGGGTACCCGAAAAACTCGGGTACCCATGTTTTGCCCGACCTGACCCGACCCGACCCGACCAATTCTGCCAGCCGCACACCCCTGATATATATATATATATATATATATATACGTGTATATTGGAGATGAGAACGGCGCAGATAACAACAAATTGCATATTGTTTATTGTAAAAATGCAATTTTTTCATGCGTAACTTCAAGAATTTTTAACCGATTGGGATGTAAATTTGCATATATGTAGAGGATGAAAAAGTAGCAGATCCGTGCAACTTGTTTTTCCGACATCTCACAATTGAGGGGTTCAAACTGCCCTTCGATATTTTAGCCAAGAGCATCGTATAATCAGCTAGCCTTTCACGATTTCGGGATAAATTCTCGTCACTATAAGCTCGTTCCATGACGTGATTGCTTATTTGTATAAATCACGCTCGCTCCACCCGCTCCGGCCCATTAAAATAAATATTGTTTATTGCAATAATTCGTGAATAACTGGTGAAAATCACTCTTCAATTTCCGGCTAATACGGACACAGAAATGGGAGAGGCTTTCACAATCACGGACTAACTTTGTGCTTCGGGAAGCAACTGGATTACAATTGTATATTTACGAAGAAGTTCTTCCCCGATAAGCACTGCCTTTGAAGATTACAATAAAATCGGAAAAATGTTCTAGCACTTACTTGTTTTCAAAAACGTTTCAACTGTATATTTTTTTTTATTGATTATACTCATTACAATAATAATAGTCATGATAAAAGGGTTCCAAACAAAGATATTTCTTACACTACACACAGGTGAGAATAGCCATTGTCGTCGAATATCCATAAGTCGAATTTCTGCCCTTCTTTTTCCAATGAGCGACCTATATGTAGCGCGAAATTGAATCCACTTAGATCACACGTAAATGTGTTTGCAGCCCCAACCTTGGCTTTGCTGTCTTCCACTGTTTCTATAAATTCTATCCATAAGTCGAATATCCATAAGCACGAATATCCATAAGTATGAATATCCTTAAGTGAGCATAGAGTAGAAATGAGCGCCAGAAATGGCGGGAGGTAGAGAAAAAGTGAGTATTGAAGGTAAGTATAGAGTTTCTTTGGGTTTTTAGGGTTTCCAAACCCATTCAAACCCAAACAAACTCACTCACAGATATTCGTACTTATAGATATTCGACTTATGGATATTTACTTATGGATATTCGACTTATGGATAGAATTTATAGAAACGGTGAACGACATTTGGCTATGTAGCTCGAAATTGAATCCACTTAGATCACACGTAAATATCTTTTTAGCCCCAACCTTGGCTTTGTAAGCCAAGGTTGGGGCTGACAACACATTTTCGTGTGATCTAAGTGGATTCAATTTCGAGATACATATAGACCGCTGATTGGCAAAAGAGGGGCAGAAATCCGCAGAGATCGTAGTGCAATCGAAAACATCGACAACACACAGTTACAATACTATACAGCCTTTGATTTCTGCGAGTGGCAAGCTTTTGTCACCTATGTTGGTTGTTTTAAACGAACCTACTAGAAAATTTGGACCTCGAGTGGAACAAACAATCTTCAGAGCCGAAAATATCTATCCATTGGCTTCGAAATCTGGAAAATTGACCACTAAACATTTCAAGCGTTGGTTTCAAGAAGTATAGATTCCCACTACGGTCCAAAATCGATAATACTTCTGGATTCTTGGAGCGGTTAATGTCCAAGTGCATTTAAAGAAATCGATATGCTAGGCAAATATATTAAAAATATATTAATTCTAACTATTCGAGCAGGTAAATTTATTGTACCAGTTTCATTAGTTCTGTAGACAATAAGTTCATATTACAATTAACAATTGTTGCAGATACAACGGGCCTGATACAGCCCCTTGATGTTTATGGCTTCCATGGATGGAAAAACTTCGTTAAACACTTTTCTGCCATAGTAATTTTATACAATTACGACGTCAATCTGCACATGAGAGATAATATTGTTAAGTAACAATCTCTTACACACGATCAGTTTTCTTCTCCACGGTTTACAAACCTTTTTAAACATGCGTGGTACAAAAACGGTTTCGAAGAAAAAAAAACCACCAAAATTCGAAAATCCGGTAGAATGTTTCTTTTCATAAAATGCACTGACATGTGACATATGCGGCGAAACAGCTATTATCACTTGTTTGTGGTGTAAGAAATCTCTTTGCTTAAAACATTTTTATCAAGACTATCATTATTGTAATAAGTGTAATACATAAAAGATATACAGTTGAAAAGTTTATTGGATAAGTAAGCGCCAGGACATTTTTCCGATTATATTGTGTTCCGGAATTAGCCGCCCCGTCTTGAGCAGCACCGATCGGCGGTTTTTGGCATGTGATTTCGCGCGCACCGAAAGTGGTGCAATCTAGCGGCGGCCGGCCCTTCAGGCTGGTCGACTTGAAAACGTAACGTCTCGTGCGGGGCTGGCGTCGCCACCTGCCTGCTTGCGAGCGCTAGGCTTCGCGGCTGGCGCGTGCGCGTTTCTCTATATCGCTCTCGATGGGCGCTTCTGTCTTCTTCTCGATCGGTTGGTTTTGGCACTCTCGCTCAGATCGTTGAACACTCGGGTGTCTTTTCGCCAAAGCTCGGCGCATCGCGGTTCTGTAGAAAAAAAGTGGCCACGAGAGCAAGTATCGGGATCGGGAAATATATTAACTGCATCAGGAAATTGATACTAGGAGCACGGGTTAAACTTTCATTGGCAGGAGCTGGCAAGGAGGCTTAGGCGCGTAGTATCGTACAGTTCTCGGCACGCACGTGGCAGCCATCTTCGCTACAGGCTCGCAACGGATTGTTGCACCGGGCAACAATACAAAAAGTTATATTTGTTCGGAACACGGCGACACTGCCAAGAGCATTATTATAAGATCTGACCCAATAAAGACCAATCGTGATTTTCATTCCGGTGTCACCACCGTATTTTATAATCTTTCCACCAAAACCAGACTCCGTGCAAATACATGTGGGATATGATAAAAATGTTATTCCAATATTTATTTACGAGGATCCAATACAAAAGGTTCCATGGTTACAAGAGAAGAAAATCACGATTCGAGCTCTTTTGATTTCCCGAGAAGACTGACTTTTGTTTCCCTCCCCCTCTTCTTCGTAGTCAACTCTTTTTTTGGTTTGCGTGTATGTGAACGCTTTTGATCGTAAGTTTCGAGCTGTGCCTGGCTCCTCGAAATCAGCGGATGTTTACGGCCCTACACTCGGCCATCCTGTATTGATATCGCCCTGGATATAAATTTTCTCCGTCGCTCGTGTCGACGTCATCGTAGTCACCTTCCAGTGGTTGTGACCACGGCTTCATGCGGTCTGCTGATGTACCCGTCGCGAACGGGCCTTCGTGTTCGCCAACTCGTTCGACTTTATACCGATCCTTCCGTAATACGGTCGTCACTTTGTACGGTCCAAGGAATTTTGGGTGAAACTTTTAGCCAGGACCGACTTGCGGCTTTTGTATCGCCACCAAGTCGCCACATCGCTTTCTTCGCGTCCAAGTCTTCGCTTTCTTCCTCCGTTTGTCGTAATTCGCTTTGTTTTCGGCTTAAATCTTCGCGATGTTCATTTTGGCTTCTCCTCGTAGCTCGGCTCGATTCTCGTCGTACACCGTCTGCAGTTCTTCGTCGATAATTTCCCTGAGGCGTACGTCCTCTTTGGTACGCATCGGTTTTCCGATTAACAATTCGAATGGCGTTTTCTTGGTACTGCGGTGATACGATGAGTTTATCAGCTGTTGTACCTTGTTCACAATTTTGTACCACTCTGCGGGGTTCGCCTCAGCCAACTTCGCCAAGATCGGGATGATCGTCCGATTCACTCGCTCGACTTGCCCATTTTCACGGGGCACTCTAGTCGTGATAGGAATATGTTTAATTTATTCGGCCTGACAATATTCTTGGAAAACACTTGCGGTAAACGCGGTTCCTCGATCTGAAACGATTCTCCGTGGATTTCCAAAAATCGTCGCCTGCGTTTGGAGTCTCGTGACACCTTCTCCGGACGTCGTTGATTTCGGTGGGTAAAGCCACACGAACTTGGTAAAAGCGTCTACCACTACCAATAGATGTTTATAGTTCTTGTTCGTTGAAGGCATCGGTCCGAGATGATCGATATGGTACGTGTCAAGCGGTGTGTCTCCTTTATCGATCGGGTTTAAAAATCCTTCCCTCTTTCCAGTCTTTTTCTCAGCGAGGATACAGCTCACGCAGTTATCGGCAACTCGTTGTATTCGCTCACGCATTTGGGGAAACCAGAATTCGCGTAGCAATAAATACTCAGTCTTTTTCGCACCAAAGTGCCCTTGTTCGTGGGCCTGACGTATAAGTTCGTTTCTCATCATCTTTGGCACGACCAACAACGTCGATCCATTCCGCACTTTGTAAAGAATTCCGTGATTAACCTCGAAATCGGTTTTCCCTCCGGCTTTTACTTTATCGATAATGGTTCGAATCGTCTCGTCCTCTCCTTGAGCTCTCGATGTTTTTGCTCTCGTTGAATCGGTTGACTGAGTTACCATAACGTTGACGGGATTTCGACTCAACGCATCAACGTGCTTCATCGATGTGCCGGGGCGATGCTCCATCGTATAGTCGAACTCTTTAATCGCCAACGCCCAGCGCGCAACGCGTAAGCAAATATCTTTTTTTGCCATCGTTAGTGTGAATGCTCGACAGTCGGTTACTATCAGGTTGATAAAAAAGTTTTGTCGCAATAATTTCAATATAATTTATTTATTTATATATCTTATACAAAACATTTCTAATCAACAATATATTCG
Organism: Ophion slaviceki; assembly: GCA_944452715.1. Classification (NCBI taxonomy): domain Eukaryota; kingdom Metazoa; phylum Arthropoda; class Insecta; order Hymenoptera; family Ichneumonidae; genus Ophion; species Ophion slaviceki. The sequence continues at coordinate 21,485,903 of OX101784.1, read as the reverse complement.
CCATCGGTTTCTATGACACTCGACCATCTAGTTGGCAACTCATTTATTCCCTTTGCCCAAAACTGCGGCGGCTGGAACTCAAAGAAATTTGAAATATCCCTTCTGAGATCGTCGACGTTTTCGAAAGTTTTGTTTCTCAAATATGCCTTCAAATGTCTGAACAAATGGTAGTCAGATGGCGCGATGTCGGGAGAGTATGGTGGATGAGGAACGGTATTCCAGTGAAGCTCAGTGATTGTTTTGTGGGTTTCCGTTGCGACATGGGGTCTCGCGTTGTCGTGGAGAAGGTGCACAGTCGCGCGTCTTGGCCGTTTTTTTCTTATAGCTTTTGCCAATTCCTGGAGATTTTCGATGTATCGGGTAGAGGAGATCGTCTTACCTACAGGGAGAAAATTGTGAAACAGCATTCCCTTTGCGTCCCAGAAACAGCACAACAAAACCTTTTGTGAGTGACGATCAGATTTCGGTTGGTGTGGCGGTTTTTCTCCGATAGGAAGCCAGTAGGCTAAACGCGTTCTGTTATCATACAAGACCCAGCTTTCATCTCCCGTCACAAGATCTTCTAAAAACTCCTTGCGATGGTGGCGAAGCAGGAGAGACTGGCAGATGACTGGCAGGAGAGACTGGCAGTGACGGGAGATGAAAGATGGTCACGCGACAGTTCTTATTGTCGTCGGTGAGACGGTGTGGTATCCATTGAGCTAGAACCTTCCTGTATCCCACGTTGTGTAAGTGATTGACTATTGACGGTTGGGTGCAGCCAAGTTCTCTTGCTAGCTCGTGCGTACTTGCTTCCGGTTTTTCTTTGATGCAGCGGAGTAATGCTTCATCATCGATGGTCGACGGTCGTCCGGAACGTTCCTTATCTTCAAGGCTTGTGTCTCCAGATTTAAAACGATTGAACCAACGCTGGACTGTTCGATGAGAAACTACGTTCTCGCTAAATGCATCCTGTATATTTTTAGCAGTTGTGCTTGCGTTCGTGCCGCGCCGCCACTCGTAAAAAATGATCGCTCGAAGTTGCTCCTGCGAGATCGAAGCCATGTCTGTCCACTAGAACGCGCGCTCGCCCTTTTATACCCTGTCACGCGGAATAGTAGAAAACATTCTAGAATATTCTCGACATAGCTCGATGTCATATTGCGTCAATACGTAAAAAGACATTTTTTAAATTTTTGCGACAAAACTTTTTTATCAACCTGATATTTTCACCGGGCTGCCGTGCAGGTACACCCTGAATTTTTTCAGCGCATTGATGACTGCCAAAATCTCAAGTTCGTAGCTCGTATAGCGTTCTTCGGTCGGCGTCGTCTTCCAGCTGGCGTACTATACCGGGTGAAGCAGTCCATCTTCGGCGTTTTTCTGGAACAAGATCGCTCCTAGCCCGTACATGCTCGCGTCAGTGTGCAGCTCAGTAGCGGCTCCTACTCGGTACAGTTTTAACACTGGTTCTTCTGCCAACGCCCTCTTGCGTGTCGAAAAGGCCGTTTCCTGCTCTGGCCCAAACTCGAACTTTTCTCCGTTTTTTAGCAGTTTTGTCAAGGGTCTCGCTATCAACGCGAAGTGCGAGATAAATTTTCGAAAATAACTTGTCAGTCCCAAAAAGGACTGCACTTGCTTCAGCGTCGTCGGCCTTGGAAACTTCGCTACAGCTGTCGTCTTTCGTTCGGCGGCTTTGACCGTTCCGTCTTCGATAATGTGTCCTAAATACTCGACACGTCTCACCAAAACTTGGCACTTTCGCCAGTTCACATTTAGCCCATAATCGCTCGCTCTTTTCAGCACTTGACGTAGTTTATCGGATCCGTCCTTTTCATCTTTCCCGAGCACCATTATATCATCGAGATAGACTACTACAACTCCGTCGGAAAGAATGTCACGGAACGCTTCCCGTATCAGTCTTTGGAAACACGCGGGCGAGTTACTGAAACCAAACGGAACACGCAAAAACTCATATTGCTTGTCCGACACGATGAAAGAGGTGTATTTCACGGTGTCGTCTTCGATCGGCAAGTGAAAGAAACCGTCTTTCAAGTCTAGCGAACTGAACACGGCCATGCACGACATTTTGTTAATCTCGTCCTCTATCACCGGCAGTGGATAATGCTCACGTATAATCTTTTTGTTAATTTTCCGGTAATCCACGCAGAGTCGCGGTTCACCGTTTTTATTTTTAACCAGTACCAGTGGACTCGCGTACGTCGAAATACTTGGTCTGATTATTTTTTCTTGCTCTACCGAGAGTCGTCGTAGGCTCTGGAACACTGGAAATTCATCGTTCAGAATTAGTCGCATCTTGATGCCTGTGTCCTTGCTCCCCACCGGTCGTTATCCTTCAATTGTTTTTTGTAGTTTGTCTTTAATTTCGCGATCTTGTACGTGTTGTAATGGAGGCAGTGTTTCTTCCGTCGTCGATTCTTCGTCGTTGACGTTGTCGTCTCCGCCGACTCTGTTAATTTTGACAGGGTCGCCTGTCTTTGTTTCAGCTTTACTTCGGCGAAATCTGACAGTTCACCACCAATCAGTAAGTCGCGTCCCTTGTATTCGTCGGGTATCACGTCAAACGCGAATGTGAAAGTCATTTCGTCGATTTTCACCATCGTCGTGAATCTGCCAAGCGTCTTTGAATTTTTTGAACTGACACCGTCAAACGGGATTTGCACTGTTTCCAACTTTGGTGCGCCTAGTTTTACATACAGCATCGAACGCATTAAATGCAATATTCCTGAATCTAACACTGCGGTGACGTCTTTGTCAAGGATCTTAATGGTTTTATATGACTTCTTATCCCCTGTCGCCATGATATCGCATCGTGGAATTTTCGTCGTTTCTCCTTGACTGCTTCTTTTGCACCTTGACGCGATGTAACCAGTCACTACACTCAAAGCACTTCGCGCCCTTTGCTTTGTCTGGGCAGTTTGAACTCAGATGGTCCTTACTTCCGCAGTTGAAACATCATCGGACCGTCTTCTCACTTCGCGATTGGCTCGAGTGTTTTGTCTTGTCGGCATTCGTCACAATTTTGGTTATTTTACTACCCTTTGCCGCGGCCAATCGGGGAGCTTCGTACTGCAGCAAACGATTTCTCAATCCTTTAATTGTTCTCACTCCGTAGAGCATCGCTTTGTTTGTCTCGTCGTCTTGGATACCGTCGATGATGTAGAGAATTTTCGATTCCGTGTCAATATCAGCGGGACTCGCGATCTCTAACATCCGGTACGTCAACTCGACACATGTTTCGTCGTGCTTCTTCTTCGTAGTACTTAGCTTACGGTGAATCTGCTTGCTGTTCGACGTCTTCGAAAATTCGTCTTTCAGCGTTTTTTTCATCTTCGTCCACGTCTTAGGGGTACGCTCGAAATTTATGAACAGTTTTGCAGAGCCTCGTAGCAGTCGTCTAGCGTACATGACTTGTTGTATGTCGGTCCACTCGCACATTTCGGCTATCTCGTCAAAATTTCGGATCCACCCTATAACGTTCTCGTTCCCATTACCAGAGAATGACTCGAGCGCATCCTCTACGTCTTTGAATGTCATCGTTGGATGCCTCGAACTGGTGTAACGTCGTTGGTATCTTTCTTCTTGGTCTCGGCGTTCGCTTCTCAACGTAGTTTGGCGCATGGGATTTTTCTTTCGTCTTTGTTCTGACTCCCTGGCAACCTCTTCTTGGTCCGAATCGTCGTCGTCGTCTTTGTCGTCTTCCTCCTCGGAATCGTCGTCTTCATCGTCCGAATATCCGTCTTTGCCCGTACGGTCTTTGTCGTTGTGGTCTTTTACGATTTTATCTTTTCTAGCTTCGTTTGTGTCGCCTCCTGCAACACCATCGTCCTTTAATGAGTCATTTTTCGTGGCTTCGGTCAGCCTTTGCAGCAACACGGGTTTTGAGGCTGTTATCGGGAGACCCAACTCTTCTAATCTTCGTCTCAGCCCTTCGACTTGTAACATCTGTATTTCCTGCATTTTTCTCACAGCTTCGTTCTTCTTGCCGCTCGACGCGCGACTAATCTCTCTCGTCTTGCTAATAACTTTTTTATTTATTTTTATCCCGGACGAGCCCCCAGTTTGTGGGATATGATAAAAATGTTATTCCAATATTTATTTACGAGGATCCAATACAAAAGGTTCCATGGTTACAAGAGAAGAAAATCACGATCCGAGCTCTTTTGATTTCCCGAGAACACTGACTTTTGTTTCCCTCCCCCTCTTCTTCGTAGTCAACTTTTTTTTGGTTTGCGTGTGTGTGAACGCTTTTAATCGTAAGTTTCGAGATGCACCTGGCTCCTCGAAATCAGCGGATGTTTACGGCCCTACATACATATTGCAATCTTCGAAGGCATCGCGTGTTTAGGGAGAATTTCTTCGTAAATATACAATTGCTATCCAGTTGCTACCCGCAGCACGACCGTAGTCCGTGATTGCGAAAGCCTTACCCATTTCTGTGTCCATATTAACGGGAAATTGAAAAGTGATTTTCACCAGTTATTCACGAATTATTGCAATAATCATTATGCCATTTGTAGTTATATTCATGGTTATCATTATGAACGTCTAGTAGTAGAACAATACAACATCTTTTCGTCTTGAACTACATTTTTATCTGAGCTGTTCACAAGTTAAAGAAAGAAAAAAAGTTCTTAAGGGTGCGGTTGACCGCTTGAAAGTAGCGTTCTGTCAAAACAAGTAATTTTGTATCGAGTATTTTGACTCATTGTATTGTCATTGTAACCCACTCAAACTCTACAATTTTACTCGAACTCAAACTCTACCTTTTTTTACTCGAAAAATGAAGACTGTTCGTATGAAGGTTAATTGGAGATATTCGTTAAGCTTCTGGATTAAGACTCGATAAAAGAAATTGATTCGATGTTGGTTGACGGAAGACTGAGCTCTGCATTTGATGAAGATTGTTGGAAGACTGGGATTGAGACTCGATAGAAGAACTTGATTCGATGGTAGTTGACGGGCGACTGGTTCAACCTTTTGCACACTGACACTTCTTGGTTCGCATGCGAATTTTTTGAGTGGGTGTGAGACAATCTTTGGTTTCCCTTCTTAGAAATAATGGCGCTGATGAAAGGGACGATTTCGTTTTGTTAACGGAACGCGCATGAAGTGTGTAGCCCAAATTCGCGCTAAGTCGTTCGCGTTAGCGCGGCGACCGTTTAATTCAGACGGCTAAGATGGTTTCATACTCCGTTCTGGTTACCGGGTCAAATCATGCAGACTGCTTTTTGTCTTCATGCGGATGGCTAGCGTAAAGTTTTTGGAGTGATTTCCTGTTTGATTTTTGAGCTGCGGCTCATCGTGGACTATTTTCCTGAGATCGTGTTCTTGTTGAAAGCGAATGTGATAGGAAAAGACAATTACTGTGGCGGTGCTGCTATCGTGTATATATCGCTGTGATTTGAATATAATAATATGCTCGCGGAACGTACGTAAGTTCCGTTTAATGCTATTACGTGTCTTATTTTTAGGTGCATACATTTAATATGCTAATGACGGCAAATGAGGCTATTGAGAGTAACCGAGATAAGAAACCTAGATGAGAGAACGGGCATTCGCTAGGATGTAACAGTTGTACTTTTATATAATCCTGATTCGAACTGTTTATTATAATAGTAATATTGTTTCTTAAAATAAAATGTTCAGAAATATAGTGTTTCTAGGGTTCTTTTCTACGTTTGAATTGAAAAAGTAATAATGTAAGTGAAAGTATTGTTTGAAAAAAATGACAAGTATTTCGAGGTTAATTAGAATTTTGTAGATAGTAAAACGACCGATCATTTATTCGAGGGCATTTTTTATTACTTAGCGTTTTTTTTCTGGTTCAAGTTTTTTAAGGGCAGATATAGACGCTCGCGCAGCCTCGTGTCGTAGCCTTGAGTACCTGTGCACACGTCGAAGTTCCTACGCGCGTAGAGAATAAGCCGTGTGTAAAGGCTCTGGCACGCAGCGCAACCCCTTCCTCGTACCGCCGGGCAGCTGCGTAGATCGGAACCCTGGCGGCTTGTAGCGTTAGATTGATTTATATCCTTCTTCTACACTTGAAGGTTCTTGGCGTCTCCGAAGAGCAACATTGACGAAAATCAATGAGTAAGTTTGCTCACGGTGAAAGCGAGACTCGAAAAGTGTTTTTCTTTTGTTTTTACCGACGATGGTGCTAAGTATTGCTTCGAAACGACGACGGCAGCACGCGAAGTTCACGAATTCTTCAACATCGACGCAATTTTCCCGTACCCGCGATCATATAGATATTATCGTATATTCTCGAATATTGATAGCACGATTGTATCGGTGGAATTTATATTGACGGAAGAATAAAAAATATGGCCCATCTCATAACCTCAACTTACGTACCCTGTCATTTGCCACGATCTTCTCTCGCATTGCTCTCCCGCTTGCCGATGTATCAAACAGCCAACGGCTCCGATGCAAGAAACTCAAGTTCATTTGCTCTTCGCAGGAATACATCGTGATTTGTTCATGAAAAAATCGCAGGTAGCATATTTTCCGATGATCCGTAGCCATTGTCATTACCCCTTAGAATCCTTGATTCCCTGAACAGTGTGCGACCAAAATGAGGCACGAAAGTTCAAGACCCTTTGCCTACGAACGCTAAACTGGCACATCTCAAACAAGGATGATTTGTGGACCTGTGGCGACTCCTCGATAGCTTCAACCTGATGACCAAGCGTACTATTGTGGCGGACAGAGATTGTACCCTACGGTGTACCTGTACGGTAGTATATCGTTACTCGCAAATGTAGGTCTTACTAGTATGGTACCGGTACACTGTACAATAGTAAAATATACCGGTACTGAATCCTCACCATACTAATACCGGTACCGATTCCGTACGCACATTCGTGGTAGGTACACAGAAAAAAATCATTGATCCAATATCATTGGGGTAATTGAATGAAATTTCGTTGATTCAATTGTAAAATTGTTGGTGTAAATAATCGGATTTATTAGTCCGAACAAAACGCTATAACATGACGTGACATGACATGACGCTGACTTTAATAACATGATAAAATTAGAAGTTTTTTTTTCATTCAAATGATATATTGTTAGCCGAGAACAATATAGTACTGAAACTACACTAGGCCAAAGAATTAAAGGATATTGAAAAAGTCCGCCAATTTTATGGTCATTTTCAAATACTTGTAACTCCTCGAAAAATGGTCGTACAGCAAAATAAAAAAAAAGCGATTTGAAGGTGTGAATCTCTAGTTTTGAGATCTTGAGGTCAACAAATTTTCACATCAGCCAATTTTTAGTAGCCATAAAAAAACCAAAGTAAAATAAAATTTTCGTAATTTTTGCTCATCTTTCACAGTCTGCACGGACTTTAATACATTTTTTTTAATGATCAGATAAAAAGTATCGTCTAGTTGGATTCTTCCCCTTTAATTTGAGCGGTAGGAGAGCTCTGTACGATTTTTTCTCGCTGAGTTATCGATGTTCAAAGAAAAAATGAGACTTTTGACTTTGATGACTGATTACTCGGAGACTAATGGTTCGACAGAAAAAAACCAGAGGCTTTTGGAAACTTTGAAGTATTCTCTATAAGATGCTTGTATCATTTTTTATCAAGATTTTTTTTATGCGGGTAAATGGATTTTAAAAAAATGTGAAAAATGGCATATTCACGAATATTCTTTTAACTAAGGACTATTTTGCCAATATCGAATACATAAAAAAAAAATTCGGTTTTTTTTATGACCTCAAAGTATCCTAAAAAAGCCCTTAAAAGTTTAAACCACTGCGATTTTTTTTCTTTGTGTTTCGAATGATCGAAATTGTGGTTTTTGCCAAAAATCGGTTAACGGCTAAATCTACCACCTTCTATTCGTCTTTTAAGAATCACAATTTTTTGGCACTGATCCGAATTTCCGGTGCTAAAAAATGTTGATTGTTGAACAACGGGAACAAATTTTTGTTTAATGAAAAAAAAAAATTATTTTAAAAAAATCGAAAAAAAATTGTTAGATTTTTTTTATTGCCCTGAACGTTTTTCATGATACGACGAGCGATTGGAGTTGTTGGAATTCACAGTTCTTTGAATGTGTGCGTTCGTACAATTTACATCCCTACGATACGATACGACATCCCACGCACACGTCCCACGATCATTAGATCAAGATTTTTTTAATAAACATTTTATTCACCACCAGCATTAGCGTAACCTACAGCGCACCACGTAGAGGTGGCTCGGTTGTATTTACGCTTCTTTGTGTGCGTGTGCGTGTGCATGCGTGCGTGCGTGCGCGCGCGCGTGTGTGTGTGTGTGTGTGTGTGTGAGTGTGCGTGCGTGCATGCGTACAACTCTTCTTATGGGTATGAGACCTCACAGTTTGTCACTTCTGTGGTATTTTATGACTCCAAGCTCATCCCATAAGCCACGTACATTGTGGGTCATGGTTCAATACTGTGTATTGCCCCCTCGATTGCTTATTATGGCTTCTAAGCGCGCTTGCATGTTGATGCACCGCCGGATATCCCTTTGCGAGATCCCTTGCCAAATTCGAAGGAGCGCTTCAGTCAATTGACGGTGACCCCTCCAGATTCGGATAATCCCGGCGCAATCGACGACCAAACATGTCCCAGACATGTTCAATAGGATTTAAATCGGGACTCATGGCTGGGTGGTCGAGGGTCGTCACGTTATTCGCGTCAAGAAAATTTCTCGTTAGCCTCGCAGTATGAGGACGAGCGTTATCCTGCATAAGGATAAAGCGATTTCCCAAACGTCTATGCACGGGCAAGACGTGTGGTTCCAGGACTGTATTGACGTACCTTTCGGCTGGCAATGCCCCTGGAATGATGACTAATGGCGTTCTAGTGTTAATAGATACGCCTGCCCATACCATCACAGAACCATCATTAAAAGGAGCAATCGGCTGCGTGTATCCGTCGTGATCACGTTCTCCAAGGCGGCGCTACACATTGGAGCGCCTGTCACTGCCATGAAGCGAAAATCGCGATTCGTCAGTGAATAAAACGGGGGTCCACTGTCTCCGACCCCAGTTTTGATGACGATGAGCGTAGGCTAGTCGGGCCCTACGATGCCTGCTATTTAGCATAGGCACTCGATTTGGGCGACGAGAATGTAGTCCTTGCTTGTGTAAGCGATTCCGGACCGTTTGTGCCGAAATGGCGAGGAAACCCCTGTCGACGATTTTGAATCCGATGAGCGATAGTATGGGCATGTATGGCGGGCTCTCGACGAGCATGTCGAACTATGGCCCTGTCATCTCGATTGGTAGTTATTCGTCGTCTACCTTGTCCAGAACGTTGCGTATAGTTACTAGTCTCACGAAATCGGGCATAGACACGACTGATTACCGATTGACTAACGCCCATCGTATTGGCAACTTGCTGTTGCGTATAACGACCCTCACGCAAAAGCGTGACCACACGCACATTTTCGACTGTAGACAAATGTTGCCTCATTAAGTTTTTTTTTTCAATTACCAAAAGTCTCGACTTTTGTATGACCTTGAAAAAAAAAACTTTTTTTTCCTCAAACAAAGCTCATACCATAAGGTGAACGCTGAACAAAATTAAGGAAGAGTTAAAAACTTTCAGTCCAAAAAAACAGTGATTGATAGACGGGCATACGGTTTTGCAACTAAACATTAAATCGATATTAAAAGAAAGGTTGATACAGCGGGCAGGTGAACGTGACGCGATTGTTTTTGAGAGATGTGAAACTTTGCATCCCTCAGTTATGAGTCTCCATTAATGATCGTGGGACGTGTGCGTAGGGTGTCGTATCCTTAATGTAAATTGTACACACGCACACATTCAAAGAACTGTGAATTCCAACAACTCCAATCGCTCGTCGTATCATGAAAAACGTTCAGAGCTATAAAAAAAATCTAACAATTTTTTTCCGATTTTTTTAATTAATTTTTTTGTCAAAGAAATTTTATTTTATTTTTCATTAAACAACAATTTGTTCCCGTTGTTCAACAGTAGATGTACTAGGCCGATTCTATCGCATGGGGCGGCATCTCAGGGGGGAGCAGGGCGGCGGGGTCCAGCGCGGGGAAGCCAAGTGCCTGGTGGAGAGGGGGGGGGGTCCAGCGCGGGGACGTGACGTCATGCCAGGGGTCTCTGTGGAGGGGGTAGCCGTGTGGTTCGAAGAGCGACTGTCGGGAGGGGGAAGCCGCTGTCGACGAGTGTTTTGTGGGGGCGAGGGTCAGGTAGTGGTGAGTGAACGTTGAAGACCCGTAAATCTCCTAATTTATTATAGACAAAAAAAGATTAGCATCGATGCAGTGTTTTTCTTTCTACACTATTTAGTCCGTGTGAAAATAAAACTTACACACACGATGTGTACGTGTAATGGCCATATATGGGAAGGAAAATGTCGTTAATTTAAAGCGATACATGAAGGGGACGGCTTTTCAAAGCAGTTTATTTATGAGATGCAGGTGTGATGCGCTCGGTTTCGTTTCCGAAATCTTTAAAATGTTTGTATGCATGTCCACTCCTGTCACGACTCTCGCCGACACCCGAGACAGGTCCTGACAAGTCGGGATTTCTTGGAAAAACTATAAACTTTAGAGATCTATCGTCGAAGGGTTTTTGACCGCAGATGGGCCACCGGAGCACAGCTGCACTCTGGGAAAAAATCTAGCCAGACTCATCAAGCATTGACTTTTATGATCGCCACACATTTTCGGATTGCCATGTATGCGCAACTTGCCTCCAAAACATAGATGAATACGACGTATTTTCGTGGGAAAAAACTTTCAACTTTAGGAGTCCAGCGTCAAAGACCTTTGATGCCGATAGACCACTTGATCATAGCTGCAGGACCCATAAAATACATCTTTCAACCCGATGCATTCCGACTTGTTTTATATGTCGTTTCTTCCTCGGGCAATCTATACCAACACGATATCGGAAAAAAGTCTGGTTTTTCCCCCGAGATATAGGGGATAGCCGAAATTTTTCTTCCGAATGGGGAGCCATTTTTTATTTATTTTTTATCATCTGCTGCGCTCCAAACTGGCTGCACTTTGAACGAAACAGTCAGTCAGTTAACATCGTGGAAGTCGTTTCCAACTTATTACTATGGATAACAACATTGAACAAAGCTTGCATGATCAAGCCGCGCTTTTAAGTTCGTTCGAAGAGTTTACTGCGTGGGAGCAATGGTGCGTCGAGTTCATCGAAGGGCTCGAAACACAAAGTCGGATTAAGCGATTATTAATTGGATATCAACAGTCACTAATAGCCCATATAGCGCGTCTGGAAGGATTGAGGAATTGTGTGCGGAATCGTTTCATACACACGGGCGCAAGACTTGGTGATCGTGAGTTAATCTGGCGGGAGATTGAAACATGCTTCGAGAGTCGGATATTCACCGGTTTTATCATCAATCGCAGTCAAATCGATCCGAAACACTTTCTAAATGATGCTCGCGTCCTAGTGCTTCATCATGTGCAAAATATTATCGGCAAGCACAACAGCATTAAAATGAATACAGTGTTTAATGGTGAATTCGCGAGTGGTGACAAACATGCGAATAAAAGCGTCAATACGTGAAACTGCGAACTATTTATCACAAGCGATTTGAACGAGTGGTATGAACAGCGTGTTATTGAGCCCACTTTAACCTTACTCGATGAATTTCAAGAACGTGATAGTGGCTGGGCTCTGCAGAAAATACTTAACCTCACGATAAATGTGAATAAGTATAATCCGATGCGTGCTGGGTGCTCCATATCATTGCCGCGGGAAATAATGTTGAAGAGGGCTGGGGTTAACGTCAAATCGGGCGGTAATGCATGTTTCGCGTGGGCAGTTGTCGCTGCTCTATACCCAGCTGAACGACACAGTGACCGTCCATCTTCTTACCCTCATTATTCGACAGTACTGAATCTCCAGGATATCGAATTCCCAGTAACGATCCATCTAATAAAAAAAAATTGAATTTAATAACAATGTATCGATCAACGTATATTCCACCACCACCAAAAAGGACGTTGTTCCAATACGAGTCACTCAATACAAGAAGGATAAGTACATTAATTTGCTGTACATGCAAGATACTGAGGATAACAATGTGAGGCACTTCGTATGGATCTGTCGAGACTCGTGACGAAGCAGCTGAGCAAAAAGGCACATGAAAAAAATATCTATGATCGGTATGTAGTTACCATAATATATGTGTGTGTGTGTGTGTGTGTGTGCGCGTGCGTGTGCGTGTGCGTGTGTGTGTGTGTGTGCGTGTGCGTGTGTGTGTGTGCGTGCGTGTGTGTGTGTGTGTGTGTGTGTGTGTGTGTGTGTGTGTGTGTGTGTGTGTGTGTGTGTGTGTGTGTGTGTGTGTGTGTGTGTGTGTGTGTGTGTGTGTGTGAGTGAGTGTATGAGTGTGTGAGTGTGTGAGTGAGTGTGTGTGTGTGTGTGTGTGTGTGTGTGTGTGTGTGTATGTGTGTGTGTGTGTGTGTGTGTGTGTGTGTGCGCGCGTGCGTGCGTGCGCGTGTGTGTGTGTGTAGGTAATTATACATGCTAGACGAATTAAACAAAACAATCTTTTTTTTTGCAGGTGTTTGCACTACTTCGGTTCCGAGGAAAAATTGCAATCGCACGAGGTCGATTGTGGGGCGATAAACGACTGTGCAATTCGACTACCAACCGACACCAATAAGTGGCTCCAGTTCAGCAACTTTAGCCGGAAAGAGCGACATCCTTTCATCGTGTATGCTGATTTGGAGTGTGTGCTGGCAAAGACCGATGAGCAGACCCAAGCAAAAGATATGTATCAACACCATAAAGTGTTGAGCATCGGATATTACGTGCGTTGTTCGTATGACGATTCATTATCTTCATATCACTCGCGTCGCAGTGCTGATTGTGTATCGTGGTTTGTCGAAGAACTAAAAAAACTAGCACTGCGGATAAAAGAAATTTTCTGCGACAACGTGCCAATGGTATACTTAACACCGAGTGAGTGGACTAGTTTCTGAGCAGCGACTCAATGTCACATACGTAAGAAACCATTTACGCAAGAAGATGTACGCGTTCGAGATCATTGCCATCTGACTGGACGCTATAGAGGTCCTGCCCATTCCAACTGCAACTTAAATTACAAACAGTCATTTTTCATTCCTGTAGTTTTCCACAATTCATCCGGCTATGATACACATTTTATAATCAAGGAAGTAGCCACAGCGTTCGAAGGAAGAACCGATGTGCTTCCAATTACAAGGGAGAAATACATCTCTTTCACGAAACATGTTGAAACTAAAGACGATTCAAAACATAGGATCCTCATCAAATTAGCCTCATTTTTGACCGAGGACAAACTCAAAATTTCACGCATGCAATTTCCAACTCTCTCGACAGACGATTTCAATTTGTTGACGCGAAAAGGGGTCTTCCCTTATGAATATATTGATGACGTGACCAAGCCAGACGACACTTGCCTACCACCACGTAACGCATTTTACAGTTCCCTGACAGATGCTACAGTATGTGAGAGCGAGTACGCACATGCTGAGAAAGTTTGGAAGCGGTTCTCCATTCGAACGCCGGGTGACTATAGCGATTGGTACTTGAAGACAGATGTCTTGTTATTAGCTGATATTTTCGAAAACTTTCGAAATACGTGCATTGACAGCTATGGCCTAGATCCCGCGTATTAGTACACATTGCCGGGGTATACCTGGGATGCAATGTTAAAACACTCGAATGTCAAGTTTGAATTACTAACTGACATCGACATGGTTTTATTTGTTGAGCGGGGTACACGCGGTGGTCTCAGTCAATGCTCAAACCGATATGCACACGCTAATAACAAGTACATGGAATAGTTTTATCTATCGAAAGCACCATCATACTTGATGTATTTTGACGTCAACAATTTGTATGGATGGACAATGTGTCAACCGTTGCCATATGCAGATTTTCGATGGGTCAACGACGTGTCCAATTTTGATCCATCTTTAATCGTGCTAGATTCACCGACAGGTTTCATCCTTGAAGTCGACTTGGAATATCCCCAGTCTCTACATGATGCGCACAAAGACCTGCCGTTTTGTCCAATCCATGAAAAACCGCCGGGTACGGAGGGGGAAAAGTTGTTAGCAACCGTCTGCGATAAAAAGCGCTAAATCATTCGCTATCGAAATTTACAGCAGTATTTACGTCATGGACTTTGCCTCACGAAAATCCATAGGGTCTTACAGTTTACACAATCCCCATGGCTGCGTTCGTATATTGAGTTGAATACCCAGTTTCGAACGCTTGCCAAAAACAGTTGCGAAAATAATTTATTCAAATTAATGAATAATGCGGTCTTCGGCAAAACTATGGAGAATGTGCGCAATCATGTAGATGTAAAGCTTTTAACAAAATGGGAGGGCAGGAATGGCGCAGAGGCAATGATTGCGAAGCCAAACTTCCACAGCCGAAGTGTTTTTTTGGAAAACCTCGTTGCTGTGGAAGTCCGCAATCTCGAGGTGAAATTCAACAAGGCGATATATGTGGGTATGTGCATACTCGACATATCCAAAACGTGCTTGTATGGATTTCATCACGAGTATATGGTACCTCTGTATCGAGATAAATGTAAAGTCATGTATACCGATACGGATAGTCTCATATATGACATTGAAAGCGATGATATATATGGCGACACAAAGTGCGACATTTCAAAATTTGATACGAGGGATTATTCAGCGGACAATAGGTATGGTATACCGCTCGTCAACAAGAAGGTCCCCGGTCTTATGAAGGACGAATGTAATGGAGCAATTATGACCGAATTTATTGGACTTCGATCGAAAATGTACGCGACACGTGTCGAGGGTAAGAAGGATACGAAAAAAGTTAAAGGTGTCAAGAGTAGCGTTGTGGCTAGGACAATCACGGTTGACGATTATGCTCGATGCTTGAATGAAGAAGTTGAAATGGAGCGTAGTCAAACGTGCATTCGATCAAAGTTGCATAAGGTCTACACCATCCGTGAGACAAAAATCGCTCTGAGCCCACATGACGATAAGCGATATATCATACATGGGACCTCTGATGCTCTACCATGGGGGCATTATAGAATACCATCGTAAAAAATTATGTAAATTTTTTGTTCTACAACCTTGATTTTTTTTTTGTAAAATTGTGTACATTTTTGTGAATATTGAGGTATAAAACTCGCGAAAATTGTGTATATATTTTGTTCACTCGATGTAAAACTTGTTAAAATTATGTTTGTTGTAAATATTTAATTGTATAAGAATGGATTTATTCTTTTCTGTAAATAAAGAAACGGATTTTTTATAATGCCATGTGTTTATTCACTCTATCCATCTCCTCGTACCCACGTTCCACGAAAAAAGGATTATCGACGGCCAGAAGGGGAAAAAGCAATCCTGCTGTAGAGTCGGTCAGAGGCCTTAAAGGGATATATGCGGAGGCGACCAAGTTTAGGTCAAGAGTCATAAAACATATATATTTTTCAATTTTCTTTATTATCGACCACAAATCGGATTTTCTTATCCAACTATTGTGGCTATTGTCGAAACTTTACAAACATCCGATTACCACGCTTCTTCAACACTGCTTGAATGAGACAGATATCGGGGTGCTTGACCCTGAGAAGCTCTTGTTCGTAGAAGCCGCCGGCGATCGGTTCATCTTTATGGTCCTTCAAGTGATACGTCATGGGATGAGTTTTTTTTCACACGATATATTGTAAATATTTCTGTTGTCCAGTTTGGGGTGTAACCCTTTTCGAAAATAGTCTTAAATTTGCTGATTCTCACTTTATCACCAACGGCGAATTTTGGTGATGTTTTTATTGGAGTCTTCTTGAAAACTTGCTGCAGTTGCTTCTCATTTTCCGCGTTGACAGTTCTTGGCTTCATCTTAATGGTGCGGTGTACAGAATCATTATATTCGGCGTCTAGCTTATCAAGAATATCGATCCACTTATAATTACCGCGAAGACTAAATTGCATCCACATCTTTTTTTTCAATGTACGATTGAAACGCTCGCAAACGGATGCCTTCAAGTTGCTATATGTTGAATACATGTGAATATTGTACTTTTTCATGAGGGCCTTAAGGCAGAACACCACTGTGACCCCCTGTTTTTTTTTTTCCATTTTTCAAGAATTTTTTTTTGTGGGAAAAAAAGAGATATTCGAAAAAAAATTTTTTGTTTTGTTCGTTGTTTTTTGAAGATACATAAAAAAAAAATTCAAATTTTTCACGCCCCATGGTGACGCTGGGGAAGCTCCCGCGTCAGGTACTGTTGCCTCTGCAGTGGTTCGCGGCACGCAGCAGAACTCTCTTCAAAGTCGATCTGAAAAAAAATACCGAGTGTTTTCGTTAATAATATGATATTTTGAAGAGAAAAACACAGGGATTTGAAAAAATATTGATTTTTAAAAAATAGGCACGTTTTTGAAATTAAAGGACGATTTTCGAGCAAAATTTCTCGTCGAAAATAGGCTATAACTTTTTTTATTATTGAGATATCGTAAAAATCCTATGTACTTCTTTAGATAATCTAGTTTTATTGATGCAGTCCAAATTTGAAGTCGATCGGATAAAAATTGCTTGAGTTCTGCTGCGTGCCGCACTCAAAAAAGTGGTTTTGAGAAAAACGCGTTCAAAGTTTTAGGTTTGTTAATTTATGCGATAAATTGGGAAAAAAAATTTTTACCTTTAATCAGCGATGCCGGCACCATATAGCTGGCCTTCAAGAAGCAAATCATTGTCCCTAGCATCTTTTTTCGAACTTATAGAGGCTCTTCTTGCCTCTTTTGCAGCGTCTGTGAGCGAGCGCTCCGCCAGCTCGATCCGCGCTGCGTCGGTTTCAACGCAAAAATTGAAACAATTTGGGCCGATAGTTATGCCCAACGTCTCCAAAACTTTCATGAGGCTTCTCAGGCCATCATTGAATAATAATACCGCGATATCAGCTGCAATATCGACGATTTTTATGCTCCCGGACTGATACTTGGGGGCTATTGCCCAAACTGATTTGTTGTAGGTTTCGTTGTTGTTTTGCGTGAAGCCGCCCAAACAACGCTGCAGCAAATCGTCTCTGCTCAAATTTTCGAAGACTGGCGTAATTGCCTCCAATACTTTCTCAGGAAGAGGCGGCTTATGGCAATATTCACAAATATTACCGCTTGCGACCGCTCGCTGCCACGAACACCACGACTCGGCTCCCTCTGGGCAATCGTCATGTTGTGGCTCACTATCTGTGGATATTTTATGTTTGATAGTTGCCCAAATTGCCTTCCTCATTTTTTCAACATCATCGCTGTTCCTCCGAATAGCCAAGCCGTAATATGTGCTCAACTCGTCAATCAATTTTCCAGTGAGCTTTCCTCTGCCAGACAATTTTTTTTGTTTTTTCACGATTTCGCGGAGGCGCGTCCCCATGCGTTTTTGGACATGATCGATGCACTCTTTTTTTTTTACCTCGAAACCGTCATATGGATCGCTATTCGATATGTCCAGAAACGTTTTAGAATCGCCGTCACCAATATAATATTTATATTTTATGCCATAGAGCTCTTCAGACCGTTGAAACATTTCGACAGCTGAGTCGACTTCCATTTTTCCGGAGGAGCCGCTATGGTTCGCCTGGCACTCATCGTCGTGGGACCTTTTCAATTCCCAGTACTCCGCGGTGCTTTCTTTTTTTTCCCCAATGCTCGCACGCTTTGCAATATTTCGATTTCACCATAACGTCGATCACTTTTTTAGTGTACCAGCCGATTAGCGATGTTATGCCGAAAAGCAAGCTGAAACCGCGCTTACGCCACGATCCGTCGCCTGAAACGATAATTCCGTCCTCCACCCCATTTTCCAACGAAATTGTCTCCTCCTCAAGTGCAGCCTTTTGTTTGCTCACTGTGCTCACAGCTTTAGTGGCAATCGAAATCGAATTTAAGATTCGATCGTAGAAAGACAAGTATGAGGCGCGGTAGGTCCATAAATGCACAAAACTTCATCAGGCCATTCAAACCGACGCCAAGAAGACGCATACTGAATACGATCCGACGATTTATTTCATATGCATTGTCAATCATAGGACACGAATTGATTTGCACTTTTTCACAATGGCCGCAATCGACCTCGATTTTGAATCCGAGTCCGCGCAAACTTTTTTCAGTAAACTTTATATCGCGATCACACACTTTGCACTTCACTAACGTCGATATAATGTTCAATGCATTGACGAGGTGTATTATACGATAACCGAAATCGAATACGTAACACCGACCTCTAAATCGTCCGACGATTTTAACTTTTTCGCCGACGTGCTCACATACTCTGCAGAACTATTTTCGAAGCTATAACGGTTCGGAGGTTTTCGATTCGAAATTTTCGTTCGACTCCTTGTCACATAGCTCCGTTTTGTTCCCTTTTTCCCCGCGTACACTTTCGGATTATCCATTTCGATGTGCAAATAATAATTCTGAGCGTTCGATATTTATAAACGAAACGATTCGGAGCGTTTAGACACGAGTAGCGTTGCTTCTATTCGCAAACTGACGCTATGACGCTATCCCTATACCTGCCTTGAACATTTTTCAATTATCGCCACCTATGGCTTTTTTTCGAAACTATATTTATAACAATAGCCGGTTTTTGTGAAGGGAGACAAAAGAATACCTGGGAAAAACCCGCAGGACCTGGGAAAGGCCCGGTATACCTGCCGACCCTGGGGCGCGCAGCTGCGCGGGACCCCGAGCGTCACGGAGCGCTGCACCGCTCCACAAAATATTCAATATCTCCAAAAATAATTATTTTTTCGACCTGGGTCCAACGGCATCTTAATCTTAAATGTATTTTAGACTTTTCTAGATGGTTTTCAAGAAATCGATTTTTTGAAGCCGTCACAGGGGTATTGTCCCTTAAAGTCACAATTATAGAATTCTTTTCACCGATCGACGTGCAAGTTCTGCGGTATGCGTCTCTTAACGAGTATTGACTTCATTGCGGCTGCTGCGTCTTTGCCGTTCTTACTCAGCATTGGCATGGTCCAGGCGAATTTTGAGAATATATCGATGACGGTGAGAAGAAATTTGTGTTCGGAGTTTTGACGCGCGTATGATGACATATCGACGAGATCGGCTTGCCAGGTTTCGTCTAAGCCACGGATGTCCACATGCCAACGCGGATAGTTTCGTCGAGCAGGCTTATGTAGCTCCAGCACGAGAGCGCTCCTTTTCTCGTTCATTTTCCAGTCCACGCAGTCGCGCATCAAATTCAGCAATGACGTATGAATTACGCGTCACCAAATCTTGTAGAGTTTTGACATTGGCCTCGAGTGTCTTTGCAATGTCTCTTATCGTAGCTTCAAGTCCATTAACCAACAACTGACTACTCTCATTCATTTCTTCGCGTATGTTCTTAATGATAGTTCGGAATCTTTTTTGTAACGCACTTAGAGTGATAGCATCATCTTCTCCTTCCGGATTTGCAATGTTACACAATCGTTTCTGCTCCAAGTCATAATGACCATCTGCGGTAATTCTAAAGCCAATCCCAGGTCGACCTGGAGGACCTTGCGTACTGTGGAGTACACTCCTACTTGAATGACGTCCAAACACATCGACACTCATGATGGGAATGCGTAAATTCTCCGATGTCGAGTTAATAAATGATTTCAGCTTCACGCAATTCCTCGATAATCGATATAATTTCATTCGCATGGGCCGAATTTCCGGCTGCTTGTGATGCCAAGAGTAAACGAAGACGATCTACTAGCTCGCTTGGATTGTCCCAATAAATATAGTCCGATTGTGGGTTTTTTCTAGCTAGCTTATACTTTGGCATATCCTGTCCCACACGATGATCGACTATATTTGCAATGTATGTGTTAAATTTGTGGCTGATGTTACGTCGTATAGCCTCACTCGGCTTATAAAATTTTTTGTGCGCATTCGTCGAGATTACAATATTTCATAGTTTTTCAAATCGTCCGATGTGAGAGTTTCGACATTGGGCACTTTTTTAAACAGTAGCTCCGTTAATCCAACCGTTTTTGCATAATTCACATCTCCCACACGGATATGTTGAAAGTCGAAAATTATCGGAGAATTACCAATCATTAATTTGTTGCCTGCTAGATTCCGTACACTATATAATACATTCAAGCTAGCTATTCTATTTGTTTGTAATAGCAGGATATATTCACGGATCAATTCATCGACATTTTGCGAGTCATCATCGTCATCCTCGTATATCAATTTAAACGAATCTTGTGTTTTACTCTTGAAGGAATCTTGTGCCTTGTTCTTCAATTGATGTTTCACACTATTTAACGCATCTCCTTCTTTAACATCATCACTCACTTTTTCATCCTTAATTTCCTCCTTCACCACCACCACCTCACCGTTTTTATATGACACCAATTTCTCCAATGGTCTCACGATAGGCTTAAAGACATCTTGCATTCTCTGCTCATCGCTATCTTTTCCAATTTTCATCATTCGATGCTTTCGTCTGATTGCAACGCTCTCCTTGGCAATTTCACGCAATACACCCTTTTCACGCAACAATTGTTCGCTCTTCATGTTGTCGCTACCGAGGCGTGCACAATACTATCTCTTCAACCACGAGCGATGAGTCATTTATCACTGGTCAGAAAATAATCAAAACCTTGTCTATATCGACCATCATTAATACCGCTATCCTTGTCAATTGTGATAAATGCATACTTGCCGGAATTTGAGCATTTCACGCACATGTTTTTAAAGCACGTATAAGTCATATCCGTATTAACATGATCGTTGTGGACGTGTTTGAGATTCATATCATCCTACTTGAAAAGCACCACGAAATTTGCATTATCTTTCACGAGATGTTTGGGCATACCAATGTACGTCTGACAAAGATAAAAACTGTCAACAAGCTTGTGTCTTCCCATGGAAAAGAAGGCCCGAACATTATCCTGCTTTTCGCATGCTATATCATCAAAGATGAATATAGAGTTGGATCGTGCATCACTTGGTGCTATCACTTGTTCATGCGCCTTGAATGGATGATATTCAACTCCACTCACAGGTTCGAGTAATTGTTCGAGCCACTTATACTTTGGCTGCTTCAACGATTTGGAATACAAGTAAATGTTCTCAAATCTCAAACCATTCGGATGGATGATGAGAGTGAGCAAAGCGTTGGTTTTCCTACAGTTCGATGGACCGCGAAACAGTGTACGTATGCTATCCGGCAATAAATTCCCATGACGTTTTTGTCTCTTCTTCCTCCCGCCGTCTTCGACAAACTCATCGAAATTTATCACGGGGAGTCCGCCTCCGATAGTTTGCTTCTTGGACGTCATCTCACACACGACTAACGATGAATTCATATAAATAGGATTCTTATAGGGATTATCAATCAGTTGCATATTGTCTTTAGACATGATCGTGCATGGCAAGAGTGGTACAGGTTTAGTCAAGCGCCTAATCAACAAACTCCCCGTTGAACTACATCTGCCTGGGTATCAGTATTGTGAACCAGGCACAAAGTTGGTCAAGCGCTTTGCTCGTGGTGATCCGGGCATTAACCCATTGGATACGGCTTGCAAACAACACGATATTGCGTAATCGAAAAATCCAGATAATCTTGAGGCGAGACATTTGGCGGATAAAGTGTTGGCTGAACAAGCTGGGCAACGTGTTACCGCGAGAGACGCTAGTATCGGTGAAAAAGCCAGTGCTCGGAGTGTGGCAAATATTACGAAGACAAAAAGAAAATTTGGTATGGGAATGAAGGCCCGTAAGGGTGGCGTTTGTTTGAAAAAGATAATTGGCGCTGCAAAGAAGACAATGATTCAAAGTAATAATCCGCATAAGATTATTAAATCAGCTCTAAAGGGTGCTCGTGCAGCTGTAAAGATGCAAGGTGGTAAAGCACGCACACCTCGGGTTCTACCTGTACCCCATAAAATTGGTGGTTTATTACCGTTCCTCGTGCTCATTTGTGCGGGTCTTAGCGCTCCGGGTGCTTTGTCGGGTGGTGCGGCTAGTATAGCTAAAGCCGTGAATGCTGCTCAAGCAGCTAAACGTGAATTGGATGAAAGTAAGCGTCACAACCGGACAATTGAAGCAATTGCATTAGGTCGGGGTCTACATCTAAAACCATATAAGCAGGGATTGGGCCTTCATATCAAGCCAAAAGACTAGAACTTACGCTACCTCACTGACCCCTTACCGACCGCGACCTACTTAAATATGCAAAAATCATAAATATTCCACATTTTCGCGGAGTTTACATGCGCGACACATTGCCAGCGAGCGGACCTCTCAAATGTGAAGCAGCAATTGTAAATTTGGATGAAAATGCCGGTCGCTTGCAAAAAGATTGGATGGAAAGTCATATATTTTGATAGTTTCGGCAATCTTCCACCACCATCCGAACTCATGAGATATTTTCGTGTTGGTAGCGTAAATTATAATTATAAGGGATATCAGAAATATGATACGATTGAATGTGGGCATTTGTGTCTCAAATTTCTTTGTCGACAATTGCAGCACAAAGACAAATATACACTTTATACAGGGGGGAAATGATGTGGAGAATTCAGTTGTCAATTTACAAGCATCATGGACGAAAGTTTAACATTGACCATATCTGGCTCATCGTCCATACTCGAGGCGCAATACTTTCCCCCCATCGAACTCTCGCCACACAAAAATTATACTCTCGGTCTCGTGGAATTGTTAACCTTCAACTCTATTCCCAATATCGACGTTGAGCACGATAAAGTTTACGTGAGAGATGAGGTGTTGACGATACCTACGGGCAGTTATGAAATAGAGGATATTGAGACGTTCGTACAAGTAGAGCTCTCACGTAAAAACATCAAAATCAGCATTAAACCCAATAACAATACGCTACGCAGTGAGATCGAGTGTGATCGTGATGTAAATTTTGAGCCGAAAGATTCTATTGGGCATCTACTAGGCTTCACCGCACGCAAATTGGAAACCAATAAAAGACACGAATCGGACCTTCCTGTAGCCATTCTCAAAGTGAACGCCTTACGCGTTGAGTGCAACATTACCGCTGGTGCGTATATTAACGGACAAAAAGTACACACAATTCATGAATTTTTTCCATCTGCGCCCGGGCTATAAAATCATTGAAGTTCCCTCCCACGTAATTTATCTGCCAATCGCGGACCGAACGATTGATGCGATACAGCTTCGCATAGTGGATCAGGACGGTAATTTGGTAAATTTCCGCGGTGAAGTGATCACCATACGCCTTCATATAAAGTCGTGATGGGTATAGCTTTCAATAAATCTTCCAATAACAATAAACGATCATGGATAAAAACAATCAGTCGTCGGCCAGCGCCCAAAGTTCTAACACCTGAAAACGTGCTACTCTTGAAGAGTTTGGGTCTCAAAGTGCGTGGCGAAAGCGTGTAAAAAATTATTTAGTCTGTGCTCTGTGCATCTGTTGCGTGAAATGGAAGAAGAAATCGTAAACATTCAGACACCCGTGGTCTTTGATGAGTCCATCATCCATTGTGAGATTCACGCTCATCAGCCATATGCATCTTCAACCTTCAATAACAACGATGAAATCCGTATTGCCATCCAACATCAAGACCTCTCCATTCTGCCAAGCAAGAGTTCCCTACACATATGTGGGAAATTATCCAAGCGCGATGGGACGCCGACCGCTGCTACAAGTCTCGTCAACAATGCCATTTGTCATTTGTTTGAGGAAGTGCGATATGAATTGAATGCCATAGAAATCGATCGTAATAAGAATGTTGGCATTACGAGTGTAATTAAGGGATATTCATCTCTCTCACCGGCTAAAAGTTCTATGCTCAAGAACACTGCATGGCTCGATGTCGAAGAGACGAAGCAGATTGTGGATGTATCGGGAAACTTTGATGTGTGCATTCCGCTCAGCATGCTCCTCGGGTTTGCCGAAGATTATCGTAAAATTGTCGTAAATGCCAAGCACGAGTTGATCCTCACGAGATCAAAGACCGACGACAATGCCATTGTACAAACAGTGCCCGAAGACTACAAACTCATATTGCATAAAATAGAATGGCTCGTACCGTATGTAACAGTCTCGAATCAGCGAAAAATTCAGCTGTTAAAATTCCTCGCCAAAGACGCACCAATCTCCATGAGTTTCCGAACATGGGAACTGTATGAATATCCATTGCTGCCTGTCACCTCTAAGCACGTGTGGTCTGTGAAAACCTCGAATCAGCTGGAGAAGCCACGTTATGTCATACTCGCGCTGCAGACGGGGCGGAAAAATAAGAAAGAACAAAATGCGAGCCACTTTGATCATTGTAACCTGAGCGAGTTTGTGTATTAATCCACGTCGCATTATCACACTTCGGTAGATGAAAACCGGCCATGGAAAAGCGATATTTCGAGTTCTCAAATGAATTCTCAAGGCTTTTGGGATTGTTTGAGTTTTATTGAATGTTATTATATTATGTTTTGCATTTATGGTCGTATGTTATTATTAATTGTAGTTGGTTGCTTTGTTTGTATTACAATGGCGACTTCATTTTCATCTCGCTTGCATGTAGGTACTATTTAGTTGGTGAGTTCTTGCCTGGATTTCGAAAATAATTTGTTCATTGGAACTTTTATCTCGAAATAAATCACTCGTTGGATTATGCAAAAATGTTCATAAAAAACTCCTCGTGATCGGTAATTTAATCATTTGATTAATTTAAGATCGACTGAAAGCTTTAAGAGTGCAACTTTTGTAGTATTTTTCTTATGCTCTGGTATTCACCTCGATATTCACTTATATAGATGGTTTTTATACAGTTAGGTTATACTATGCTCATGTTTATAGTTGAATCAAAAAAATAATATCTCGAATTTGGTTGACTCTTGCATAAAACATTGTTAGAGTATTTGACAGCGGAAAATGCCCGATAACATTTTCAAGGGATCGTGACCAATAACCAGTAGCTCTGGATATATATTCATTTCAAAAAGATATGAAACCCCCTTTAAAAACTTGATCAAGTAAAAAAAACGCCAAGTAATGAAAATGCCCTCGAAAAAAATATCAGTCAGAGAGAGAGAGAGTGCCTCAGCAAATCGATACATACAAACAGTGCCCGAAGACTACAAACTCATATTGCATAAAATAGAATGGCTCGTACCGTATGTAACAGTCTCGAATCAGCGAAAAATTCAGCTGTTAAAATTCCTCGCCAAAGACGCACCAATCTCCATGAGTTTCCGAACATGGGAACTGTATGAATATCCATTGCTGCCTGTCACCTCTAAGCACGTGTGGTCTGTGAAAACCTCGAATCAGCTGGAGAAGCCACGTTATGTCATACTCGCGCTGCAGACGGGGCGGAAAAATAAGAAAGAACAAAATGCGAGCCACTTTGATCATTGTAACCTGAGCGAGTTTGTGTATTAATCCACGTCGCATTATCACACTTCGGTAGATGAAAACCGGCCATGGAAAAGCGATATTTCGAGTTCTCAAATGAATTCTCAAGGCTTTTGGGATTGTTTGAGTTTTATTGAATGTTATTATATTATGTTTTGCATTTATGGTCGTATGTTATTATTAATTGTAGTTGGTTGCTTTGTTTGTATTACAATGGCGACTTCATTTTCATCTCGCTTGCATGTAGGTACTATTTAGTTGGTGAGTTCTTGCCTGGATTTCCAAAATAATTTGTTCATTGGAACTTTTATCTCGAAATAAATCACTCGTTGGATTATGCAAAAATGTTCATAAAAAACTCCTCGTGATCGGCAATTTAATCATTTGATTAATTTAAGATCGACTGAGAGCTTTAAGAGTGCAACTTTTGTAGTATTTTTCTTATGCTCTGGTATTCACCTCGATATTCACTTATATAGATGGTTTTTATACAGTTAGGTTATACTATGCTCATGTTTATAGTTGAATCAAAAAAATAATATCTCGAATTTGGTTGACTCTTGCATAAAACATTGTTAGAGTATTTGACAGCGGAAAATGCCCGATAACATTTTCAAGGGATCGTGACCAATAACCAGTAGCTCTGGATATATATTCATTTCAAAAAGATATGAAAACCCCTTTAAAAACTTGATCAAGTAAAAAAAACGCCAAGTAATGAAAATGCCCTCGAAAAAAATATCAGTCGATTCACTATCTACAAAATTCTAATTAACCTCAAAATACTTGCGATTTTTTTCAAACAATACTTTTATTTACATTATTACTTGTTCAATTTAAACGTACAGAAGAAGTGAAATAACTTTTCATGCAAAAGTCAAGCAAATCTACTAAAAACGTTTACAAAACTGTCAAACGCTAGAAATACTATTCTTCTCAACAATTTATTTTAAAAAACAATATTACTGTTATAATAAACAGTTCGAATCACGATTATATAAAACGTATGCATCACACAAGTACTGTATGTATGTATCGCTGGAAATGCTGTGCAACGACTTGGCGTGCATGGTTAAGAAAAAAAGCTCGGCGAAGGATGACGTTTTCGCAACAACTTGACTATTAGGTTAAGAAAGACATAAATTGACGCGATTTATTATGTAACTGCAAACCAAGTTTCCGATTCCGCATAAGGCAAATAAAAAATCAGCGATGTACCCGTAGACCACACGGCTTTTAAAATCTCACTTCATTTACATAATTTGAAAAGTTACACTAAGAAAAAAAACCAATTGAATCAAAAAAATATATTGGTTGATCCAAATAAATGTGCTGCTGCGGAGTGCCACCGATATATGAGATTGTTACAATATTATAAAATATTGGAACAGGTGATTGATTTGAATAACATATTATTGTATTTGAAAAAAAGTTCTTGTGTTCTCTGAATATCTACATTATCCTTCAAATTAATTTATATTCTATTGAAATCATCCTATATACAATCCGTAGATGTATGGATGAAATAATTAAGCGGTTGCTACAACATTTTTTATTCCGTACAAACATATAATCAATGGAATTAATTATTTCTTTACTGCATCGAAACGAATATGCGACGGGACGTAAGTTTTTCAATTTGTTTTAAATCTTAAACAAAAAGTGAGCGTGAGGATTATCATCCACGATAATAGTGGAGAGAATGTCAGATATCCAATGGAATGTCCATAGAGAGAATATCAGATATTCAACTGATAAGAACAGATACTACACTTTGATCTTAGCCACAGGCCAAGAAGCGATACTCTTTAGAGTTTCTCCGGCGTTTAAGTAGATTTTTGGTTCGCGCTACGCTTACTAGATACGAGCGCGCGTCCGGCTTCTAGCGGTTACTCCGAGAACTACGGGTTCCCTCACACCAATAATTTCGGTAGCGCTTGGTCATGATTTGGTTGAATTTTTTCAACCTAATGCGCAAGAAACAAATTTTATTTTCGCATAATTTTTTAACCAATTCAGACATTTGTTTGATATTTTTCAATAAAAATAAAATATCAATATTTTAACAAATAATGTACGTGGAAATCAATATCGGATATGGTGAA
This sequence comes from Ophion slaviceki, assembly GCA_944452715.1. Lineage (NCBI taxonomy): Eukaryota > Metazoa > Arthropoda > Insecta > Hymenoptera > Ichneumonidae > Ophion > Ophion slaviceki. The sequence continues at coordinate 21,458,403 of OX101784.1, read as the reverse complement.
AAAAATAAAATTAAATATTTACGTAATAGAAATTTTATCTGAATCAAACGAGCGAAATTCAATTTTTCTTGTTTATATGAATCAACAATATACATGTTATAAATTGAAACGCTTTTTTGTTCGTTGCAGAAAACGCATTCAAAACTATATAATTTGTTCGCGATCATTTTTTAGTTAGTTTCAATAATATATTGTTCTCGGCTAACAATATATCTTTTGAATGAACAAAAACTTCTAATTTTATCATGTTATTAAAGTCAATAGCATTTTGTTTGGACTAATAAATCTGATTATTTACACCAACAATTTTATAATTGAATCAACGAAATTTCATTCAATAACACCAATGATATTGGATCAATGATTTTTTTTCTCAGTGTACGTGCAAGTATTCACTTTCTACTCTATTACAGAACTACCATACATGTCATGAAATATATTGCGTCTCATACATTTTCGTGTAATAGACATGGTTTTGGCAGGCTGAACAGCTCATTTCTAATAATTCTGTATACCTGATGCAGTAACTGACGCCATGTTACAATTTGAAATAATCTAAGTAAATAAATTGTTGCAAAAGTTACTTATAGAAGCGGTAGGAACGTTTCGCCAAGAACATCGTGTATCTTCCAGAGTGTATTTTCTTAAACATGCACGATTAGTCGTTACACAGCATTTCTAGTTATCCATACATACAGTACTTGTGTGATGCATTCATTGTACTTTTATGTAATCGTGATTCGAACTTTTTTATTATCATAGTAATTTGGTTTCTCAAAATAAATTGTTGAAAAAAATAGTATTCCTAGGGTTTGACAATTTTGCGTACGTTTCTAGGAAATTTGTTTGGCTTTTGCATAAACAGTGATTTCACTACTTTTGTACGTTTGAATTGAAAAAGTAATAATGTAAATAAAAGTATTGTTTGAAAAAAATAACAAGTACTTCGAGGTTGATTCGAATTTTGTAGATAGTGAAACGACCCATAATTTTTTCGAGGGCATTTTTTATTACTTGGTGTTTTTTTATTTGTTCAAGTTTTTTAAGGGGTATGCTATAGTCTGGTATTAACATCGATGTTCATTTATATAGATGGTTTTTATACAGTTAGATTATGCTATTGTAATAGATCGATACTTCCATCGACGTTAAAATGAATATCGATCTATTATAATGGTGGTTAGAAGTTAGGAATGGCAGGTCGCGCGAACGTCCCTGCGTGAAATACATGGGAGGAGGGGACTGAGGAGACCCCGGAGGAAATATAAGAGTAGGAGGCATGTGGAAACGAGCATTCGTCAAAAATCCGCGAGTCGATGCGTCGTAGATACGCTAATCTGTTTACAGTCGTCGGGTTCAGGCCTCCGCAGGTAGGTCGGACCCTTCGGTTGTGCACGCTTAGTAACAATTTTGGGTTCACGTCGATATAAAATTTTAACACATGGGTATTTATCGCGAGCCGCGTCTTCGAATTAATTGGGCATTTACGCAAAATAATACGGTATACAGGTTCAACGTAGATACTTAATGAAGTTCTTGTAGTTCGCGTGATTATAAAGTATAATTTTGAAGTTACTGTTCGCGTTCGCTTTCTGGAGACAGTTTTTGTAATTGTTCCGGTGAGCGTTGTTGGGAGATTTTTGTTCGTACGCGATGGAGACTGAAGGGAGAGTTTTACTCAGCGAGTGATGATGGAACACTGTTGGGAGACTAGGTCTGAACGAGTGGTGATGGAACACTGTTAGGAGACTAGATCTGAACGAGTGGTGATGGAACACTGTTGGGAGACTTGATCTGAACGAGTGGTCATGAAACACTGACTCCAAGATTTTTCTATCCTAGCTTGTAGGATATTTTGGATGCTGGGATGGTGGGAGAAGAAGTTTCTCGAAAAGTGCATTTTCGTCATGCGTTAATTTTTTGATTGGTGGAAAGGATGTAGGAAATGTACTAGTGCATATGATTGGTCGAGTTGGAAGGGGAAATATTTTTGGAGACTATCATTGGGTGTAGACTATGATATTTGTGATCTCCATCTCGATTCTCGGAAACTAGTCCGCGTCTCGTTATCTGGAGCGTTAGAAAAATATAGGGAGGAAAAAGGGCCTTGGTCGCAATGCCGCGTTTGCCTCAAGATAGGGTTCGTTGACCCAGGTGTGAGAGCGCATGGGAAATACCAACGTAGTATTATTGCCGGGTCAACTTTTCGGCATGAAGGATTTTCTTTTGGAGAATGTATATTCTTGTGGAGTAAGGATTTCGATATTTTCGTGTGTCTTCGTGTGTTGTACGTTCCTATGGCTAAGGATTTTATCATCAACTGCGTTTGAGGGTTGCGTGTAGATATAGTCAAGACCAACTGTGCTCTCGCGTGGAAAATTATGCACGACGCTCGCTTCTTATCGATATATTTCGTTTCGGCTGTGGTACGCCTAATTCTAAAGAAAATATACGGACCCGTCGAAAAATGAGAATGCCGTTATCGTGAAAAGTACAGAAACCAATACATCTTCGTAGTTTTCCACGATTTCCATGTGGACTCGGGTAAGTCCGCGTTTTCGCCGGAGTTCAATAAAATAGGAGAGGAACAAGAAATAGATAGCGCTTTTTCTCGCAACGTTACAATTTCAATTTCGGAACAGTGGAGTACGAAGGAAAGGCACAACTTAACGTTGATGATATTTACACAAAGGCTTCAAGTTATGTATTTCAAATGTTGAAACATCATTCTTCATGCATTATTTATCTTGCTTTGGAAGCTTTTTGTTTAACTTCATATTTTTTTTAACGAAAAACTGTCGAAAAGGTAGGCTCAATTCAATACTTTTTTTTTCAAACCGCCGTAATTTTGTCAATGTTGATTTTAAAAAAACCGCCATGGCAAGATGGCGGCTTTACTGATTGATAATTTTTTACCGATAAATACTGATTAATAGTGTTTTTTACAAATTTCGTTTCAGATAATATTTACGGCCACAACCATGTACACCGCGACGAGTCCTTTTTTTCGAAGATATTTTCAACCGTCATAGAAATGTGAAACAAATAAATATAAACGTTTACAAATTTATTTTCTGTTCTTCATGACTGCTTTGATTTGCTTTAATTTGACATAAAAAAATTAGACTGATTAGTGTATTTTGACGATCGAAAAAAATCACAAAAATAAGCTATTCTTCAACCCGATACACTATGATGACCCCTTAAGTTTCCTGTACAAAAATAAGGAATGTAGGTATATTGGTGTAATTAGTCAGATAGACAATGAGGATGGCGAATAAACCGTAATTTTTCTAAAAATGTGTGACAATAAGGGCCACACGTTCAGAGTTGCTGATACTGATGTTTCCGATATCGCTTTCAACCAAATATTGTAAAAATTCCCAAAATCAGATCGGACCCTAAAAGGGAAAAGAATATCTTAATTACTTTAAGTTACCTGCACCGGTCTATGAGAAATAAATTAGGGCTGATTGTTAATAAAACAAAAAACACCGATACGAGTGACTTCGTTGTAAACTATAATGACAACTATTTAATGAAATACTACTGAAAGTATTAGTAACAAGATGTTGATTGTGATTTTATTGTGATTATATTTAAAAGAATAAGATAATGTTTGTTCTGCACGAAGCAGTTAACATTCCTTTGTGAAGATTATGACAAGACTGACCTTGTTATTTTTTAAAGTGAGAGGTTCAATAATGCACAGGTTTTGAAGGTAAAAGTTTATTTTCATATGTTTAATTCCAGTTTTGCTGGAATGCTCAATAATCAATCAAGGAAATCAAGAGATCGAGGAAAACATCAATGATTCAGCATTTGTTTTTTTATTTGATCTAGTCATTGGTTATACGTAATAAACTATGTTAAAATTTTAACAAAAATAAAGACATTCGTTTGATTAAATTCGATTAAAAATACTTTTTTTTTTCAATTTAAACAGTCCCCTGGAAGATATTACAGTCCCCTGGAAGATATTACAGTCCCCTGTCATGTTTTTTCAAAAAATCGTCCATAAGTTGCAAAATAAAGACAAAACGTGAAGGCTTTTTATTCATATATGTTTAATTTATTACTGCCTTCCGTTATACATACTTTATTTTTTATTTTCAAGAAAAAAACATGCACGAGACAACTTTGTATGGGCGACTTTCTATTTAGTAGAGAAACACCCATATACCGTTTAATAAACGTAGGATATACATATATTATACGGATATTAGCCGGACATTTAGGTTTATAGTCTACGTACTAAATACGTGTTACAGACGTCGATAGCGACGTTGTATATACGTATATCATACGTTAGTTTTCTATCTGAGATCCTGTCCGAGACTCGTGACAAGCCGCACGATTTGACGTATCACCTATCGTCCAGCCCCCTGTCACCATCAGTCATTCATGGCTCGCGTAATGTCCGTCGTTTTTATTTTCAATCGCTGCCACGTGTGGCGCCAGTAGTCACCTGCTTGACAACTATATATATGCCGTATAACCTTTGAACCAGCTGAACCCTCCGACCAATGGAGAAAATGTTTATCATAATCATTATTATAATATGATTATTTTAATGGTTTAAAATTATGTAACTAGAAATGTATTTGTTTTTTGACAGTTAGAGACCAGGAATAAGTGTATGCGTGGGTGTCAGTTTCTAAACAAGCATGAACATTTAAATAAATAAATCGATACATATAAAGAAGAGGAAAAATATATTTATTTCCCTTGAATAATGTTTAAATTCAAAATATCAACATTTAATATATATTTTAATAAAATGGCCGGTTTTGTCTTTATAATACATAAATGAACCTTGAATATTTTTCATGTGGTACAATATTTCGAATTTTTTTTCAACTGTTTGTTTTTTTTGTTTTTCGGCGTTCATTCGCGTACAATACTGTTGCATACGAGTTGCGACAAAAATTGGAAAGATCTGAAAAATTATATCCTGGCCATGCAGGCGACATGGGAAGGACAGGCCGCCAAAATTTAAAACGTTCTCCAGAATGCTGTCGAAGAAATTTGCTGATTTACAATAAGTCTGGAATGATGTTTCCAAAAAGTGGACGAAGCAGTACAGATGGGTGTTTGGATGAGCCCAAGTACCTCGTTGTTGCCAATTACTCAGACAGCTTTGGGGAGAGCGAGACCATAGGTCGCGGAAGCTATCAAAGCGTTTTTACATTGTAAACATGTGACGGTATTGCAAATTTGCTTTGGCAAGTCCACTGTAAAGCAATACATGACACAATCAGGGACTGCTGGCATAAGGTAGTCGGCCCAGTGGCCGTCAGGGTCCTAGTGATCGTCATGTTTACGTATTAAATAAGTATTTTAAGATAAAAATAAGTCCTTCGTGCAGATCTGTCAAATTAAATATATTCCGCTACGACGTCTAGCTGTCATTTCGGCCGAATCCTTCATTAGGTGGTTAACGTGAACCATGTCACATCTCGGGTGATTTGAGAATGCCTGTGGACTTGTGTGAAGTAAGTTTTCCTTTCCGTGATTAACAAGGCTTTTAGTTTTGCGTTCAGCATAAAAAATTATAGTTTTATGTTAATTTCAACGAATTTTCATATATGATGATTACCGGAAGACGAAGTCCAAACGCCAACAAAAACAAAAAAATTCAAAACGTTCTAATAGTTTAGCGCTATCAAAACCATTTGTGTGAAAACTGTGGATTGGGAGACGCAGTCAAAAGTTTAATCTGCTTTTTTTATAATTTTAAAATCATATTATATCAATTTTTCAGTTCTTTTACACCAAAAAGAATAAATTCAATCATTTTGACTGTCAGTCTAGCATTACTTCCATCCTCTGAATAATCGCTTCCAAAGTTTTCACACGTAGGGTCTAAAAGTGGAATAAATATACCGTAGGATCACACATAACCATTATTATAAAATTGTAAAGAACATAACGTTAAAAAAACATCAGAAACGTTTATAACCCCTTGTGCACAACCTTCCAAGGTATCTTGATTAACATGATCTGTCAACACATAGGGGAAATTGCAATGCTGCGATACATACTCAACGAGATCCAAGGTTGACTGCAAAGTTACTCGCAAGCCTTTCGCAGTGTGCTTTGTCAAGAAATGATCTTTCGCTATAGAACCATTTCCGACTTGTTCTTCCCAAGCATCTAGCGTCCGCAGTGCATCTTGAATTACCTATGAAAATAAGTGTCGCATATATTACAAAAATAATTTCATATTTATTACAAAAATAAGAGTCGAATTTACACAGTCAGATATATACAACGACACGGTTATTCTCACGCTTTTTTGGTGTTAACACCGACGCTTTGTCGAGTTGATATCTCGTCCACTAATAGGATCCCGTGTCGTTCCATTTCGTTTTTTTTATCTAGCGCCAATTCGAGAACTTCAAAAAACTCAGGATCAAATCCACAGTATGTTTTAATTTGAGAGAGATATCTAAAAACGTTAAAGATATTGCCAGGTCAAAGCGAAAAATGTTATAAATAGTCATAATAGCAATCATACAAAAAAATTTGATTTTGATTTGAAAGATCTGCAAATTTGAATTTGTGCCTTTCTTTTGTAACAAATATGATAAAACAATAAAACTGTAAATGATCTAAATTAATGTGTACAAAGTAATGAATAATTAATTCAAAAAATAATGATCAAATAACATGAAACTATTTTATCAAAAATTGCAATTTACCTTCGAACAGTTCTCATACTGAGAAGAGGTAGGATATCGTTCAATCGCAAAAATTCGTAGCATGATGGTGACCTCACGTGGAGGAGCTTGCACAACAACATCCATTGCTCGGAGTAATTTCGACCTGTCGCACTCTTGTGCTTGACAGCGTCAATCATTTGATGAAGCACGTGGAGTTGGTTTTGGGGGATGTCTCCGTTTTCTGCATGTCGTTTAAGGGCTTGACTGCTGCACTGTGCCATTTTTCGATGTGTAAAGAGAACCTCAGATTGTAGAGATTTTATTGTTTCTCGTGCAAGTCGTTTCGCTCGTAACGCCGAACGGTATTTGGCTCGTATATTTAACAATACCTGCCTTTGTTGTTTCATTCCGAGAACCTTTTTTGGCGAGTGTCCACTCCGTCTTTCGCAAATCCACGACATTTTATCTTCAGCGTATTCTTCGACGTGCTACCACGCTTGTAAATTTTGTCAGTACGAAGTAACAAAGGGCAACTTGTGTGACGCCGTGTACGGGCATTGTCTTTCTTCAATGTGCTGTAGCTCGGATCAGTTTGTGAAAATTCTAATCCTGTGAACGGCTGAATTACACCGTGGCATATGTTGAAACGATGGATCGACATCAATAAACTTTGAAGTTCATCGATGGTGGTTACGTGGCTGGACAAATCGAAGTCCCTGAGATTGAGCAGCAAACCGAAAACTCTTATCTGGATGGACCGATCTTGTTTTGACTATCACACTTTTCGATGGAAACATTTGAAAAGCCTCTTCAATTTCCAGGGTTTCGTTTATGAAAAAAAATATCAATTTGTGCCCGCGGAAACACTTTCATATCTTGTCCACCCTGGAGAAAGACATACTTGAGCTTTCAGTAGTTCGGAGAACCCAAAAATGCCAGTGGTGCTGCATTGTGTCCTAGGGCTTTCAATGTTTTTTCTGGGAACGGACGTCATCTCTGTCAGTCAACGGTGTTCCATGTTGAACAAAATTAGCTTCGTCCGTCCGAGGGATATCTTGTGCACTGTTTGAAACTCGACTTTCCTCTGTAATGGATATCGCCACAGTACAGTTTATGAAAGGTGGGCTTTTTACTTCTGCCGTTTCATTTTTTGTCAAGACATTTTCTGACTGTAGCTGTTGTCTCTTGGTCCACGGAAATGGTGATGGGGCAGTTCCTTGTTTTAAGCGAGGGATTTTGTATTTACCCTGATTTTTTTCATCATTCGAATGTAATAGGAACGAAATGAAAATTCGGGTTACGACCAAAAAAATGATCGAACTCACATATATTATATATATATATTAGAATTCTATCTATCTAATATATAGAAATTTCCTTCACGAACTGTTTTCGCAATTAATTTGATCAAATTACCGTTCCATATGAAGAAGCAAAGGGTGCTTTTTGCATATCGTACGGCACTGGTATTACAATTCATGTGATCAAATTATCGCTCGATATGAAGTAGCAAAGGGTGTTATCTGCACTGGTTTGTTACTGACTTCAATTCGGTTCGGTAGGAGAGCAGCGCCACCCTTCTCAGCTGGATTTCCATGGACGTTTTTGGATCGTGATCGCCGTAGGCATTCGTACTCCTTACCTCTAGTCTTCTTGGTCAGGGGGCTGCCTATCGTCTTCTATCGGTCGGCGTGCCAAAGAGTGAAGCCCGCCGTAATTCATGAGATTTGCGATTTTTATCGCGCTTATCCGTTGAGAGTGCCTGTTCTTTTGTTTTCTTAAGAAATAAAAATGAACAAAACCAGCAAATTGTCAATAATCATCAAATTTCGATATACCGAGCGATTTTTTTGCGTATTGAAAAAAAATCAACAGCCGAATTTAAATTAAAAAACTCTCAATACTTTGACGTTAAGTTTTCGAGGATTGGATGTTTTTCGGATTCCATTTTTCATTCGACCACTCCGTCTTGTATGATAGTCGGAATGCAAAGTATGGTCGAGCTGGGTTAGGGCACACGAGGAGAAGCTTTCAATTTTCTCATTAGGGGAGACGAAATCAGTCGGTTCCGACAAAAGAAAATCGATACGACGTTTTTTGAGGATTGAAACAAGATGAGAAGATCTTTTGTACCGCCTGAAATGCGTTTTTTCACGTCCCGATAGGGATTGATTCCGGACATCCCAACGCTAGTCTGTTTGTGATTTCTTCTAAGAATATAAGAATGCCAACGTTGTCTGAAATGTCAAAATTTGCGTACTTTTATAAAAGAATGTTATTTAGTGGCCACCGTCCGAGTTCAGTTACAGCGATAGACCATCCACGTCTCCAGTTTCGTTTGCTGAACCAGAGATGAAATCTATGCAGTTTATGACGAGTATGACGGGGTTATAGTGAAAACTACCTGAATATACCAATCGAGCTGTTGATTTAATCCTTTACACATACGCCAAGGAGCTATCGTAATCGCAGCTCATACCTCTGTTTACATGATCCAGTCTCCCCGATCGGGAACGAGATGAAATCAATGACAAACTCGACGGGACGGATTCGAGAATGTGTTATGGATGCTAGAAAAATGATTGAGGGAATCGATTTCATCTCGTTCCCGATTGGGTAGGGTGGACCATGTAAGCAGAGGCATAAGCTGCGAATACGATAGGTCCTTTGCGTATGTAATCGTATGTAATCGAGGCGCCAAAAAAAGTTCCTCCACTGCTGATATGACTCCGGCCGATTGAGTAGCTGAAACCGAAAAGGGGGAAAATGTCGTTAACCTGGAAGGTATTTCCTGTACAATGACGTAGGATCTTCGAAAAATATCAAAATCTAACAAAATGGCGTACTTATGTAAAAAAAAGTCTGTTTTCTTGCCTATAAAACGGTCGTTTTTTTCAATGCCAAATCGTCAACTTTCATCCAATCAAAAATATCCTACCTCATTGTAGAATAAATATATTCAAGAGTACTCAGTTCAAATTTCAAGTCAATCGGATAATTGCCATTTGAGTTACAATGTCAGCAAATTTGAAAAATCTCGCTTCAAGAAAAACGCGTTCAAAGATTTAACTATCGATTTTTGCAAGATAAAATGATATTAGAAATGACATAAAAGTTTTACAGGATAATCTTGACAGTATAAACTGTCGAAAAAGGCAAAAAAATCGATTTTTTGAAAGTGTCACACTGGTATAGCCCGTTAAGAAAACGAAAAGAACAGGCACTCTCAATGGATAAGCACGATAAAAATCGTGACTCTCATGAATTGCGGCGTGCTTTTCACTCTTTGGAACGCCGACCGATAGCAGACGATAGGTGAAATGTTAAATCGTGCGGCTTGTCACGAGTCTCGAACCGGATAGGTTGACCGGATAGGTTGACAGTAACGTAGCGAATCATTCGCTAAACGTCAAATCACGCGCGCGGATATCTGTCAAACGCTGTGTTTTCGCAGAACGATCCTAACGTCAGCCACGGCTACGTGGTCCTTCGTCTACTCTTCGGCCCTTTTCAATCGTCCATCATCGCGGATTCGAGCGTTCCTTTCGAAAATCGAACGCCTATTTTCTAATGCTTCCTATTTGATGACGCAGCCGAAAAAAAACGGCTCAGTAGAAATGTTCGGAGTAACCTGCTGAAACCGGGCTTTCCCGCTGATACACCTATTCTCGATCACCCTGTATATATTTTTTATTGCCTTTAGTTGATGTAAGAAAATTGTTGAGTGGGAATTGTTGAAAATTCGTCAACGCCTGCGATGGCTGTGTATTCCATGTTTTGGCTTCGCAGTATCTAAAGATTCAAAATGTTGATTGTTTTTAGTCGAAGAGCCAAAACATGTATTAGTCCTACAGTAAATATAAACAATCAACATTAAATTCCACAGTTATTGTGTAATTCAATTGTTGTCCAATTAAATTGTTCACTTCTAGTGATTGAAAACAATCAACAGTGAATTTGAAATTCACTTCTCTTTGGACTGAAGCTAGAGGAAATAAGGATCTTTTCCGTTCTAAAAAGATATAAAATCCCTTTCAAAAATTTTAAAAAGTAAAAATGAACGCCATTAAGGAGGACACCACTCTATGAATTTCGAAAAATGGTTTTTTAGGAAATATTTTTTTAAATCCTTTGAACCTTCAAAAATATGACGCATATTCGTTTATAGCCTGAAAAACAGTTTTAAAGTCGTTTTTGAGCTATTTTTGAGGGAAGTCTCCGAGCGCCTTCGGCCATGCCACGCCGACGAACGCAGTTCTCGACACTAGTAAGCCTATTATCTTTATCTTTATCTTTGGGGAAAAAGTTGCCGACTGAAAATGTTTTTATATTCTACCAATAGATGGCATTGGATTACGAAAAATTTCCTCCGCCGTAGCGTCTAAAAAACCGTTGACTTCAAACTCGTTTTTCTCAGAACCAAGTTTTTGAAATCGGCACGCAGCGGAACTCGAACAATTTTCATCCAATTGACTTTAAATTTGAACTGTAGCTTCTTGGATTGCTTTGACCGTCAAGAACGAGGGCTTTCTTCGGTGAATTGAAAATTGTTAAAGATGTATCACTTTTTATATCATAATTGTGGTCTAAAAAACAAACTTTTTTCAAACTCGTCTGTATTTTTTTCTTTCATTATTTCTTAATTTTCCCCCGTATTTGGCTCCTAAAATTAATATAATTAGCGAAAATATTTCACTCCTCGTTCCAGGGCTCACTTCCTTCTATGTATACCTAATAAAGCCTAGAAGTTCTTTTGATCATGCATTTTATTCCTTTCTTAAAAAAAATCTAATGAAAATGGTCGAAAATGGGCAGCTAGAGCGGTGCAATAAATAATCCCCTCAAAAACATCATCGTTAGTTTTACCTTATAAAAACATTCTGATTTACCTTATAATTATTCTTTATTTTAATTGAAGCAATGGGTGTAAGCTTTTTTTCTTGTTTTTTTATTGGCTTGTTCCAGCCGTACAAGGTCTTCCCCTTTTTACGTGCCCCAACCCGTTTACGTTTACACCCCCCCATTTCTCTCATTCCACGACTCCCTCGTCTACCACCCATTCCACACCCGCACCTTGCGGCCGCTTCCGACTTCCCCCTCTGTATCGTATTCACCATGACATATTTGCCATGGGCATAGGGAAACTGCGAAAAATCTATACCGATACAGCTGGTCCCAAGTTCGCCTCCCAGTCACGGAACTAGTCGTCTTTCGCCGAGAAATATCGAAGAAAACATTTCACGACGAAAGTGACGCGACTGGGATTCGAACCTGCGACCTTCCGATCCGCTGTCCAGCACGCTAACCACTAGAACACTCATCGGGATATGGTTGTAATCTATTTTTTAAGTTAACCAAATGTACAAAAAAGTGAGATAACATTTTTTTAACTAGCCAAGCCTGTTCACTAGAAATGTTGTACACAAAATTGTCACACATTAGGAATAATAATTTTCCAAATATTTTCGTTTCATTGAAAAAATCATATTACTATTTTAAGTTCAGTAACGACTTGTTCCACTGCATATGGAGTGAGCACATTTCGTGCTATTGCTGCAGCTTTTGTGCGTCCACAAGACATTTTGGCGGCAATTTTGCTATCAGAATACACAGCAGGAACTAGTTTCATCTGGCAGTCGAGACTGTTATAACTTATGCCATGAATTACGCTGTGAAAGACACACATCAATTCAGCTTTTAAGAACTCGATTTCCTCATTGCTATCTTTCTTTACCAAGAAATTTTCAATATTACCTGATATTTTCTGCGACGCTATAAGTTTACTGTGTTTTTTTTTGTCTAATTGTGTTTGTCTAAACCACGACTTCCTTCAAGCTTGATAAAAACATCAGCTTGACCCAATTTGCATATAGCGGTATAATCATCTTTTTTGTATCCATTTCGAGTAGTCAGGATTATTTTCCCAGTGATTAGAATATACCGGATACTTTTTTTTTCTTATATGACCCAGGTCCGAGCTCCTTCTCTATCTCTTCTGATGGTTTAGATGCAGACATTATTACCGCCACCGACCGCCACACCACCAAAAATTGCACCACACCATGCCAACCATTGTCGAGTCCCTCCCGCGCCCAAGCCACAATGAAAAAAATATAAATCGACCAAAGAGGTAGTACGTAGTATAATTACATCAGGAAAAATCCAAAAGTTAGGGCTCTCTGATCTGACCGCTATAGTATGTTAAGTGTCATTACATTAATTTATTATAAATTTAGAACAGATGATAAAGCACAAATTTCCAACAAAGGAATAAATACAAGCATTTGAGAATGATTCGTCTGTAGTTAAACCGTAAGATCGTCCGACAATATGACATGCTTTAAACTTGAAATCATAACACAAACAAAACGCAACAAATAAACATACCTATTTCAGTTTAGTGCCCTTCAGTCAATATTCTTGCGGGATTAGATAAAGTATGTGAATACTTTTTACACGATAATAGTTGTTGTTTGTAGCGCGCGCGACGAATTGAACAGCGCGACCGCCCGTGAGCTAATCAAAGTCACCAAGGCAAATAAAACAAAGCGAGCCACCACTGTAGTTCGACTGTAAAGGTCTGCATAGACTACGACACTTATTGCGACACAAATGTCTGACACTAATGTCCGTTCCGTTCACACATAAGACGGTTTCGGTGTCCCAGAAAGTGTCTGTACTGTGATACAAAGAGATCCGATTGACTTGAAATTTGAACTGAGTACTCTTGAATATATTTACTTTACAATGGCGTAGGAGATTTTTTATTGCATGAAAATTGACGATTTGGCATTGAAAAAAACGACCATTTTATAGACAAGAAAAGAGACTTTTTTCATAACTACGCCATTTTGTTAGATTTTGATATTTTTTAAAATCCTACGTCATTGTACAGGAAATACCTTCCCGTTGAACGACATTTTTTTTCCTTTTTCGGTTTCAGCTACGCAATCAGCCGGAATCATGTCAGCAGTGGAGGAACTTTTTTTGCGCCTGCGAAGGCAACGCATAAGTCGCTTGGATCTCAATATTTTTCAATGAAAAAAATTATGTAATATAGGTCAAATATATTTTTAATTTTCCAAAACATTAAATTGAGTACTTTTCTTCCAAAAAGGTCCTGAAAATCACCCAAATTTCCAGCGTTCACACTGGTATATCCCCTTAAGCTGTGTTCTTAAATTATGATTTTTTCTGCCGACTTCAGCCGATATTGTGTCAAACTCTTCCGCTCAGTATTGAAATGCTGCCTGTTTTTTTTACACAATTTTTATAATCAGCACAAGATATTTGCCAAAGTTCAGGCAGTCCTTCCGCAAGAGATATCAAATTTTCAATGCTCTCCTTGCTCCACGTAATGGCCATTTTGATTTAACGCAGGTCGCGAGTGTCTGGATAATTTCGCACCGGTTCGAAAACTTGAACACTGCGGCAGACATTCCAACACAACCTGTTCACACGGCGCTCGGCGCGACACCTAGCGAGATGTCGCAATAAATGTCGCGAGATCAGACAATGAGGTTCACACACAGATACTCGATGTATACATTGAGTGTATACACCAAAGTGTCGTAGTGTAAACCTACCTTAAGATCGTCCGACGATATGACGTGCTTTAAACTCGAAATCATAACACAGACAAAACGTAACAAATAAACTTACCTTTTTAATTTAGTGTTCTTTAACCAAATTCTTGCGAGATTAGATAAAGTATGTGAATACGAATAGACGATAGTAGTTGTTGCTTGTGGTTCGCGCGCGACGAACTGAACAACGTGACCACGTGTGAGCTAATGTCACCAGTAACGAGATTCTGTAACTCGGTAGCAACAATTTTCGTTGTCGCCGGCTAACGACAGCCAATCGCATGCACGATCACAGAAGAAAGGGAGCCTCTTATTGGTTGTCGCAAGCTACGATATCAAAAACCGTCTCTACCGAGTTACAGAGAATCTCGCTCGAGGCAAACAAAACAGAGCGAGCCACCCTGCCCGCTCCCACTGGGCGGCCTCGGCCGTTCCATTCGACAGTGAAATGATATAACGTGAAAGCGCGCGGCAATTTCAAATTATTATTTTGTATAGAACTTTACGAGAAGCTGTTTTTCGGGAGATTTTGTATTTTGTCGGGAGTCTGGACATCACATGAAAAATCGGGAGAATCCAGACGAATCCCGACCATTTGGCACCCTTAGTGGCGCACGTGGGTAAGAGCAATGACACACACAGCGGTTTGTGCCGACTCGGCGGCCGAGTCGATTGCCGAGTCGGCGCATGTTTCTGTTTTTTCAAATGATGCAAAACACACACTGCGGCAAGCGTTGCCTAGCGGCTGAAGGGCCGCCTGGACACGTCTACGCGAAGAAATGCGAGCGGCAGCCGACTCGATCGGCGAGTCGGCACAAACCGCTGTGTGTGTCATCGCTCTAAAGAGGCATGCAGAGAAGCAACAAAGTATAGCGAGGGAAAAAAACCAATACATGAACACTTCGGTATTGTGGTCGCCTGATTAACACTCTGCGCACCCTTCATCGCGTTTCTTTCACTCGTATACTCTTGTCTTTTTTTCTTTTTTGCCCTTCTGTTCGCCTCACGATCGCAGGAGATCGCCCCTTTTTATTTTTCCTCTCGATAATAATGCGCCGACGCTCATGACACATGGTTCACGCCGCGATAGACCTCGCCGTCCCCTTATGGGGTGGATAAAAAAATGCAAATTTTTTCAAGCATATTATCGTTATTTTTCAGAAAAAAAAACCGATTTTTTAAAGCAAAATTGTTATTCAATCTTGTTGGAAGTTGAACTGTTTCTTTTTCGAAAACATTGTTATTGCTCCTTCCAAGGGAAAAAAGCATTCTGGTGATTGATATTTTTTCCATGTAACTTATTTATTTTTTTCGAAAAAAAAAGACTACTACCCGTATTCATAGTCTCTCCTTATCTCAAGGATAAAGAACGCCTCAATGAAGGCTTCCTTGAATCTCAGAGGCGTCCTTGTTTCATAGTCACAACTCGGCTCTCCCTTCCAGAAGGAAGACATATTTAGGGATATGTGATTGCTTATGGTGGTAAAACCGGTGATAGAAGCGCCACTCGGCTTTATTTGAAACTAACTCAAACCGCTTGGCTCTCGATTGTCAAGCCGCCATCGAAATCTATTCACAATTTCCTCAAAATCATCATCAAATTCATTATCAGAATTGTGTAAAAAATCGTTGTTCATTATGCCGAGTAATTATATGGAAAACTTCTGTAAGAATTTCCACGTGGTTTTAATTGTTTATTGAGGTTACGCCGTACACTGACACACTCCGATACGGTTTACGTGGCTCCAATTGCTTATTTCGATTACGCCGTCAATTGTAATACTCCTTGAAACTTTCTACAAGTTCCAACAGATTTTTTTGTTTAAACTCCGTTCACTGCGATACGTTCCGAAACTTTTTACGTGCTCCACTTTTAACTGTTTTTGAGGTTGACCTGTAGACTGGTCTGTGATACAGGTAAAAACTGCATAGACGCCAAGCGCAAGCGCAAGCGTTAGTCATATGAAACGAAACAACCAATCACAGTGCCGAAGGTTTCCTCAAGGAAGCTCGAGACCTGTCTTGAAAGAAGGAGGCCAATAAGGCTCCTTATTCTGTCGAGGAAGGTCTATGAAACGCGAAATGAGGAACAAGGAATCCTTGTTCCTCAAGGAAGGACTATGAATACGGGTATCAGATCACTTTGCAAAAAAATCGATTTTACGATGTTTTTTTTTCGTAAAAAAATACTTAGGCATTTCTAAGCATATATTTTTTTCGTAAAAACGAAACACTTTTAGAAACTCTTTTTTCAAAAATCTTTTTTCTATCCTGTTACGTCCGGAGACGTTTAGAAAAGGTATACAGGGTGGACCATTTAACGTGACCACCCCAAATATCCCCGTTGCCTTTAGAGTGACGAAAAAAACGTCACAAGGTAATTTGATAGATTTTGAAGCGCTGATACAGTGGTGAAAAAATCATTTTTGTCAAGATCATAGTTTTTGCGTTCTAAAGATCATCAACGGTTTTTAAAATGGGATTTTTTTTTTGATGAAGACATTGTAGCTGATATTCAGACGAATTCAACGACCTATCATATCATAACCTTGAAATGATTTTTCACAAAAATACACGTGTAGAAACGGCAAATCGTGTCGGTATTAACAACAAGAATATCGACACATTTTTGAAGACGTCGGATGAATGATCCTCTTGACGTTCGAATAGTTTCTGGTGTGATAGCGGCGCAGGCTCTTGTAATTCGTTCTCGCATGATCACCGGCGTCGTCGGAACATCATGATAAACACGATCCTTTATAGCTTCCCATAGGAAGAAATCAAGTGGTGTTAAGTCCGGCGAACAAGCAAGCCAAGGGAGTACTGCACCTCTCCCAATCCAGCGTTCGGGAAATTTTCGGTTTATTTTCGGCTCGTCTCCTCATTTGGGCATATGGGAGGTGACTATTTCTCCATCTAGTTTCACAGAGTTGAATATTTTGCATCTTTACCATGTTATCTTGAATATCCCTTTCATAGGGTTTGCGGCTCCGGCCTGAAAGATTTTATCGCTACTCTCATCCATCGTGGAGGAAAAAGGGTAGGCCGGCTTGTAGAACGAAACAATGTGCATTTAGTGTTTTGCGCAGTTGTCAAACAAGGACAGAGTATATCTTCGCCATGGTTTACGGACGCATGTGTTTACGGAGCGTGAGAAGCAATAACATTTTAGTAGGTATCTCGAACGCTTATATTTTTGGTTGTGGGAAACGATAGAAATAGCAGGCTCTATTGCTTCTCACACGTGTACGATTACGTGTGTTTCGAACGAAAAAAATAAAAGAATAATGTCGTACGTGACTGTCCGAAAAAATAGAATTCCAAACGCTTTTCTAAAAAAGTACTTTTTTAAAAATAGACTGTTTATTTTGTGGCAAAGTTATTCTTACTTTAAAATAAAATGAATTATTTTTTTGAGAAAATTGCTATTACTTCTTCGGCAGGAAAAAGTATTTTGGGTATTGATATTTATTTCATGTCACTTATTTTTGTTCGAAAAAAGGAGAACTGTTATCTTTAACAGAAAAGAATTTGATATAGAAACACATTTTTTTGTCGTTTAGAAAAAAATTGGAGCTTTTCAATGATTTTTTAACTGTGTTAAATACCCTTTTCTAAAAGGACTTTTTCGTCTTTTTTTTTTCTTTTATAAGGTTTCTTTTACCGAAAGAAACAAAATTCGAATCGCTTTTCTCAAAAATATACATATTCTTTGAGGATCATTGATTTTTAGGCGTATTACTTATAATTTTAGCGAATCATTATTTTCTAAATATACGTTTTTTTTTATCGGAATTTTTTTTAGAAAAGTACAAATATCTTTTTCCGTAATGTTAGTATTTAAGAAGAACATCATTTTTTCACAAAACTGCTACTTTTTTTTCGAGGAAAAAAATTAAATACAAGTTTTCTTGGAAAATATCACGTTTTTTGTCGGCTATCGAAAAGTTGAAACTTTTCACAGATCACCCCAAGCGACGATCAAAGTCGAGGACTTTTTTCACGAAATTTTGTGCACGATTTTGAGAGAACTTCGCATCGACACTCATCTTAAAGGGCGAGAGATGATTTTCCCTTGATATCTCTCTCGAGCGCAGGCACTTGAACCAATTTTTGTTTGTTTTGCTTCCGTGCACTTTTCCGCTCCAATTTTAGAGAAAAAAATGCACATTTGTGACCAACGCATGAGGAACCATCGTTGTAAAGTGCTTTTATTCGTTGAAAAATCGTTGGCGAGTCGAAACTCGCCCCTTGTTCTTGCGTGGGAGAACGAGAAAAATGGCTTACAATTTGCGACTCATACGCTTCGTTAATTATCGCCACATTTCGACGGCTCTTATCCCGTTATCTCCAATAAGACAATTATAAATATACTATATCGGACCTTCCGAATCGAAGTGACCACATTACGAAAGGTCAATTTCTGCTTTTTTCTTCATGTTTCCAAGGTTTTTTGAAGTACAAATAAAAATTCCAACGTTGAGAAAACTGTCGGGGGGGGGGGGCTTAAAGAGCGAGATAAAGATACAAGGTTGCAATTTGGAGATTCTCAATTTGGTCTAACATTCTATTTTATTTAGAGAAAAAAAACAAGATTGAATATTTCGAAAAATTCAAAAGTCAAACGCTTCAATCACTTTCTGTAAAATTTCAATCCCTGACGACTTTTGATTGCACACCTCATGAATTTTCAGCCCCACATCTCAACATTTGAGACGTTTAGGGCTTTTGAAAATTGTCTCGACAAGTAAAAATACTTCATAAAGGTGCTCCGGTTCGTGATTTTTCTAGAATTTGATGATAACGAGTTTTAAAAAAACGCAACCCAAAATATCAAATTTCGAGCCTGCTGGAGGCTTTTTCCGAATATTTCGGTCAATCTCTTAAAAATGTGGGTTTTATTTTTCTGAATCCGTCGGGTAATTTTACGGCTACTTTTTTCTCCATTCGGATTTTTTTGAAAGAGGGTAGATGGCCTCATGCATAGCGAAATATAACGGAAACCCTCATGTTTTTCTTCTCCATTTACTCCACGTGTGTTTTACCGATTTTTTCCACAGTCGAGACAAGTGGAAGGTAAAAAAAATTCCACCTATTTTACTGGGGCATCCAATGTATTCTCTTCTAATTATATCTTCATTTGTTTTCTTCTGTCGGTCTATTCGCCCTTTTTGCAAATAACAAGCACCGTGTTTTACCCTGTTATAAATGAACCCAGGCATCAAAAACGTATCGAAGATATGTTACACACATATACTGAACATGGGTTTAAATGCAAACTCGTTGAAAAAAAAATGTTGAACAAACAGTCAAACTCTATTTTTTTAATATACAGGGTGTCCCATTTTAATCTTACACCTGAATTTTCTCGAAAAATATGGTTCGGACGAACTATTGTGTGGAACAAAACTTCTAGGGATTGAAGGGGGACGTTTGAAAAAAATTTATTTGAGGAGCCAAAATTCAAAATGGCGGCGTTACAAAGGCTGACATGTTTTTTTCAAACGGAAACATAACTTTTTTTATTGCCAAAAAATTTGTCAGCTGAAAACTAAAAACTTTTGTTGAAAAAAATTTTTGATAAAGTTCATAGTTTTCAAGCGAGAACATCATTTTCAATTATTTCAGATGTATCCAGGATTTGTGTGTGTGTGTGTGTGTGTGTGTGTGGGCGCGCGTGCGTGTATGTGTGTGTGTGTGTGTGTGTGTGTGTGTGTGTGTGTGTGTGTGTGTGTGTGTGTGTGTGTGTGCGTGCGTGCGTGCGTGCGTGCGTGCGTGTGTGCGCGCGCGCGCGCGTGTGTGTGTGTGTGTGTGTGTGTGCATGTGCGTGCGTGTGGAACACTGTTGAAAATTTTGGTTTTTTTGTTTTCAAATTTGGACGATATTTCATGAGAAAATTTTGGAGGAAAATCGATGAAAAATAGTTTTTTTCCATTTTAATAGCGTTTGTGCCATTTTCAGGCCCAAAAACGTGTTTCTTTAAATCCTTAACGAACTTTGATCACGATGGGTAGAAAAACACACACACACACCCACACACACACAGACACACACACACAAATCCTGGATACATCTGAAATAATTGAAAATGATGTTCTCACTTGAAAACTATGAACTTTATCAAAAAATTTTTTCAACAAAAGTTTTTAGTTTTCAGCTGACAAATTTTTTGGCAATAAAAAAAAGTTATGTTTCCGTTTGAAAAAAACATGTCAGCCTTTGTAAGGCCGCCATTTTGAATGTTGGCTCCTCAAATAAATTTTTTTCAAACGTCCCCCTTCAATCCCTAGAAGTTTTGTTCCACACAATATTTCGTCCGAGCAATATTTTTCGAGAAAATTCAGGTGTAAGATTAAAATGGGACACCCTGTATGAAACGAATTTCTCATTATTTATTTCGAATAAAAATTCCTTTTTGAAAACTGCTCCTAATGTGTTCCTTCTTAAATGCTTTTTGACAATTTGGTGTCACATCCGGAAGGGATGTGAGCATATTATTTCATTTCTCTCTTTGTTGCCTATGCCTAACGCAATCGTACGGAGTAAGGGTAAAAAGAGAGATCTGTGAAAGGAAGAAATTAGGATTCAAGTACCCCCATGGTTGATAGTTATGCGAGTGACTTCGACAGGTACATCTACACTTTTCAGACTTTCATTTATTGTTGAGTACCATCCAGTTAGGCAATCGGACACATGAGTGAAATACAGTTTGGTAGATTAAGAGAGTGATACACATTTAAAAAAAAAAAATTTTAATTAAATCGGTAAACGGCCATCTGTTATTATTATAACACTCGGCTGTTTGCTTGACATTGGATGTGTTTAACGCGAATTCTAGGTGTGTATCCAACGATACCTCTCCCTGGTGTGTACAATCGTTAGTATTGTGCTGGCGTATACACGTATGGGAGTTTACACTCTTTCACATACTCGCAAACTCACACTCACACATTCACTCGCACGCATGCACTCTTACAAATATATATATATATATATATATATATATATATATATATATATATTGTTTTGTTTTTCGGGCTGTACTTTTTAGGCTGGGAATCGCTCTAGGAGGTCTTTTGGTTTGAATCTTTTAAGCCGTATTGTTATTGTGTCTTTATTTAGAAGGATTGAAGCCAGTTGATTGGGGTGGTCAGTGATCCTCTGCTGATATTTTTCGCTGAATTGCTGTATCTCCTTCTTTATCGGATTCATATTGACGTCCTTGCGGATTTGTTTGTTCGTCACGTACCGGGGGGCATTGGTGATGACTCTTAGTGTTTTTGACTGGAACCTCTGGAGTATTTAGATGTTGGAGCTACTAGCTGTCCCTCATAGCTGTATGCCATACGTCCATATCGGTTTTAGGATCGTTTTGTAGATGATGAGTTTGTTATACATTGCTAGCTTAGGTTTTTTGCCAATGAGCCAATACATTTTACTGACTGTTCGGCCGAGCTGTCTTCTTGTTATTTTTATGTGCTTGGCCCAAGTAAGTCTCCTGTCGAGGTGTATTCCTAGGTATTTAAACTCATCAACGATTGAAAGTGGCTGACCATAGAGTTTTACCTGTGGGCAGTTCCCCTTCCTTGTTGTAAATGTGATGTGGACGGATTTCGTTTCGCTAGCTTTTATCCTCCATTTGTCAAGCCACTCCTGTATTTTATTTAGCTGTACTTGGAGTATATTTGATGCTGCGACTGGATCTATATCGGCTGCTAGGATTGCTGTATCGTCAGCGGACGTTGCAACCGTTGCGTTGCCTTCGATGGGTAGATCGGCCGTGAAGAGGGTGTATAGGGGCCAAGCATGCTTCCTTGCGGTACGCCGGATTCTATTGTATATAGTTGTGAGAGCTCTTGTCCTTGGCGTACCTGAAATTTCCTGGCCTTAAAGAATGATTTCATGATTAAGTAATATTGAGGTAGGGTTTGTTTTATTTTGTACAGGAGTCCTTCGTGCCAAACTTTGTCGAATGCTTGTTTTATATAAAGGAAAACAGCCGAGCAGTATTTCTTTTCCTCAATCGAGTTTGATATGGCATTGTAGACTCTGCTCACTCGCTGTATCGTCGAGTGTCTATTTCTGAATCCAAACTGGTGTTTCGGGATGAGCTCATCACCGTTAATTGTTGGTTTCATTCGTTTCAGCAATATAATCGAACAATTTTGACAGAGTGGGTAGCAGCCTAATTGGTCTGTACATGTGCCCTCGTTCGGGGGTTTGCCTGGTTTTAGAAAGAGTATATTTTGTGCTGATTTCCATTGCGGCAGTATATATGATTGGCGGATTATGGCATCAAATAGTGTGGCTATATATACAATGGCTTTCCTGGGCAGTTCTTTGAGTATTTTTCCATCGACGAGGTCATGACCAGGCGCTTTTCCGGCTTTAAATTCTTTTGCTATAATGTGTCGGACTTCGTTTGGCGAGGTGTGCTGTATCGGTAGGTGCATTGGGAGTGGGGCCTCGAGGTATTCAGGCATTTCGGGTATATTTTGAACAGCAGGATACGATTTGAAGACGTAGGCTAGGTGATTAGCGAATACTTCTGCTTTTTCTGCGTCACTTCTGGCCCAGCTGTTATCGGGTTTTTTTATGGGTGGACTTTGTTGCTGAGGCTGCTTTATTCTTTTTGTCACCTTCCATAGCGAATAATCTGTGTTTGCCGTATTTTTTAGATTCTGTAGGTTAAATTCCGTTTTATCAATAGAGTTTTTTATTACCTGTCATTTTTTTCTTGAATCTCTTTTTCTAGCTATTTTCTCTCTTATTTCTCTCGTATAAAAGTTCTCGCGAGTTTCTGTTTCTATTTGGGGTGTGGCTAGCTGAGCCACACCCCAAATGTGTCTTGTATTAAGTTTGCTAAATAGTCGCCCGCTGCATTGATGTCGTCGCCATTTTGTAGAGATATTTTCAGATTGATACCGCTTTGAATTATATCTCGAAACATTTCCCAATCCGTTTTTTTATTATACAGAAAGGGTAATCGTTGCCGGAAGAGAACGCTCGTGCTAATGGTCAAAGTGACAGGTGTATGATCTGATGAGAGATCTATATCGGTTTTTATTAGCGTGTGGCTCTTGACTATTCCTTTCGTTACGAAAAAATCAAGGACATCTGATATTTTGTCCACGTCTGTGGGCCTGTATGTGGGTTCCCTTGGTGACAATTGATCGTAGTTTTTCTTGTACAGGCTTTTGTAAAGTTTCCGCCCTCTTGTGGTGTCTAGCCTCGGGCCCCATAACCGGTGTTTCGCGTTAAAGTCGCCTCCTGCGATAAAGCGCGATCCTCGATTTTCGAAAAAATCCGAAATCATTTCTTTTTTTATTACGTGCTTTGGGGGGCAATACACGGCTGCTACAGTTATGGGGCCATGTTTCCAGTCTTCGATGACTATAGAAGTTGCTTGTAAATAATCTTTGTCGCTTTTAACTGATTCGATGTAACGTCGCGAGAAAAAGCGCTATCTATTTCTTTTTCCGCTCCTATTTTATTCAACTCCGGCGAAAACGCGGGCTTACCCGATTCCACATGGAAATCGTGGAAAACTACGAAAAGCAATACACACGATAACAGCATTCTCATTTTTCGACGGGTCCTTATACTTTCTTTAGAATTAGGCGTACCAGAGCCGAATCGAAATATATCGATAAGAAGCGAGCGTCGCGCATAATTTCCCACGCGAGAGCACAGTCGGTCTTGACCATATCTACACGCAACCGTCAAACGCAGTTGATGATAAAATCCTTAGCCATAAGAACGTACAACACACGAAGACACACGAAAATATCGAAATCCTTACTCCACAAAAATATACATTCTCCAAAAGAAAATCCTTCATGCCGAAAAGTTGACCCGGCAATAAAACTACGTTGGTATTTCCCATGCACTCTCGAACCTGGCTCAACAAACCCTATCTTGAGGCAAGCGCGGCATTGCGACCAAGGCCCTTTTTCCTCCCTATATTTTTCTAACGCTCCTGATAACGAGACGCGGACTAGTTTCCGAGAATCGAGATGGAGATCACAAATATCATAGTCTACAGCCAATCATAGTCTCCAAAAATATTTCCCCTTCCAACTCGACCAATCATATGCACTAGTACATTTCCTACATCCTTTCCACCAATCAAAAAATTAACGCATGACGAAAATGCACTTTTCGAGAAACTTCTTCTCCCACCATCCCAGCATCCAAAATATCCTACAAGCTAGGATAGAAAAATCTTGGAGTCAGTGTTTCATGACCACTCGTTCAGATCAAGTCTCCCAACAGTGCTCCATCACCACTCGTTTAGATCTGTGACGCGCTGGCCACCTCGTTGGATGTGTGTGTGACGCGCTGGCCACCTCGTTGAATGTGCGTGTGACGCGCTGGCCACCTCGTTGAACGTGTGTGTGACGCGCTGGCCACCTCGAATCACGTTCTGTCTTTGTATGCGTCGTAAACTCGTCACGTTTTATTTGTCACGAGATCATGTAGCGATTCGAATTTTCGAAACGGAATTACACTTTGTTTTCACACACTGTGGTTGATATTGCCTTTTGCATTCTCGAGCGAATCATACTATTGAGATCCTCGAGTCTTCTTTGTTTGCGTATGCGCGTCGACACGCGGTATACGCGTGTACCGGTTTCTTTGTTGTTCGTCACGAACTTGATGTTTGATGTTTGCCGCACTTTTCACTTTTTACGCGAGTCCGTGCTTGTCGGGCGCCAATGTTGGGGATGATTGAAAACGCATAATGAAAGTTCAAATGTTTTATTGATTATTGATCACAGCGAGACAGGACGCGTCGTGCGGCTTGCTCGCCATCTTGCTTAGCTCTATATCATTATCGCTCGTGCCGTCTCGCGTCGACACTATCGATACATCGCGTCTAACTTATCGGCCGTAGATACTCTCTTGAACAGCTTGTGCGATTATTTCTGTCAGGTGATCTGGCGTGGGGTGATCTTGGGGGCTGATTTTCGGGATCTCGGATGTTATTGGCTATTGATCTGTGCCAGTGAGATTTCTGATAGTTTGTATTTCTTTTTTCTATCATTTCGCGGTATACCGTGCATCCTTTGTAATTGGCTGTATGATTTTTATCACACAGTGCGCACGTGGCAGGGGTATCTTTCGGTTTTTTACAATTTGTAGTACTAAGGTCGTCTACGCATTTCACGCATCTGTATTGCATGCGGCAGTAGGTTTTTGTATGCCCGTATCTTTGGCACCTGGTGCATTGCGCTATTTCCGATCTTTTTTGAGGGGTTCGATTTGTACTTTTGCTTTGAGGAGAAGATCTAGTTTATAGATAGCTTTGTTGTTATTGGCCGGTTCAAGGTCTAAGAAGAATAGCGGGAGCGGTAGTTTAGTTCTGCTCCGTCTGATGTTCATTACATTCCTCACGTGGTGGCCAGGCTTTTCGATTTCTTCTTAATATCGTTGGGAGAGGTGGAGGGATGCAGTGATCTTATAACGACTTTGAAAGCTCGTTGTTGTTTAAGTTGATACGTATGATAAGAGGCTCCTATTTCGTCTAGCTTGTGTATAATCGATCTAAAGGCCTCTGTGCTCTTGGCCAGGATTTTCAGTTGGCAGCCGTCGCTATTTATAGACTTGTATGTATAGTCGTCCCTTGAAACTATTTCGCTTAGTGTGTGGTTAGAGGATTTAATGAATCTACTGCCGGTATGAATATGGGAGGCGGTTTCGATTCGCTACTGTTGTCGTTTGCTGTTTGATTGTCCGGTGTATTTACTTCGTCTGTCACCGTTGAGTTTTGGGTGAGGACAGTAAATATATTTTCGGTGTGCATGTATTGTGTCTCTGGGTCGCTTTCTAACTCGTTATCACGGGAGTCCCTTCTTGGGCGTTTTTTAGCGTGAAATACCTGCCAAGGAGGTGATTTTCCTGGGACGTTGGTGTTCGGCGTTCGTCTGAGTATCAGCCCTATATCGTCTCTTTCCTGGCTTCTTGAGACTGACGTTAGAGGGCAGTTCGCTCGTATGCAGGTGTTGATTATAAGTCGAGGTGTCATCCTTTTTTGACATGTCCAGCATGACCGTGTCCGGCTCCGGATTATTGTGACCACTTTTTTCCGCCATTCCACCAAATCTCGATAGCACAGCAGCACCTCACCGATATTTACAGTGTATTTCTATTTCACAATAGAGGTATTTAATTTTCTCAGCGCGTACGTCGTTCTCTCCGACAGCTAACACAATAGTCATACAAAAAATGGTACAGTTAGCTTACGTTTGTCGAATGGTGGTCGTTCGAACTGGGACGAAGGGTCTTCGCTCGAGGCTCGGTACGCTGGTGGTATAATGGTAGTTGACGGGACGCACATACGCTGTGTTTACAAAGTTTTTTCGGATGTCTCAGTGGGTCGGTTCGCGAGAGTGAGACCATGGAATCGGTTTACAATCGGACTGTGTTACTTCGGCGTAAATAGAAATACTGACTTATTATATAGAAAACAAACTTAGGTTATTAGACGCGGAACAGAAGGTATTAGTCGCGATACGAGATTGGATCGTTCGAATGTTCCTGCGGGACCCTACGTTAGACTCAGCGATAGACTGCTGAATTAAGATTAGATGTTGGGTTCGGACTGATGTTGAATTATGACTGTTGTTGCATTCGACCTGTGGGCCTTCCTGCTCCAGGTTCTATATTTGGGTAGAGTAGGGAAAGAGGGGGTTTTCGATTCTTAATGTTCTTTTAACCAATCAGAAAGGACAACGTAGGAGGCTCTTCTATGTGCCTTACAGACCAAGAGCACATGAGATTAATTGCCTATAGACCACTCACAATATAGAACATAGGAGTCTGCCCCTGTGGATTTTTCGTGGGAAAATCGTGTGGAGCCGGATTTGTTTATCAGCAGCTATGCGCTTCGTGGGCTTTCCACGTGCACCCGACATTCATCACGGCCCCAGTTTATGACCGGGTGCAGTGGAATTTTCCGAGTTGGAAATCGAAATTCCGCTGGGGTCTGTTGGCGAGTGATTTCCGAGTCATCTGGCTTGTAGTTATATATTTTTTTGCTTTACGATTTTTTTGGAGAAATCGGACCTAGAACCGTGTATTCGTCAGAGTTGCGTGGATAAGAGGGGTTTAGGGAGAGTTCAGCGGCCACGTCGCTGGATATGACATTAGAGACGCGGACAGCAAGATTCGAGAAAGATTTCAATTGACATTTCTTTTAAATGTTCGGACACGTCGAGAACAGAAGTTTTGCACAAATTTGTATATGTCCTTAATCAAAATGAATGATTTTGCTTTTAATCAAAAGAAAATGAAATGTATTTAAATCAAGGGGAAAAGCCACTTCCTCATTATACACATGTGTATTTGTAGTTTTAAATAAACGTCCAATATTGTTGTAATTATGTTAGTTACTGGCCTGGGCCCGCGGCTTCGCTCGCGCTCTGCCGATTGAAATAGTTATTCTGACTACCTAGTCTACAGTTTTTGATAATTCACCTTTGTTTTTTTTTATATTCCATATATACTGACTATTTGTGCGTTACATCTTCAATATAAGTATAGATAGATTGAGTATTTACTTACAAACATTTCAATGGACATCACATTGATTGATTTTAACTTTACTAAATAAAAACTACTAAAATGAAACCTTTGAATTTTGGACAGTGTGTTATTTTTGTTTTTGTTTCTTTCCCGTCGGTTGAAATAAAAATATTTTCTTCGTTGGTTACTCTAGACTTGGCGACATGAAGCTGACTATGCGAGAAGCAGGCCTTTCGTAGATTGTCTCCAGCTGCTCGTAGCGTTTGTCCTTGCGATTTGTTAATCGTCTTCGCAAAGCCGACGGCGACGGGAAACTCCACTCGCAATTCAACCGCTTGAATTGAAGCGGAAAGTTATTGGGAATAAGTGGTATCCGCGGTATAAACACCGTCTCACCCCATCAGTACTTCTCCCTCAATGACGTTTTGTTGTAAAGCAATGAATTTCTCAACTTATACTTGTTCGATTCAAATGAAACATATTCCATTCCTTTCGCGGCATTTTAAACTATACAACAGACAAAACCACATTTCATTCGGTTCAGTAGTTTTTAAGTGATGCGGGGACATAGGACAGACAGACAGGCACACTTTACTACTTTATCATAAGTACATATACTGATAATATTATATTGTAATGCGAATTTGCTAGAGCTATTATTTTTACTATTTTAAACAATGATACGGTATGCATTACAATACCTTATTATTATCTCTATCATTGTTATTTAAAATGAATATGGTGGGTGTCTTAGTCGATGGTTAATAATGATGAAACTATAAAGAGGGCGACGAAAATGTAACATCGAATATGTATACAAATTGAAACGCAAATCGCACTCGACATATAATAACGCTCGAATAAACACAGCAATGAGAGCTTCCGTCCAACGCCAAATTTTTTAAGTGTATTACTTCAAGCTTGATTTATTTGATCGTGAGAGGGGGAGAGGGTGAAACAGTGGCTGAGAGAGTGAGAGGGAGAAGGAGAGAGAGAGTGAGAGATCGCACTTTCGGGCCAACCTCATTCCACAGTGTCAAATTTATTCTCTGTGCTTACTTTTTACCACGAATGGTACAAAAAGAGGAAAAAATATATATCGTGAACCCTCTCCAGTTTATTGTGGCTCGAGGATACGTGTATATAGATCTATGTGAATGACACTCTCTTGGCACGTTGTAGGTCGCGGAGTTACGGCTTTTTGGCTATACGCCTGTCACGCACCTAAGGGACGTTTGCTTCGACCGAACTACCACTGCTTTTTCTTCTTTTTGATCCTCTTCGTTATTAGTTACCACAAGTGTACAGTATCCTGCACATATGTCCACACCACTGGCATTTACCACTTTTCGATCTCTACCTCATTATAAATACAAAATTCAACGTTTTCTTTTGTGTGTCTACCCGTATGAAGAACTTGGGCTCCGGGAGCGCCCTGACTTCATCATGCTCGTTTGCATTGAGAGCCCATAATAGAACACGAGAGATTGTTTCGGGACCTTCCGCGACTCTGGTAGCCTCGCCGACCAAGCAGTTGGGGGATCGAGGTCCACGCGGTCCACATATCCTGGAAATCGTTTGAGGTCCGACTTTGAATGAACGGAGCTCCGAATGTTGTCCATGAATTACCTCGTCACGTGGTATGCCTTCCACATTATCCTGATTGAAAAGCATCTCAACTGTTCGTAACAAATCCGAACAGAGCTCCGGGTGTGGCCCATAAGTTACCATGTCACGGGTCTTTCTTCCAAAGTGTCCTGAATGAAAGGGCGCTCAACTGTACCCAACAGATTAGCATTCTCGAGCTCGTTTTCCGCCCTAATGAAAGAATCCTTGAGGGATGTTACATTTTGATGCGAAGGTACATTCTGCTGGATTTTCTTTCTCGGGTGAGTGAAGGTTTTGGTTCGATGTTAAGGGGCTATCTCTGATGGCATTTGGTGGAAAGTTGTGTGAAGTTCGTACCCATCCAGAACGTTGTTTCTTCAATTATTATTTTTATTTTCTGGTCGAAGACCCATTCTCCGGCTCCGATAGTTGTTATTTCGTATACAGTGAAACTTCAATTATACGTTTTTCAAGGGGGTACATCAAATATGACGTATAAGGGAGAATAACGTAGAAGTGAAACACAGTATGAATCTGGAACTCTTTAACATTTGAAAATAACAATTAGCGCATAACTCCCGATATTTTTCAATAGCAGTACCTTAGTTATGTTAATGTTTGGTTTTCCAATTGAAAATTTGATTGGTAATGATTGAGTAATGAACCAACTCAATTTTCATGAGGCAATGCATCATCCGTTGACTACAAGATGAACTCACAATACGGCAAATTTGAATTTTACAATGAATGTTTGCAGGTTTGCGTCTTATAGAAGTCACCCAATAGTTTTTGTTGGTATATTCACTGGGTTAGCTCTGGTAGTAGACATGCAATGCAAGCAATGCGACGGGGATATGCATGTTTGTCAGTGATATATTCGATGGGCGCAATGTGCCGGCGATATGCACATTGATAAAAATCAAGAATGATAAAAATAGGTAAAGAAAAAAAAGTTCACACAAGTGTTAGAATGGCTAAGTAGGTAGCGCGCTCAGCTCTAGAATTAGAAAACGTAGGTTCAAATCCCGAGGGTAAGTAAAAACTTTAACGAGGTAGAATACGTTTTAATCCAATTATCATATAGGCAGGAATATAAATAAAGCATATGGAAACAAACAATGCTACCAGATTTTTTTTTCATCTCACGCATAGATACGGCAGCCGAATCCGGGCTTGAAAAGCTATACTGGTCAGGTCTGCAACCGGAATCCGCGTCAGGGGCGGATGTGAAAAATCGTTTCACACACGGTAAAGCCCCGATCCGGCGCCCTGTACCATGCCGTGCTACGGAATACGACATGCCGGATCCAGCCTGAGTCTGCCCCGTAGCAAAATTTTTAGTCGGGATGCGTTTAATTTGAGCAGCACAATTTCTTCACGTTGTGACACCCATATGAGCTTCATATGAGCATACCATAGTTACGGCCCGCCTTGCCGCCAATATGAGGTCCATAGGAGTACTATAATTTCTTAACGCCGTGACACCCATATGAGCCCCATATGCACTGTGACGTGGCATTTTTGAGCCGTCACAAAATAACCCCTTGGAATCTGTTCGGCTCTCTTTGTGGATGTTCCAGCCTTGGCACGACTCGCAAAACTCACCTGCGGCGAACGGGTAGATGAATAATCAACATTTTCTTGTCATTTATTTATTTTTATGAAATTATACGTCTCGAGCCCACGGAGTTGGGCGGGCGGAGCCGGTACAGCCTTTTCGAAATCGGACAATCATTTCCGTCTTGTCGGGGGCAGTAATTGGACGTCCGCAAGGGAACCGTCGACTGGTGACCAACGTCACACGTACTTCGAGCCGGGCTCCTACGCATGTCGAGCCCGCTCACGCCTATGGTTGGGCCAATTATTGGAGATTGGCCGACCACTGTACCGGACTGCGGCACTGTTCCCGCCAAGGTACCATCGCATAGATGCCATACGCGGAGCAAAGAAAGTAGCCGGCCGCGGGAGATTTCCACCTCTCCCAACCGCGGCGGCGGTTCCGCCCTACGTGAGGGTTTTTCGTTTTCTTTTTGTACCTCCGGGTACATATGTTCCCCTGAGGAGGGAAGTCGGGTCGGCTCCGAGACCTCGTGCCGGAGTCGTGTCCGGAAGTCTCAATTTAGAGTTGCGCGTTTCGCGGCCCCCGTGTTTGCGTTTAATCGGCATCCCGGGGAAATGCGCGTGTAGAGCCCTGCGGGGGCGTGTGAGGTGTGTGTGTGTGTGTGTGTATGTGCGGTGTGTGTGTGCGTGTGCGTGTGTGTGCGTGTGTGTGTGCGTGCGTGTGTGTGTGTGTGTGTGCGCGTGCGTGCGTGCGCGTGTGTGTGTGTGTGTGTTTTTTAAAGAGGTTTAGCGGTAAAATGCCTCCGCACCGTAGCAAATAATTGCCGTGTGTCGGGCTTGCACCGACTAAAAACCCCCGTTCCTCTGTGGCGTTACAAATTCTCCCGCGGGACGACCGCTAGGTATTACATCGCGAGAGGGGCCTTAGCCGTAGCTCTTCCTGCAGTGTTGTCAGACGACCTTACATCCCCCGTTCCACTCGAGATGGTATGAGTGGTTTAGGGGTTCGTGTCGCTGATTTAATCTATGACTGCCTGGTCTTCCGGCGTCGTCTTCTTTCTCGCACGTTCTGCATGTCGCAACTCCTTCATCACTGCGGCAGCATAAGCCGATACCGCTGTCCATGCGTCTGCTGACTTCAGCATCATCTCAACCAGGTTGTCCGGGGTGATGCGTGTCTCCAGCTGATCCTCGACTATCGCGCGGGAGGCACTAAAACGTGGGCATTGGAACAATGCATGTTCAGCGTTCTCCTCGACTGCTACATATGCTGGGCAGTCCGGCGAATCTTCATAATTAAACTTATAGAGATAAGCCCGGAAACAGCCGTGTCCTGAAATCACTTGAGTGAGATAATAGTTGAGCTCCCCGCCCGAGTCGAAATTTTCAGCCTATTTTGACCCTCCAGATCCTCACAGTGGTAGGAGATAAAGGCAGTAAAATAGCTTCGTATTCAATATAAAATGAGCTCCTACTTAACGCCTAGAACGGGAACAAATTTCCCTTTTCTCCACTTGCAGGCGCTAAGGAGGACGTCGATTGGCACACGTATACACGCACACGCATACACTCTATTATGCATATAGAGATACATATGCCTGAATACGCGCATGCGCAGACACACGTATATACCCGCACACATACATGCCTAAGCATACACCAACACACGTATACTAGTACCTATACGTATGCATGCGTGTCTGCTATAGGGATCCGCGTATACATGCATACGTGAGGGCAATTCCTATCAAAAATATTGTAACTATTTGCCCAAGATCCATTTCTTCCACTTTGGAGAGTTGCTGGAGCTGCAGGGGCAAGTTTGAAGCGAATGCGAAAGGTTCGCTGGGTGGAGATAATGGAAAGGCCATTGGAAAAGTAGCCCTCTACGGCGAACGCGCGGTCCTTCCTAGTCCAACGCATGACGGTTACTGAAAACTATCAGACCCGCTGTTTCGAATGCGACCATCCCCACCCTCGTTTCGTCGAAACAGCCAAATACGCGATAGGTCCAAACGCAATCAAAAGAGCAGCTGCAACGACTTCAGCTAGGTTAGGTAGGAGTATAAGAGCCTATGCAGGAGGTAAGCAGCAAAGAACGAGCATGTGGCGGCCCATAGTAGGACTTCTAGCAGTAAACAGACTCAAGTGAGGCTGACATAGGATCAAAGGCCTTTAAAATAGGCTGAAAATTTCGACTCGGGCGTGTAGACGGTTCACCCATACCTCCACCTTCGGGATTAGTCGATGTGTCCACCTTCCCTTGGTAGAAGCATCCCACATCGTCTGCCACTCATTGAAACTGGTTGCTCTCGCTTCTGTCCTTGCATAACTGGGGTTTCTAGTTCTGCTGGTACATCGATCTACGCTCCTCGGCGAGCACCTCAATGGGCAGCATTCCCGCGATAACGTTGATAGCGTCCTCGGAGACAGTGCGAAACGCACAGGCTACCCTCAAGGCGCTGACGCGATACGTTGCTACAGCCTTCCTGCGGTACTCCTGGATTTTCAGTGCATCAGCCCATATGGGTATGCCATAGGTGAGCACTGAGGTCGTCACTGATGACAGCAGTTTCCTCCTCTTCTGTCTGGGGCCACCAATATTAAGCATGAGTCGCGCCAGGGTGATAGCCACCCCAGCGGCCTTTCTGCTGATCTGCTCGGTTTGCTCTTTGAAGTTCAGCCTCGCGTCGAGAATCACACCCAGGTACCAAATGAACAGTTGGGATGTGTGTGTGTGGGTGCGTGCGTGCGTGCGTGTGTGTGTGTGTGCGTGTGCGTGTGTGCGCGCGCGCGACGACATGTATAACCGTAATGTGAAAGTTTCGAGTGTAGCGGACCGGGAAAGCTTTCGCACCATGTTCGACCGTGCCACCGATTAGCGGGTGCACGGCTTCGCGGGATTCGCGTCATTTTCCATCGTTTCCTTGGTACCCGGCAGTTGGGAATCGGAGGAATTATTCGAGTCCGCGTATATTCTGTAAACCGTATAGGCTCCGGTCCCGTGTGTGAGAGTGTCAAGATTCCGAGCGCCCGCGGTCTGAGCGGGATGATAGAGTTCGCGTCGTGTAAACGCCAGAGTCTCGGGATGCCATAACGATTCGTTCGCGATTAAAATAATGCGGCACGGCAGAAGAAAAATGAAATTTTCGTTTGTCATAAAAATTGATAAATTTTAATATTGATAAATTTCGGGCTGTCGATTAAGCTCTCGTACCGGGAATCTTCATTTTTTTGTCTACTTCAGGACCCCCCCCCCTCTACCGACGATCTTGGGACTGCAGTCTACCTTGTTCAACCTTGGTGTTTCCCTCCCACGCGGTGCGTCGCTTCGATGACTGGCGCCCAAGAAAATAAAAGTGCAGAGAGCGAGGAGGAGACCTGTTGTGTCGTGGGACGGAATTCGGCTGTCGTGGAACGGGGAAAATCGTCACAGCACTTACTTCTTGTTGGGTATTCGTGAGCCGATTTTGCTAGTGCTGATGAATTCACTGCATGCATACTCGCGTGAGAACAACTTTGCTTCATTTGGATGTGTTATTGCGAATCATGTGATGCAAATATTACTTGAAAGAGAGCACTCACCAGGGGCACATAGCTGTGTGATTTTCTATGCCTCAAAGCAGATTTACGTATGATGCCAATCTGAGCTATGTGTGTCTATCTGGGTAACGTATAACTGACAAGGAACATCCTTCAGGTGACACCTTTCGATTTTGTTGAAATTTTTCGTCGATAACGTTATCGTTCTCATCTCCAATGTATAGTGCACAAAAAAATAAACATTGTTGCAATTGAAAATTTTTATTATCTCGTACCGTTAAAACGTTATCGACGAAAAACGAAAAACATCCCCATTTTTAAGGGTGCGTTTCAGCCCTTAAAACCGTTTGTCCGCCGTAAAACATAAGTACGTATCGCTTACTTTTCGGTGCTTTATAACATATCCAAATATCGAACCTCGAAACCGACGCTGGGAAATACAATTTATAACGTCTAACAAGGAGACCTTACCGGCTGTCACTCACGGATGTTGATAAGACTCAGATATCTTGTAGAGGGACCTACCCTGAGTACCTGCGTAAAGGGATTTTATACAACGCCCTTTAGTTTTCGAGAAAAAAAACGTTCGAAAGTTGAGCTCGTAGCTACTATACCGGTACGGTCGCACCTTTGTCGAACCAGCGGGCGTGGCCCAGTGGGCAAGGTGCCCGGCTCTGACGCTTGAGGTCCAGGGTTCGAGTCCCGTGATGGCGTTTTTTTCACAAAATATAAATAAATTCGATCGATGATGCAAAACCGTCTAATTAATTATTAATATTATATTTTTTTTGTTTAATTAAAAAAAATTGTTTACGTTCCATTTTTTAAACTTATTTATTATTATTTTATTTTTCACACAGCAAAAAAAGAGAGGAAGAAATTATAACATCTTTCACAAGAAACTGCAGTTTATTATTTTTCATTACAATATGAATTTTAAAATGGTCGGGCCGTTATTTCAAATACTCCAGCCGGGTTCGCTACCTGCGTTCCTCATCCCGACTTGTACCCTATCCCTTTGTTATACAAAGCCTAACGGTTTTTCGGACGTTGAGGTGACGTTGGAGGACTGGCGTCTTTCGCAGTGTTTCGCAGGCGTCAGTTGTGCAGATACATACGTTGGGTATAACGTCGCTCCGAAATAACGTTTATCGAAAGTGAAAACCCGTAAAATGGAAGAAATAAGTGCTGCTACGGCAGCAAGTCAGTCGGAAAAGAAGGATTATGAAATGGCAGAAATAAGTGTTGGATCAGAAGAAAATCTATCGGAAAGAGAAGAGGATGATGAGAAAATGAAGGCTGTTCTCACAAACGCCATCAGATATACTCGAAGCTTGCTTCAGGATTTGAATCTGCTAACAGACACACCTCCGAGTGCAATTTCCGAGGGATCTATGGCGATGGGAGAGGTTTTTGCAAGCGAAATACTTGAAATGCTCGATGTCTCTATCGATGGAGACAAGCCGTCAAAGAAGGTGGAAATACGTTTGACAAATGGTA
The DNA here is from genome assembly GCA_944452715.1 of Ophion slaviceki. Taxonomy (NCBI): domain Eukaryota; kingdom Metazoa; phylum Arthropoda; class Insecta; order Hymenoptera; family Ichneumonidae; genus Ophion; species Ophion slaviceki. The sequence goes on along the minus strand of OX101784.1, from coordinate 21,422,414 downwards.
CGCAATCAACCATGAAACACATGAACGATTCCTGGAAGCTCAGAAGAATTTGGAGCAGGTAAAACATATCAAAATATATATTCATTTATCTATTCACAAAAAAATTGAAAATCGTTTTGAATTTTTTTGTGAATAAATTCTGGCGAGAAACTATACAACGCATCAATGCAAAATTTGGCATGTGAATATATTTATTTCTTATTTATTCACAAAAAAGGTCAAAACGATTTTCAATTTTTTGTGAACAAATAAGAAATAAATAAATCGACATGGCAAATTTTGCATTGATGCACTGTATAGTTTGTTCGCCAGAAAATTAGAAAAAAAGCAATAAATTTAGCGATAAAAAAATAATCCCCCTTAAAAATTGAAACATAAATATAAAATATATTATAGAATTGAAGAACACAAAATTGAATGAGTCGAATATATAACAATTGATCAATTTTGTCCGTGTTCAGGTTACGACGAGAACGCTGCAGCAGTGGGCGATGAATGCTGCTATTCCTTTTTTATCGGAAGATTTCCATTTCAACGCCAGCCTGTCTTGGGTCGAAATATTCAAAAGCAATCACAGGATCAGACAGCGTAAAATCACGAAGTTTGTCAGCTCCAAGGAATTCGCCACGATGGAGGAAGTCTTGACTGCTGCCGAAGAATTTCAAATCCAGACAAGAATAGTTATCCCTGATCTTGACCTTGATTATGTCGTTAATACCGATCAAACCGACTGCCAATACCAGTTAACTTACAAGAGGTTGCTTGCGGAACAAGGAGCAAAAACCGTTCTTGTTAAGAAAAAAGATTTAAACAAAATTAGTCATTCCTTCACGGCACATTACGCATTAACTGCGTCAGGAAAGATACTTCCTTTCGTATTTTTATGCATGCAGGAGCCATCAGGAAGATTTGGTCCGATTGGGAAAAAAACAAAAGTTGGGACCTGCACAAAATCAGGAAAGTTTACAAAACAATTGCATGAAGAGTTCTTGAAATATTTCATTCTTCCCTACGTGAAACAAAAAAAATTTCTATTCATTATCGATTCGTGGGGAGGGCAAACTGATCAAACGCTTTACGATCACATCTTTGTACACGAGAAGAAGGCATGGACATGCACTATTTAAGTTGTACCGCCCAAGTGCACGCCGATTTGCCACCCGTGCGATGTATATTTTTACCGGCAAGTGAAAATTTTCACAAAACAAATACAAAATGCTCCCGATTTGTTAAAAAATAACAGAGAAATTGCGTCAAGGGAGGATTCTATACAAATTCATTCTTTCATTCTTCATCAATTAAGCGCACCTGCTTTCGCGCCGATAATTAAAATATGCGTGGTTTGCATCGAAGTTAATTGACGAAAGATCGCTGTTTTTAAATGTCAATCAAGTATGCTTTTCAATAACGCTGCTTAAAACTCCGTGCGTCTGCAAGGCCATTGCTTTTATACAATGTGGGCGTTGCTCTTTGGTCTTGTGTTTTGCTTGCTTTTACGACAAATACCACCCGCAATATTGTTCTGATGTAACAAGCGACCACAGTGATAGCGAGTAAGAAAAACCTTTATATTGTAATGAAAAATAATAAACTGCAGTTTCTTGTGAAAGATGTTATAATTTCTTCCCCTCTTTTTTTCTGCGTAAAAAATAAAATAATAATAGATCATTTAAAAAAACATGGAAAGTGAACAAATTTTTTAATTAATAAAAAAATGTTTGAAATGAAAAATAAATAAAATAATAATAATTAATTAGACGGTTTTGCATCATCCATCGAATTTATTTATGTTTTGTGGGAAAAAAACGCCATCACGGGACTCGAACCCTGGACCTTGAGCGTCAGAGCCGGGAACCTTGCCCACTGGGCCACGCCCGCTGGTTCGACAAAGGTGCAACCGTACCGGTATAGTAGCTACTAGTAGCTACGAGCTAGACTTTCGAACGTTTTTTCTCGAAAACTAAAGAGCGTTGTATAAAATCCCTTTACTCAGGTACTCAGGGTAGGTCCCTCTACAACATATCTGAGACTTATCAAAATCCGTGAGTGACAGCCTGTAAGGTCCCCTTGTAAGCGCAAAAAACGTAGTAATGAAACTTTATTACCATCTTTATGAATGGAATCTGCCGGTGTTAGATAAATTTGTGGTATAAACGATAAAAACGTATAAGTGCAAAATGGATAAACGAGGTTTCACTGTATTTGGTCCGGAAGTAATGTACTCCGGTAGCCTCGTGATTTGTGCGTCGTGTAACATTTCACGTTCCCCACGGTCATTCCGGGAGGTACTGATGAGCTATTCATTTTGCGCGCAGGTTTGTGAATTCCGAGCAGTAGTAAATGTCCCTTCAGAATGAAATCTCTCCGCTAGAAAATCCTATTACCTAGAAGATTTTTAACGGGTGCACATAAGCTAAAGGCCCCAAAAAACCGGTAAATTTTCCAGCATTTTTTCTGAGAGAGGATTAGTATGATGAGATCGGGACTTTGCACACAGTTTCCCGAGGTTGAGTTTTTTTTTAATGGATTCATAAACAATAAACTTATTATTATTCGAACAAAGTGCCGCCGCTGCTACATGGCTAATCGATGGTTCTGGCAACTAGGGTGATCTAAAATGATTTTTTTTCAGTATTGTATCATCATAAAACTTTCGTGTGACTGGAAACTTTTTTAAAAAATTGAAAATCACGAAAATGGCAAACTGTAGCAAAAAATGTTCAATTTTTGACAAAAACCACTTTAATTAATTGTTAATAACAAATGGATATACATATTCAAAAAATAATTCGTTCATACGGTATAAAATATTATCAACGATGCCCTGTCCGTATTTCAAGTGAATCTGCGGATAGATTATGAGATACGACTCACACCGTTTCACAAAACGAAGTTTCGAGAAAAACACAAAAGAAAGCAGTGTAAATCGCTGAGCGCTTAGTCTTTCACAAAAACTGTTGTATCTCGGTCAGTTTTTAAATTTTATACATATTTCTGTTGAAAATAAAAGTTAAGACGCTAGGCTGTATCAATAAACATCGAAAAAGAGAATTTCCGAAATTTCAAGCTTATGCATTCCCCTCAATGTCGCGTTTACGAATTGCCATCGTTGTCGTTCTTTTTAGTACAGTCGTGCTGTATATTGGAACCGGAAAATCTTATAAGAAGGCTTGTTTTTTGGCAGGTGATTTTGTAGGTGCCGCGGAGGCTAAATCTAAGTTTGCCTGAACATCGGGGTGTAGGGTTTTTTAGAGGATGAAGGGCGATGGGGGTTGATTAATGCCAAACTACAACCCCCACGAGGTCGGCGCCGGGAGACAAAATGTTCAGAAAACTCCGGGCTTAATTTTTGTCCGCAGCGCCGAAGTGGCGGAAGTTCATTTTGGCGGTGAAAAAGTGGGGTGAAATTTTGAAAAATCAGTTTTAATTCGATTACGCTGTAGGAAAAATTCATGAAATTTTTGTTCAAATGGGAACGTCTTAGCCCTTGAAAAGACGCGTCGATCGACTATTCGATCATCCCTATCCAGTAATATCTTCACCCCCAAAAAAATTGTTCAGCTATCGAAAGAATTATTTATTGAATAACTCAAAAACAATCGATTTTTTGGGGATCGTTCAAATGTACGAAACGTAGAGAATAATTTTTTCTATATTTTCGTTTCCATGGACTTCCCTTCAATTTTGCTTTTTCTAAACCCTCGCGGGGGTTGAAAATTCAAAATGATATTCTGGGGTAACTATTGACCGAAAATAAAAAGATACGAGTTTGGCGCTGTGGACAAAAATGTGGCTGAGAGTTCAAGCTACAAATTGTTCCACGGCGGCGAATTCGTGCGGTTGATAGTTTTCCCAAAATTTCATTTTGAATTTTCAATCCCCGAGAGGGGTTGGAGAATCCAAATTCAAGGGTGGTCCATAGACACGAAAATATTGAGAAAATTATTTTCTACATTTCGTACATTTAAACCATACCCGAAAAATCGATTGTTTCTCAGCTATTCAATAAACCATTTTTTTGGTATTTCAACAATTTTTTTGGGGCTGAAGATACTAACGGAGAGTGATGATCAAATACTCGATCAACGTGTCTTTTCAAGGGCTACAACGTTCCCTTTGAACAAAAAGTGTGCGCATTTTTCCTAAAGAGTTATTGAATAAAAACTATTTTTTTAATTTCACCCCACTTTTTCACCCCCAAAATGAACTTTCACGACTTCGGTGGTGTGGATAAAACTAACGCCCGGATTTTTCTGAACATTTTGTCTCACGGCGCCGACCATGTAGGGGTTGTAGTTTCGCATCAATCCACACCCATTCCCCTTCATCCCCTAAAAAACCCTGCACGCCGATGTTTAGGCAAACTTGGATTTAGCACCCGCTGCACCTATAGAATGACCTGTAAAAAAAGTGGCCTTCTTCTATTTTTTTTCAATTACGGGGGTTTTTTCTAAATCTACACTACCAAAATATCAGGGCTGAATGAGATGTCGTGGGCTTTAGCAATGCTGTGACATAAAACTCGCTATGAAAAAAATTCGAAAGCTCGTAAGGTCGTTTTGTTATGTTGGTTGGTTATTTCGGCAGTTTTCCTAACCTTCCTATTCGAGCGAGATAATCTCTTTCTTTCTCCTATCAGTAATCAGAGGCGGATTTATAAATGTGTTGCCTATAGGCTGAACCAAATCGCCGCCTATGCAGTATTTCTAACAAATCTAAAAATAGGTAATAAAATAAGGAATACGGAAGTTATGTAATCGTTTAACGTGTAGAATCACATAAAATTTAACAACTACTTTATTCCAACAGAATATATAAACTCATATAATATAACATATTTACATATTATAGATATTCAACTAAATAAAAATCACCTTTCCTTTCGCTTGTATTACACTTTCCGTCTGAATTTTTTCTCAACGAAAATTTTAATCACACCGTCAAATGAAATCGAATTCGCAAGATCAGATTCAATTGATAAAACTGCTAAATCGTTCAATCTGTTTTCGGAAATGCGTGAGCGTAAGTATGTTTTAATTCGTTTCAAGCATGAGAACGAACGTTCCGATAAATAATTGCTTACTGCCATTCATTTGTAAATTCTTAAAACAATATCGATATTAGAAAAAATATCAAGTAGAATCCGTCCTTTAATCCCGCTACACATATTGTTGATATTTACATGTTTTTTGCCTTCTAGTGCCAAATACTCTTTGAGGTGCACGATCTCTTCAACTAGATCGTCTGAAATATCCTGTGAATCAACTTCACATAATTTCAACGCATCACGCCTTATTTCTCCTATAGGGAGTTGGCGAGATGTAAAGAGAACGTAGAACATTTTGAACACTCTATACGCCCATTTTCAACAGTCCGATTTCGAGATGAATTAATCCACAACTGTGAGGAAATCGTTTATTTCGAAATCATCCTTAGCACCAAACAGAACTTCTATATCATTGTCGCTTCCATCGAAATGTTGCTTTTTTTTCTAGTATGCTTTGTAATCTCTAATCGCGAATTTAATAATTTAAACCGAACGCTGCGGCTTCTGACCTGTCAAAGAACAAATTGTAGTCCCGGAAGAATACGAGCACCGTCGGCACACTAAAGTGCGAGGTGGACGCCCCCAGTGAGAAAACAGATGAACTAAATTTGCGCGATCGCCGATATTATTTTGAGCGTTGTTGGTACATTGTTTCTACAATGTACCAACTTCTTTCATTTCTGTCCATTCATGTTCATTTATGTACAGAAATTCAAATTCCCTTTTCTCCGCCATTTTTCTATGAAACCAGTTGGAACAAAGCTCAAAATGTGTGTTTTCTACCGTCCAGAGCCTTATACTGTATTTTTTTTTCAAATGGCAAGCACAAGGCTCTTAGTGCCACAATACTACATGTATACAACAAATTTCCTCTTTGTGGTTGTGTCGTTCGCGAGAAAAGGGAAATTGAAATTTCCAAGCGGTCGGAGCGTGCGTCACATGGCCTTAATCTATAAATGTGCAACATGTCCTTCGAGTCAATACTTTATTCGATATTTGATATGAAATTATATTTAGTTTCATTTTTAATTATATTTAATATTAATATGTTATTAAATGTTATTCATATTAAATTATATTGAATATGAATTTATATTTAAAATGAAAAATAAGCAAACGAAATGTACAAGACCAACCTCACATAATAAATTAAATAATTGGCCCATATAGCCGGTAGTAGGCACCATTTATGTTATGGATTATTGTCCGTTTGAATTGCAAATGTAGATTTGTGGGTGTATATTTTAATTTAAAAACTGCGGCCGATGCTGCCTTTTGCTATCTAGTGTGCTCCCGCTTTGAGGTGAATTTCGAAACAAGGAAAGGCAATATTATATCGATGTGATGTGTGAGAGAGATGACCGGCCGGCGCTGCCGCCGAGACGCCCAGTAGTATAGCTAGGCCGATTCTAACGCCGCGATGTTAGGGGGGGGGGGGGTAGCGCGGCGAAGTCAAGTGCGGGCGTATGCATGCCGGATGGGGGGGGGGGGAATAGATAGATAGATAGATACAAATTTTATTATTCATCGTTGAACAAAAATAATAGGAAGCGATCGTGAATGAGTTATTGTTTACCAGACATAGCAGAAGCGCACTACAAAGCGAATATCGATTAAATGCCAAAGCAAGGAGTGACATGTTTGGTGAACAATTAGTGACGAATGTAAACTTAAAACTAAGTAGCGTAGTAGTGCGCGAGTGAACAGTAATGTAAGATTAAAGCTTAATTGAGAGTGCTCTCTCTTATAACTAATAGAATCAAGTAATTAAAGAAAAACATGATTAAAGAAAAATATAAGATGAATGAATGAAAAAGTGTGAGTGCGTGCATGCCCGATAGACAAACAGTCGGTGGCTGGAGTCGAATATGCACGCGTAACCAGCTAATTCGGTTTATTTGGGTGCAGAGACAGTAATGTAGGGACGTAGTCGAGGGCATGCAAAGTGTGATTGATTCCATCGTCGGTTTTCTTGGCGAAGACTGTGTGGTTCTTACATCAAACGTGTTTAAAACCAGCTGGCTTGAGCGTCTTTTTTGCAGCGGCTGGAACCTGCAAGGTTTTCGCCGGCAAAAGCTCATTACCATTAATAACGAAGTCCGTCGAGAGGAAAATGAGATCGACACCTGCGAGCTGCTCCTTATCCAGCATCGAGTACTTTAGAACCCCGTGGTTGGGTTTAGCCGAAAGAAGACGAAGCGACACGCTAGAACCCCCACACACTGCAAAAGTAGTCCTGGAGGGTTCGGCACCAGCGCTTGCCCGTGGAGAAATATTTGGTGGTCAGGGCTTTTTTCTAAGTAGACGAGCGCTATCAAGATCGACATAGTTAATGTCCACCTTTAGTGCAGTAGCGATTGCCGATGACAGCTTCAAGAGAACGGACTCCTCGACGGCGCTCAAGTAAAAGCCAGACACGGACAGCTCGTTAAAATTTCCCTGGTTCGACAAAGCCCGTTGCACGTGCGCTGAAGTCGAGTTAGTAGCAGCTGCGAGTCTGGAAAGCTCTTGGGCGACAGTAGGGCTGGTGGAAGTGGACGCCGCAAATGGAGCAAGAATGTCTACGCAGTTTTCCAGCTTGTGTAGTGCGTCCTTGATGCGTCCTTGAGGTCTCGATTCTCCTGGACAAGGTTTTCAGTCAGCGCGGTCGAAGAGTCCGTCCCGTTTGTGAGCCTATCGGTGGTAGCCCTCTGAGCGACAAGTTCGGCGTTAACATCAGTGATGGTGGAGCAAATGCCGGGGATATCGTCGAGGATCGTCGGAGGGGGAGGTGAGAGAGGGAGAGAGAGGGGGAGAGGGAGAGAGAGAGAGAGAGCGTACTAGAGGGCAGGGAGGTTCTAACTCTCCGCCCTCCGCGGGGGGAATGGGGCAGGGAGGAAAGGGTCCAGCGCGGGGAAGTCGTGCGCTGGTATGCATGGCGCCGTGGCGGGGGAAAGCCGGGCGCCAGTATGTGACGGCGCGGAGGAGGATGTCAGGGCTCTCTGTGGAGGGGGTAGCCATGTGGCCCGCAAAGAGACTGCTGGGAGGGGGAAGCCGCCGTCGATTGGTGTTTGTGCGTGCGTGCGTGTGTGTGTGTGTGTGTGTATGTGTGCGCGCGCGTGCGTGCGTGCGTGCGTGCGTGCGTGCGCGCGCGCGTGTGGGTGTGTGCGTGTGTGTGTGTGTGCGTGCGTACGTGTGTGTGTGCGTGTGTACGTGTGTGCAAGGGCGTGTTTGTGGAAGGATGGGGCCCTGGGGTAAAAAGAATGCTGGGAATTAAACGACAACAAAACAATAGTTGATTCATAATTAAATTGAACAATGACCTCACAAAGTACACACTATACATTAAATCGTTGGTGTGTGTGTGTGTGTGTTTCCCTGGTTTTTAATTTTTGAAATTATTTTATTTTCAATATCCGCAGCGGTACAGTGATTCTGAAACAAACAAGACATGCCCCATACTAATCTATCAAACATAATGATATTTGGAATGATATAAAACTTTTAGGATAATACCGACAATCGGCCCTGCTATACGGTCAGGCAGGTACAACACGTGTCGCATGTCAAAATTTGATGTGTTGGCCCGCCGCAGTTTGTAAAAAATATTCCCCGTATTGCGAATCGAAACGGCAGTGAAGTGATATCATATCTTCCATGCACGGAGCATTATAATACGCCACAGATGAAAGATCACATCGATGGGTCCCCACCTCAACGTCGGGACTGTGAAAAATGTTGGGAAGGGGAACATTCTCCACGTATGAGATTCATCGAACGTGGTTGAACCTGTTTGTCAATATTGAAAAAGTGGGAAGAAGTTTGAAAAATTGAGTGGGAGGGTTACGAGGGAGCTTATAATTTCGTGAACCAAGCTTAGACTGCACTATTCCACCGCAACATCCCTCCAAAAAGAGCTTTGAAAAGAGAAAAGTGTGGAAAATGGATCTCTCGAGTATCAAAAAAGTCAACCTGATAGCGGAGTTGCTCCCAACGAAAAAGCTGTCAGAACTCCCAGATCAATCGGATCATCCAATCTCCTACATAAGAGGACATTTGGGAAATGCTACAGCGTGGAAATCGCCAATGAGTTCACTGTCCTCTTACCAGCGCAACTTATGGAGGCCTACGACCAAAATGCGTGAGCGTTCGAGAGTATGCGGAAACTGGCACGCGATGGTCAACTCTACATGACGTACATGGGCGGAAAATACAACCGCGTCGAGTTCTACCGACTTTGAGCACACCATGGTGGAAAAGACAAACTTCGATGGGACATCAGCGTCGAACGGCTGTTCGCATCATCGAGACTGTGCTGCAGCTGGCGCGCAATGGTAAACTCTACATGCAGATGCGGAAAATACAACAGCGTCAAGTTCCATCGTCTCTGAGCATGGTGGAAGAGACAAATTTCGTTGGGACACCATCGTCGAATAGCCGTCCGCATCACAGTCGTCTCGTCTTCAACGTGTTGACTATGTAAAAATGCATAAAGCATTTTCATCGAATTGTAAATGAGTGAGAAACTGTTTTCGCCGTAGAATAAATGAAGAATACAAATTATATATATTTTCATCGAAATGTTTTTTATTCATTTATAAAAATCCCTTGCATACACAACGCTTCGTATACACTCGAGCTGCGAATTGTAGTATAAAAAAAAACTGAAAGGCAATGCTATCAGCTTTCTAATATAATCAATAGAAGATGAAGACGGCAAAATATTCCTCTTCAAATTGTCAAACTGTTTTTTTTTGTTAGTGCGAGCGCCCGTGTCCTAAACCTTCACGACCTATTGCTTCACATATGCAACATGAGCGTGATCGTTGTGTATGCTCACACTTGAAAGCCCATAAAAAAATGTACAACAACCATAGTATGGAGGCGATGATCCGAAAAAATGGATTTTTTTAAAATTCTACCATGATCTGGTTTGCATCCCTGAACGATAACATATACATATTGCCATGTGTTCCAGTATGTATGAAGTCCAGTGTGTCACGAATCATAGGGCTCTTTGCAGAGCAACATCAAACCTATTTAAGCGACACTTGAGGCTATACTGTTCTTACCAAATCAGCCACATGGTTAAGGCATTTATTTTTTCTTCGTCGACGTTCGAAGCCACCCTCCGAGCATACGGAACATTTTAATTATTACATTCCGCTCAAGTAATGTCTTGGATATCCGAAACACATATACGAAAACGAGGCATTTATTACAAAAACGATAAAATTTAGGGGTCTATGGCCGGAGCTTTTTTTAGACTTTGACCGCTGATCCCGCTGCATGCACCATTTGAGCACAGATGCACTCGAGGTCTGGAATACTCACAAAATAATCTTTTTGCTCCCGTTGAACCCCGACCGACTCGTTCTGTGTATGTATTTATTTTTCATGGTTTCCGCAGTAATAGATATCAACGTGATATTAAAAAACTCTGGTGGAGGTGATTCTATTACATTTTCCGAGCTAGAAGGGAACGACGAAAATATTTTCTGATGGGAGACCATTTTTAATCATTGACAGCGCTCAAAAGTGGCCACACTTTTAATGAAGCAGTGAGTTGACATAATCTCTCTGGAAAGACTTTTCAACTCGTTAATATGGAGAAAAACAATGAACCACCAAAACAAATCTTGCGTAACCAAGCCACGCTCTTAAGTTCGATCGAAGACTTTGCTGTGTGGGAGCAACAGATCGTCGAGTTCATCGAAATACTGAAAATGCAAAGCCGAATTAAGCGCCACCGATTATCAACTAAACATCAATAGTCATTGATAATTCAAATATCGCATCTGGAAGGATTGAAGTATTCCATGTACAGGAATTTTGTATGCATGGGTGCAGGACACGGCGGTGATGGGTTAATGTGGCGAGAAATCGACTTGAACGCGTGATGGTCTATACTTTAACCCCGCTCGATGAATTTCAACAACGTGGAGGCGGTTGAACTGCACGACAAATACGTAATCTTACAATGAATGCAAATGAGTACAAATCAGTACGCGTTGAATGTTATATCTCATTGCCACGGGTCATAATGATTATGAAGGCTGCAATTAATGTGCAATCAAGAGATAATACACGTTTCGCGTGGGTGACAGTCGCGGCTGAAACCCAGCTAAACGAAACAGTGACCACGGATCTTCTTACATGCATTATTCAACGGTATTGAATCTATCGAATACTAGAGTCCCAGTGACTATAAGTCAAATATTAAAAAAAATTGTGCTTTAAAACAATTTATCCATCAATGTGTATACCACCAAAGAAGACATTGCTCCGATACGCATGGGTCAACATTGGAAGAAGAAAATCATATCAATTTGCTATACATACAAGATACCGAGGATAACAATGCATGACATTTCACATAGATCAAGAACCTGTCAAGCCTCGTGAGCGCAGAACTAAACAGAGACAGCCATTAAAAAAATATATATATGCCATCGGTGTGTGAAGTTAACATAATTATTATAACGTTATATGTGCAAGACGAATTAAATAACAATCCATTACTTCGCCGGTGTTTGCATTACTATAGATCAGAGGATAAACTGCAATAACATGAGGTCGATTGTGGAGCAATAAAGCATCTGACTATCAAATGATACCAATAAGTGGCTCTAAATCATCAATGCCAGTCGAAAAACACGACATCCATTCACTATAAATAGCTATTTGGTGTATTTTTTTTACTAATGATAGAGAGTACATGAGAGTGTACAAATACTGATGAGAAGAACGTAGCAGAGGATATGGATCAATATCATATAATATTCAGTATTGATTACCACATGTGTTTTTCATATGACGAATCGTTATCATAGTATCGATCACATCACAGCGCTAATTCCATATCATGGTTTGTGGCAGAATTGGAAAAACTAGTTCTGTGCATAAAATACATTTTCTACGTAATTCTAACCATCGCCAAGCCTTATTGTATCGGCCCTCTCATGGTTAATGATTGCTCGCATCGGAACGAGCCAGTAAAAAATGCTGCCGTAGATTTGTGAATAGAGTTAGAAGGCAAAGAAGATTCGCCACTGAATACAACTGCATATTGTTTTAATCTTACATGATCGCATTTTTGAATATTGTCCATTGACCAACATTATCCGTAAAATTGTATAGATCAGCAAAATCTGAGAGCTACGAAGCGTCATGCTTGATTCGCAATCATCATGTCTAAAGTGGGCCTATGGAAACGTTCCATATAGCATGGCGTAAGGTTTAATAACAGCTGCGATTGCATAAAAACAATTGTGCCTTACAAAGTGTATTTAAAATCTTTAATTGGTCGCTGAATCATAAAGATTCATGCAAATAAAAGAAATGTAACATTCTGTACTTTTTATTCTCCTCACCCCGTACTTAGCTATGTCAGCATCATCTGATATCGGATTGTGCAACTGAATGCAATATTACTTTCGTATGTGAAACTCAATTTTTTATATGGAATTTGATTGAAAATAAATTAATATAATCGCCCAATGATGATCGAAGACATTCATCAGTATACGTTCGATAGATGTTAGTGAGACTGTTGGAAGTTTGTGAGGCATTCGAAGATTTTCGACAGTCGTTCGTGCGACGTTCCGAGATCCGAAGACATCCATAAGACGTTCGAAAACATTCACAACACGTTGGAGAAATGCATGAGGGGTTCAAAGAGTTTCAAGAGACTTTCTGACGATATTCATGATATGTTTGAAGACATCGATGAGGGGTTCGAAGACGTTTAAGAGACTTTTACAGACATTGACGAGCGGTTTGACGACGTTCAAGTAACTTTCGAATACGTTCAAGAGACTTTCGACGACATTCATAATACGTTTGAAGACATTCATGAGGGGTTCGAAGACGCTTAAGAGAGACTTTCAAAGACATTCACGAGGAGTTTGTCCGAAGACATTCATAAGACGTTTGAAGGCATTCAAAAGACGTTTGAAAACATTCATAAGACGTTTGAACATTCATGAGAAGTGCGAAGACGTTCAGAGACTTTCGAAGACATTCAAGAGATCTTCGCCGATATTTATAATACGTTTGAAGACATTGATGAAGGGTTCGACGACGTTTTAGAGACTTTCAAAGACATTCACGAAGGGTTTGAAGACGTTCGAGAAACTCTCGAATGCGTTCAAGAGACTTTCGACGACATTCATAATACGTTTGAAGACATTCATGAGGGGTTCGAAGACGTTTGAGAGACTTTTAAAGACATTCACGAGGGGTTCGAAGATGTTCAAGAGACTTTCGACGACATTCATAATATGTTTGAAGAGATTCATGAGGTGTTCGAAGATGGTTAATAGACTTTGACAGACATTCGCGAGAGGTTTGAAGACGTTCATGAGATCTTCGATGACATTCATAATACGATCTTCGACAACATCCATAAACCGAAGACTCTCATGACGTTTGAGTTTTGCTGAAATTATTTGGGGTTGTTTGGGATTTTCACAGTTTTGCTGGAATTGTTTGGGTTTGTTTGGGATTTTATAATTTTGTTGGAATTGTTTGGGATTTTTACCCAAAGAAACCCAAACAATTCGAAGGTTTATTTGGGATTTTCAGCGTTTTGCTGGAATTGTTTGGGTTTGTTTGGGATTTTCACAGTTTAGCTGGAACTGTTTGGGTTTATTTGGGATCTTCACCCAAAAAATTCCAGCAAAACTGTGAAAATCCCAAACAAACATTTAAACCTTTAAAACTTTAAACCTTCAGCCATGCCATATGGAATGTTTCCATAGGCCCACTTCAGACCATGATGATTGCCAATAAACCATAATGCTTCATATCTCTCAGATTTTGCTGATCTATACAATTTTACGGATAATGTTGATCGATGGACAATATTCAACAATGCGATCGTGTAAGATTAAAATAATATGCAGTTGTATTCAGTAGTGAATCTTCTTTGCATTCGAACTCTATTCACACATCTACGGCAGCATATTTTACAGGTTCGTTCTGATGCGATCAATCATTAACCATGAGAGGACATTAAGACTTGGCGATGGTTAGTAAAGAACGATCACTACTGCAGTCGTAATGGTATTTACGAAATCGAGAGTACATATTGAACATAATGTCGAAACTTTTTTTTGAAGTCCAAATTCGAGTCATCTTGAGAAAAGAATGCTGAATTGAGATACAGTTTAACACTCGTGAGTTTGCAGTTGGTGAATAATAGAATGTCATTTGCCATATATTATCTTTTGTACCAGTCTGCGCCGCACCAACCCGAGTAGAAATCTTGCTCCAGCTACAATAAGCACCTGATCAGGCATCCTGACTTCTTTTTCCAGCCTTGATCAGAATTTTTTATCAAGCCCTGATCATTTTTGAAACACAATCCCTGACTTCCGTCTGATCAGGGTAAAAAATCAAGGCCTGATCAGGGTAAACTATCAAGGCCTGATCAGGGTAAAAATCAAGGCCTGGTCAGTGTAAAAGATCAAGGCCTGATCAGCGTAAAAAATTAAGGCCTGATAAGGGCTTAATTTTTCACGGCTTGATAAAAATGAAAAATCATATGATTTTTCACGGCTCAGGATGACCGATTTTTTCCGGAAATAAAAAATACAACGCATACACAAAAGAGAAAAAGGTACCACTTTATAAATAACGCTGATCGTTTATTTTTTAATCTTAATATAAAATGTATCACATATATTTTTCACATATATCTATATGGAAAACAAACATCATTTTTCTTGTATTTGTAATAGAACAAAAACTCGAAATAAACTAAGATATATCACTGTATTATATTCCATTTATCATCCCGAAATAAACTAATATATTTTTCAAACAAAAACTTAAGAAACTTCGTGAATAAAGTAAACAGAGCTCAACGTTTTTATGACCAGACGTTTCTAGGAAACGTTATATTGGGCGTTCTGTTCGTTTTTTTACGCGACGCTCGAAACTTGTCCCAGTCTTTTGCTGAATTAATCAGGCCTTGATACCGCTCCAACAGCTTGTCCAATTTGCTTCGAAAGAACTTCTATTCCGTGTTCCCTATATTTCGAAATGACAGCCACTGAAAAATACGAAAATGTTCATCCCACTTAGAATTCAATGTCTACATATATATCTATATAAGGTATGCACATTAATTTATTAGGGTGGCACAAAATTGAGCTCTATTTTTTTTTCCTTTTTCTCACCATCCAATTATCTACTTTAAAGAAGAAAAAAAATTGTTGCAAAAGCTGCGAGCGGTCATTTTTTAACGAAAATTAGAATCGAAGCAGGAGAGCCCGTACAGCGAAGACCAACCAAATAATGGTGAGTTGACAGCGTAGTGCAGTTCAGTGAATGTAATGTCCATCCGAAGTGCATTTCTTATGGGCTAACTTGCACCGATGGAAATACTTTCACTTAACTGAACTATGCAGTCAACTTATCATTATTCGGTTAGCCTACACTGTCCGGGCCCGTAGCGAAGACTAACCAAATAATGGTAAGTTAACAGCGTAGTGCGGTTCAGTGAATGTAATGTCCATCCGAAGTGCATTTCTAATGGGCTAACTTGCACCGATGGACTTACTTTCACTTAACTGAACTATGCAGTCAACTTGTCATTGTTCGGTTAGCCTACGCTGTCCGGGGCCGTACAGCGAAGGCCAACCAAATAATGGTAAGTTGACAGCGTAGTCAGTTCAGTGAATGTACACTGAGATCTCATGAACATAATCAAGACGTTCATGAGATCTTCGATGACATTCATAATACGATCTTCGACAACATCCATAAACCGAAGACTCTCATGACGTTTGAGTTTTGCTGAAATTATTTGGGGTTGTTTGGGATTTTCACAGTTTTGCTGGAATTGTTTGGGTTTGTTTGGGATTTTATAATTTTGTTGGAATTGTTTGGGATTTTTACCCAAAGAAACCCAAACAATTCGAAGGTTTATTTGGGATTTTCAGCGTTTTGCTGGAATTGTTTGGGTTTGTTTGGGATTTTCACAGTTTAGCTGGAACTGTTTGGGTTTATTTGGGATCTTCACCCAAAAAATTCCAGCAAAACTGTGAAAATCCCAAACAAACATTTAAACCTTTAAAACTTTAAACCTTCAGCCATGCCATATGGAATGTTTCCATAGGCCCACTTCAGACCATGATGATTGCCAATAAACCATAATGCTTCATATCTCTCAGATTTTGCTGATCTATACAATTTTACGGATAATGTTGATCGATGGACAATATTCAACAATGCGATCGTGTAAGATTAAAATAATATGCAGTTGTATTCAGTAGTGAATCTTCTTTGCATTCGAACTCTATTCACACATCTACGGCAGCATATTTTACAGGTTCGTTCTGATGCGATCAATCATTAACCATGAGAGGACATTAAGACTTGGCGATGGTTAGTAAAGAACGATCACTACTGCAGTCGTAATGGTATTTACGAAATCGAGAGTACATATTGAACATAATGTCGAAACTTTTTTTTGAAGTCCAAATTCGAGTCATCTTGAGAAAAGAATGCTGAATTGAGATACAGTTTAACACTCGTGAGTTTGCAGTTGGTGAATAATAGAATGTCATTTGCCATATATTATCTTTTGTACCAGTCTGCGCCGCACCAACCCGAGTAGAAATCTTGCTCCAGCTACAATAAGCACCTGATCAGGCATCCTGACTTCTTTTTCCAGCCTTGATCAGAATTTTTTATCAAGCCCTGATCATTTTTGAAACACAATCCCTGACTTCCGTCTGATCAGGGTAAAAAATCAAGGCCTGATCAGGGTAAACTATCAAGGCCTGATCAGGGTAAAAATCAAGGCCTGGTCAGTGTAAAAGATCAAGGCCTGATCAGCGTAAAAAATTAAGGCCTGATAAGGGCTTAATTTTTCACGGCTTGATAAAAATGAAAAATCATATGATTTTTCACGGCTCAGGATGACCGATTTTTTCCGGAAATAAAAAATACAACGCATACACAAAAGAGAAAAAGGTACCACTTTATAAATAACGCTGATCGTTTATTTTTTAATCTTAATATAAAATGTATCACATATATTTTTCACATATATCTATATGGAAAACAAACATCATTTTTCTTGTATTTGTAATAGAACAAAAACTCGAAATAAACTAAGATATATCACTGTATTATATTCCATTTATCATCCCGAAATAAACTAATATATTTTTCAAACAAAAACTTAAGAAACTTCGTGAATAAAGTAAACAGAGCTCAACGTTTTTATGACCAGACGTTTCTAGGAAACGTTATATTGGGCGTTCTGTTCGTTTTTTTACGCGACGCTCGAAACTTGTCCCAGTCTTTTGCTGAATTAATCAGGCCTTGATACCGCTCCAACAGCTTGTCCAATTTGCTTCGAAAGAACTTCTATTCCGTGTTCCCTATATTTCGAAATGACAGCCACTGAAAAATACGAAAATGTTCATCCCACTTAGAATTCAATGTCTACATATATATCTATATAAGGTATGCACATTAATTTATTAGGGTGGCACAAAATTGAGCTCTATTTTTTTTTCCTTTTTCTCACCATCCAATTATCTACTTTAAAGAAGAAAAAAAATTGTTGCAAAAGCTGCGAGCGGTCATTTTTTAACGAAAATTAGAATCGAAGCAGGAGAGCCCGTACAGCGAAGACCAACCAAATAATGGTGAGTTGACAGCGTAGTGCAGTTCAGTGAATGTAATGTCCATCCGAAGTGCATTTCTTATGGGCTAACTTGCACCGATGGAAATACTTTCACTTAACTGAACTATGCAGTCAACTTATCATTATTCGGTTAGCCTACACTGTCCGGGCCCGTAGCGAAGACTAACCAAATAATGGTAAGTTAACAGCGTAGTGCGGTTCAGTGAATGTAATGTCCATCCGAAGTGCATTTCTAATGGGCTAACTTGCACCGATGGACTTACTTTCACTTAACTGAACTATGCAGTCAACTTGTCATTGTTCGGTTAGCCTACGCTGTCCGGGGCCGTACAGCGAAGGCCAACCAAATAATGGTAAGTTGACAGCGTAGTCAGTTCAGTGAATGTAATGTCCATCCGAAGTGCATTTCTTATGGGCTAACTTGCACCGATAGAATTACTTTCACTTGACTGAACTGCGCAGTTAACTTATTATTATTCGGTTAGCCTGCGCTGTCCGGGCTAATCAGCACCGATGGCAAAACATTTACCAGATTGAACTACGCTGTCAGCTTACCATTATTTGGTTGGCCTACGCTGTCTCTTCTTCTCCTCTGACAAAGGATAAGGACCAAGTAAAGAAACATAAAAGCGATACACAAAACAAATATAAATCTACTTACATAGTGGTAGCGCCAACACATGCCAATCCTCAGGAATTTCGAGTTGTTCCTCGCTGAGAGGATCTGTTCCGGATCTGTTAAATGTATCATAATAAATATTTCAACCAACGCATATATAATTTGGCGTATGGTTAATTTACAGTCAGATTTAATTCAATTTACATTTATAGATTTAAGAATTGTAAGTCTTTGAAAAAAATTAATTGTTATACTAACCTGCTGCTGTATTATTTCTTCGTTTTTTCCCTTATTTAGAGCCCGCTATTCACGCAGACACAGTCGTTGCGCAATCTTCTTCCGATTGTGTTTGTCCATCTTATTCACAACGTACACGTTATATGTAAAAATGTATAAAGTGATTAATAATATGTCTCGTGCTTCTCTCGTGTCTGTGTATCATTTGACAAGATGAGGTTAGGCACGTTTTTAGCGCCAAACTGTAGAACTCCAGTTACATGATGATTGCTTGAAATTAGCTGGATCAGGCGAATTGAAGTAACCCGTAAGTCCAGTTGCTTGACATCGCCTGAAACTAGCCGGGTCAGGCGAATTGAAGTAAGCCGTAAGTCCGGTTGCTCGACCACCGCCTGACCCCAGCTTGATCAGGCAAATTAAGGCAAACTTAAGTAAGGCCTTCGTACTACAAGCTGATCAGGCGCAGATCAAATATCAGGCCAGCCTGACAATATTTCTACTCGGGAATTACATATTTTTGTTTCTCTCGTTGGGAGGCAGCTTTTACGGTCCATGAATGTTTCGTTGTGCTTTAAAGCGGTGGATAGTCGTACAAATCCCAAGAGCGAAAACTCATATTCAAGTATCGCCCACTTTTCAATGTTCGAAATAATGATAATTCATTCATCTCATCTAATATTATGTGAGGCATACGCCATTGCATCTTGAGTAATTTAACTTCTACCTCTATTGGTTGATGATGACTGAACACACAATTTTTGCCATAGCGTGAATGTATTAGAATTAACCCATGACGAGCATTAATTGTCGTAGAAAATGTAATTTATGCGCAGCACTAGTTTTTCCAGTTCTGCCACACTCCATGATATGGAATCAGCATTGTGATGTGATCGATACTATGATAGAGATTCGTCACATGGAAAACACGTGTGGTAATCAATACTAAATACTTCATGATATTAATACATATCCTCTGCTACGTTCTTCTCATCAATCTTTGCACACTCTCATCTACTCTCTATCATTATTTAAAAAAAAACACTCCAAATAGGTATTTACAGTGAATGGATGACGTGCTTTACGACTGGAGTTGATGATTTGGAGCCACTTATTGTTATTATTTGATAGTCGGATGGTGCAGTGCTTTATTGCTCCACAATCGACCTCATGTGATTGCAGTTTATCCTCTGATCGAAAGTAATGCAAATACCTGCGAAATAATGGATTGTTGTTTAATTAGTCTAGCACATATAGCGATATAGTAATTATGTTAACTTCACACACCGATGGCATATTTATTTTGCTAATGGCTGTCTCTGTTTAGTTCTGCGCTCACGAGGCTTGACAGGTTTTTGATCTATGTGAAATGTCATACATTGTTATCCTCGGTATCTTTTATGTATAGCAAATTGATATGCTTTTCTTCTTCCTATGTTGAGCCACGCGTATCGGAGCAATGTCTTCTTTGGTGGTATACACATTGATGGATACATTGTTTTGAAGCACATTTCTTTTGCCTTGTAGTCACTGGGAATCCGATATTCGATAGATTCAATATCGTTGAATAATGCATCTAAGGAGGTCCGTGCTCACTGCTTCGTTCAGCTGTGTATAATGCTGCGACTGTCACCCACGCGAAACGTATATTATCTCTTGACTGCACATTAATCGCAGCCCTCATAATCATTATCTCCCGTGGCAATGAGACGTGTATTGATTTATACTTATTTACATTAATTGTAAGATTACGTATTTTTCGTAAAGCTCAACCGCTTCCACGTTGTTGAAATTCATTTTGTACCGATTCATTCATTTGATACCGATCTGCGAAGAGCCCTATGATTTGTGACAGACTCGACTTCATACATACTGGAATACATGGCTATATATATATATTGTGACCTAATTTTCAATCGAATAAAAATTATTCCGCCACTAAAGCCTCTCTCTCTCTCTTTTTCGCTGATTTTGTTTGATTACCAAAATCCGTGGGCGCCAGTCGCAAAGCGACTCAACGATGAAGAGAGAGAAAGACGGTTGACCGGCTGTGTTCAGCAGGAAGGGCGGGGCGAAACTGGAAATAGTTCAAAAATAAATCTTTCAGCTGGAATTTCGAGATGAACATTCTTCCCGTCGTTTATTAACAATTTACAGTTTACAATAATATCTGTCCGGGATAATTGCTCACGAAAGCATGAATTTACAAGGCAAATCACGCGCTTCTATTATTGAAACTCGAGAGAAAAATCGGAAACTCACTCACACACGCGCGCTCTTTCGATTCGGCCGGGATCCTACACTCTTTATAATCTAACACGTACTCGTTTTCTCTCCGCCACGGAGCTACTCGTGAACGGGACTTTATTAAAGTTGTTTTAATTAGATCGCAAGATGTTCCAATAAATAACCGAGCCCCCGATAGTCGGTTACTCGGCCGAACTTGGCCTTTCGCGGGGATTTGTATCACCGGCCCACTCGTTCAATTCTCCTCACACTCACACACACGTACCGCAACCCATTCGCGATTCTTCTCTTCGAGTGTTTACAAATAATTACTAACCAAAAATTGGAGATTCTCGCGTACGGCCACGATTTTAATTATTTCATTTACTCGCGCACCGAGAGTACGGGAAAATAGGAAGTAATTTTTAGGCGATTCTTCCAACACGTGGAAAAGTCGTCACCGCGACCGCGTTTTCTCGGGATTTTTATGAAGGAAACTCCGCCGTTAAATTGTCCCGGGTTCGAAAGAACGATTAAAGTTACAGAGACTCAATTGATTTGACTGGGAAAATTCGATCGCGACCCACCGACCAAACGGGAAAGTGGCTGGAAAATATAACTCACAGCTACAATTCCGATAGTGCGATTAGACGTCCTCTCCGCTCGATACTTCACGAAAATTTCCCCGAATTCCGTGTCGCGAGCAGGGCAGTGGACTCTCCCTCCCGCCCCTCTACTTGCTTCGAATATTTCCCCGATGATTGACAGGTCCGTCTCCTGAGATCTCAACGCGAGCGTGAGACGGGGTACCGAGTGAATATTTCTTTCTTTTATTTAAAAAGGCTACTCGCCTTTAACGACGCCCTATACCCCTGGCTCGCTATTTTACAATGTTTTCGAGGGAATTGGTGACGTAACATATCGAGAGAACATTCCGAAGCGGGAATTGGCGATGTCATAAATTTGATGACAGGAGAATACTAATTTTTCCTACTGCCCTGGTTTTTGGAAGGAGAGGCGCGCGCGCGCGAGAACAACGGAATATTCGTTATCGAACATTCCAGCGTTTTAACGGATTTTATTCGCTGTCTTCTTCCTTCTTTCCTTTTGTGTTGAATCTTTCGTCCAAGCCTTAGCCTTGAGAGCTGCTCGAGACAAGCATATGAGCTTTGCTCGAAATACGCTGATGCTACCCGATATTTTGTCCTCCTTGTCTCTTTTATCGCCTTTCCTTGGACTTTTGACGGTTCGATAATTCCTTCTTTCCTTCCCCTCTCCCTTTCCTCCAGGATTCCCGAATGGCTCATGGAACAAACGTGGTCGCGGGGCGCAATTATTAATCAAATTCTTAACATTTAATGCCTTAGAAAAACGTTGCGGGAGCGTAGCGTGACCGAAGTGTTGAGCGGAGAGAGATAGGAAGCCTTCTTTTTACTTTTCCTTTATTTCAAGGGACGGTGCTAGAAAACACCGTCACAATATATATATATATATATATATATATATATATATATTGTGACGTGATTTTTTGAGCCACGTCACAAAAATGCTACCGATGATCAAGATATGCTCTCGATGCTCGGGTTGCGACCCATCCGTTAGTGTTAAGGGTCCTTTCTCTAGAGTGTTTGTCTTGTTACGTTTGAGGTTTTGGGTTGTGTTTCCGTTTTGGTTAGGTTGGCGTGCGGAACTCGGTCGAGCGGCGTGTGGCTCAACGTACTGATTGAGCCACACGCACGGTACAATCCCGACCGAGGGATGCACCCAGTGAGGCCTCTCGGGGAATCGGTGCACGCCCGGCTGAAACGCCGGCGCCCCACCGTAGTGGTGCATCGTGCTGGAGAGCGGGCCGTTCGGGTTACGGGCGGAGGCTGGAGATCTCCGCGCCGCGCTTCTGGACAGAAGCTTTGCTTGCTTTCGCACGGTGACCCGGGGATGCGATCTCCGAGAGCCTCCATGTTACCGATGAGAAAAGGTCCCGATTTGTTACCGTTCCGTTTTCGGGGTAACTCGGGCAGAAAATATAGATTCCGAAAGGAATATTCTATCAGAATATTCCAGTTCCCGAAATAATATTTCAGCTCTCGATATTATACGAGATAAAGTTCTCGCTTGAACCAGCGATTTCGCATGGTCCGATCCCGCGAGCGTGTTGACATTTTTTTGGTCTACGCGCTCTGTCTCGCTCTCGCATAGTCCCTCGCACGCCGGCCTTGGTCGCGCGAGGTACAGAGTTGCTACCGAATCTTCGCGTGAGACGGTTGTCTCCCAAATCGCGATCGCTCACGATTTTGGAGATATCGTGAGAGAGTTGTCGATCAGACGTCGCGATGGAGAGACGTGTCGTGTCTCTCTCGCGCCCGTGACGTCGCGCTCTCGTTCTCGCGTTAGAGGCACGTCGTCGTGCTCTCTCGTTCATGTTCGTGTGACGTTTCCGCGTGCACTTCGCGTTCGCGTTGGGTTCGTTTACGTAAAAAGTTCACGGGTGGTTAACCCACCGGCTCCCGCACAATAAAATAAAACTTCGTTTTATTTTATCGTAATGTTACCGGTGTCGCGTAGTGACAGCTAAGCTACTCCCCAGTGAATCCCGACCCCTCTACCACAACCCACAGCCTGAGCGGCCGTGTTGTACCGCAACCGTCCTCCCGTGTAAGTGCATCCAGTTAGTCCGGTTATGATTCCGGCGATCCAAAAATCAGGGAGGTCTCCAGACGCCCAGGTCATACCGGTTATGATTCCGGTGAAACAAAAATCACGGAGTTCTCCAGCTCCGATGGTGGGTCAGGGCGGATCCCCCTGACCCCAGGGCATACCGGTTGAGAAATCCGGTGAAACAAAATTCTCTGGCGCCCCGGGTATTGCGGATGCACGTGCGCGGGGTGGACGGCCGAAGGTGGCGGTTTCTCGCACCTTAGCTCTCGTGATCAAGTTCTCGTTTCCGTGGTTAGAGAAAATATCGCCCGTCACAATATATATATATATATATATATATATATATATATATATATATATATATATATATATATATATATATATATTGAGACGTACAGGTCCGTCTCAGGCGGCAGACCCCCACCACAAATTCAAACAAACCGACCCATTATGCGGGAAGGGGAGGGGGAATAATAAATCATAACAAGTGGATAGGCGACAAGTGGATAGACGACCTCTGAAAAACACAAGTAAACACAAAAAAACTGAAGGTCATAAAACAATAAGCGGAAGGAAAGACGAGCGAGAAAAAGAAAAACAGAAAATAAACAAAAACAGTAGAGAAAGGTAACGACAGGTAAAAAGTAAGGGAAGGGGAAAAAGTCGTTGGAAAGAAAACAGAGAAAATAACAAAAAAAGGGGAAGTATAAATTTACACAAAGATAGAAAAAAAATTTACAATAAAGGGAATGATGAGTAATTAGTAAAGGAAGGGAAATAATAAACAATAAAATACGGGTATAAAAGAAGAGGAAAGTTGGAGGAACGTCACTTCTTCTTCTTTCCCTTTCGTGGATCGACAAGTACCGCTCAGCAAAGTACCTCTTTTAAGGGTGGAAAGCTGAGAGGGGGAAAAACATTGAAAAACGAAAGAAAGAAGAAGTCGTCTAAAGAAAGCCTGACTTTTTAGGTGGATAAAAAAGTACCGCTCAGCAAAGTACCTCTTTTAAGGGCGGAGAGCTGAGAGAGGGAACCTTAAGAAACTTAAAAAGGAAAAATTATAACATACATTTTTTTTAAAGTCAATAAATACGGAAACAAAAACCGGGAGAAGAATAAGAAAAAGAACACTAAAAAACATGAAGATTAAACGAAGGAGGAATAAATTACGAAAGGAGAGATATAAAATTAGTATTAGGGGAATAGAAAGTGCGAGGAGGTATCCGAAACACCAGGCGACAAGACACACACACACACACACAACTGTAAAACACAAAATCTCCGCAACGGGTCCCGAAAGCATCAGGAGAACCTGAAGGTCGGAGAGGCATCGACATTCGAAAAACCACACCGACACAATATACATAACAAGCGGTACATTATCATAAGCGGGTACGTGGCGCCATCCGACGGCGTCAGCCACGGTTAGAGTAATCGATGACCGATGCGTGATAATCGATTACGCTCACGGGGAGTAATTGGGAGAAGGCGCGCCATACCGCGTCAGTCGAAAGTGCGCCGCGATCCACCGCGTCGTGACTCAATAGAGTGGTGGGACTCAGGGACGGCGGGTAGCACGAGAGCGCGCTCGGCACCGCGCGCAACGAGCGACAGTAGGAAGAGAGGGGATAACGCGCCGTACTGAGATCGAGCGCGCTACGATCGATACCGCTAGGGAAAATCGACCGCGACAGACAGCGCTACGTACAACCTAGGGAAAGGCGCCCAGCAGACTCCGCGCGCCGTAGGTGAGAGCACCCCGTAACTCACGCACGCCGCGAGCGCCAATACACGTAGGAGAGGGGGGAGAAAATCATCGACCTACGGTAAAGCAATCGCGTTCAAACACATTTACCATCCGAGCGAGTCCGCTATTCGAGTATTGTACCGACCGAGACGCGATACATTAAAACACACAAATTACACTTTAGCGACTCCAACTACATACAACACGTGTACACAGCAAGCTTTTAACATTATATCGTGTCAGAAATATTGAATAAATGGCATTTTATTCCTAAATACCTCCAAAACAAAGAGTTTAAACTAATTTCTTCCCTGATCGAGTCCCGAACAAATAAAATTAATTGTGACGAATTCCGACGCGTTACAATATATATATATTGAGACGTACAGGTCCGTCTCAGGCGCCATACCCCCACCACAAATTCAGATAAACCGACCCACTAGAAAAGTAGGGGAGGGGGAATAATAAATCATAAAGGTCAAGTGGGCAGGTATGACCTTCAAGGTCACAAAACAGTCTAAGGTAGAAAGAAAAAACTAGAGAGAAAAAGAAAAACAGAAAATAAACAAAAACAGTAGAGAAAGGTAACGACAGGTAAAAAGTAAGGGAAGGGGAAAAGTCGTTGGAAAGAAAACAGAGAAAGTAACAAAAAAAACAAAGGAAGAATAAATGAAAAAAGTTAACAATAAAGGGAATGATGGGTAATTGGTAAGGGAAGGGGAAAAATAAACAATCAATTGTGGCTATAAAAGAGGAAGAAAGTTGAAGGAACGTGACTTCTTCTTTTTATCGTGGATCGATAAGTACCGCTCAGGAAAGTACCCCGATAAGGGTGGAAAGCTGAGAAAGGGGAAAACATTGAAAAAACGAGAGAAGGAAGAAGAAGCGCCTTAAGAAAGTCTGACTTTTTATCGTGGATTAAAAAGTACCGCTCAGGAAAGTACCCCGATAAGGGTGGAAAGCTGAGAAAGGGGAACTTTAAGAAACTTAAAAAAGTTAGGAAATAGTTTTTAAAGTCAATAAATACAGAAACAAAGAACTGGAAGAAGAATAAGAAAAAAGAGTACTAAAAAACATTACAATTAATCGAAGGAGGAATAAATTACGAAAGGCTAAATAGATAATTAGTATTAGGAGAATATAAAGTGCGAGGAGGTACACGAAATACCAGGCGACAATACACACACACTTACACACACATATAAAACGCGAAATACCTACAAGGGATTCCGAAACTATCAGGAGAACCCAAAGGTCAAGAAGGCATCTCGAAATTCAAACACCACACCGACACAATACACATAACTAGCGGGAAGATCAGCATAAGCGGGTACGTGGCGCCATCAGACGGAGTCAACCACGGTTAGAGTAATCGATTATCGACGCGCGATAATCGGTTACGCTCACGGGGAGTAATTACGAGAGAGCACACCGTAGCGCGTAAGTCGAAGGCGCGCCGCGATCCACCGCGCCGTGACCCTCTAGAGTGGGGGGACTAAGGGAGCGTGGTTAGCACGAGAGCGCGCACGGTACCACGCGCAACGAGCGACCGTAAGAAGGAGGGGGAAGCGCGCCGTATCGAGATTGAGAGCGCGGCGATCGATAGCGCTAGGGAGAGTAGACCGCGACAGACAGCGCCACGCGCGGTCTAGGGAGAGGCGCCCCGGTAACTCCGCGCGCCGTAGGCGAGAGCGCGCCTTAACTCACGCACGCCGCGAGCGCCAATAAGTGTAGGAGAAGGGGAAGTCGTCGACCTAAAGTAGAGTAATCGCGCTCGCGCACACTTACCATCCGAGCGATTCGAGTATTTTACCGACTGCGCAGCGATATAGTAAAACACACAATACACACTCCAGCGACACATTCAAACACACAAAACACACTCCAGCGACACATTCAAACACACAAAACACACTCCAGCGACACATTCAAACACACAAAATACACTCCAGCGCTACCTTGACACACACAAACTACAATACACATAACACTTGTACACAGGAATATTTTAGTATTATATCGAATCACCATATTGAATAAATACCATTTTATTAACAGATACCTCCAAAACAAAGAGTTTTAATTAATTTCTTCCCTGATCGAGTCCCGAACAAATAAAAATAATTGTAACGCATTCCGACCCGTTACATTTGGCGCCCGAACAGGGACTCGATCACAAGAAAGAAAAACTCGTAGGAGGTATCAATAATAATAAAATGGCGCAACAAAACAGCGAATCGTCCCTAAACTGGGAATCAACGACTGCGGATGGGTTAATAGACGAAGCCCGTCGCAGAGATCGGCAGAATATTGGGCGACTGTCGGAAATAGGACTAGCACAGACCACGAATGAAGAAACCTTCGCTGTCAATCAAAACATAGGTAACGCCGAGGTTATCATTGAAGACAGCGAAACGGAGCACAGCGAAACCACTCTGGCTCTCATCAAAGCCATGAACAGCATACGCAACGAGCAGCGCAGGGAACGCCTCACCACACAGGCAGAGATTAAGCAACAAGACGACCACTGCATCATACGGATCCGTCAGTTGAACGAGGAAATGACAAAAAAACTGGCAAACGATATAAACAAAATCGAGGAACGCACGGAACGGAAAATCGTGATTGCTCAGAAGATGATCGAGCAAAGTCACGAAGAAACTCAAAAAGAAAATAGCGAGAAAATCGAAGATTTTGATACCCGAGTAGAGGCCATTAGAAGGACAATATCCCAGCTTCTTCATTCATCGAAGGAGGTGGGAGAAGTAGTTACAGATCATTCTAAACGAATTACGGCATGTGAGAAGAATATTCAGGCCCAAAATTCAGTCTCCAGAGGTAACACAACGTGGACGACAGGGCTCGATGTCAGTCAAGCATACGCAGCAAAACAAAAACCGCCAACGTACAACGGCGATGGAAGAGAACGACCAATGCGGTTTCTGAAGGACTTCAGGGAATTCTGGCGAATTACGGGAAACACCGACCTTCATTATATCATCAGCCAGTCACTCAGAGATACGGCCAAGGATTGGTGGAGAATCGTGGAAGAAAGGGTCCAGTCAATTGAAGAATTCGAAGAAAAATTGCAAGCCCGTTATTGGAGTCAAGAGATTCAGGACAAAGTACGGAGAAATCTCAAATTTGGAGCATATGAGTGGGACGGGCATCGAATGACCCGGACCGAATATGCCACCCAAATTTTTGGCAACGCAAAAGACTTAAGCCAAGGTCCGACAGAGGAGCAAATCATCAGGAAATTGGCAAACCACTTCGACGAAGCAGTCAGAATGGCAGTACGGGTCAGTGGCATCAAAAACATCGATACTTTCCTCGAACTATTGGAAAGTATGGACGGAGCAGGACCCCTGAATGCTAGAAGATCTCTTCCACGGTGGCATGAGACCAGCAATCCAAACTGGCAGCCAAACAACCCGTGGAAGAACCAAAGATTTGGAACATTCGGAGGACCCCGCCCAACGGGACGAGACCCGCAATGGAGACCGGAATATCCCAGATATTCAGGGCCACCACCACCATTCCAAGGTCCACAGCCAAGGGGTGGAGAATATGGGGCAGCTAACGCGACGCGAGGACCGTGGATGCAGCCAGGATACGGAAATATCAGACCCCCTTTGAACCCAGCAGCAGCACCATGGAATCCGAGTCAGTCCGGGGGACCAGCGGTCATGAACATGCCAACCAGAGGTCAAGCAGAGTCACAAGTGCCGCCAACAGCCATCGGGCAGCCCACCGGACAACAACAGAACCAGGGAAACTGTTAATAGTTGCGCCCGAATCGATGGCAATTTCCAAGGGAAATGAAACATCACGAGGCGCAACAGATGATGAAGAAACTCAGGAAGCCATGGAAGAAGCACGGCAGCGGATGAAGAGAAACCTGAAGAAGAGGGAAAGAATGAAGAAGAAACGGCACATTCAAGACGAGACGGAAGAGCAAGATGCCGAGCAAATCATTCAACTAGGAATGATCAGAATTCTTGATAATAAACGAGTTCGGGCACAGAACGGCCAACGAATAGAAAGACCAACGAAACAACGAGAAGGAACGAGCAAAAGTCTCTCCCTGTCACAAGAATCCGTCAAACAAATCGAGGAACAGCCGAGGAACCAGCACCCAATCGCAGAGATTACCGCTGGGAGAAGCACCCATGAAAGTCAGGAAATCAGGAAGAAAAATGAGTCTATGGAAGCCTTCGCGAGCAATTTATACGAGCCGTCACGAGAATTCGTCATCGAGGAAGATGGACAGAGGGCACCCCGGCAAGCAGTTCATCCAAAATGTTCAAGCATATCGGTCAGCGACAAAGGAAACCCAGTGGGAATCCAGACCAACAGTGGCAGCGAGACAACATGCCCTCCCGAAAAATTCTACCAGCAACATTCTGAGGGACTTAAGCCGCGCCGGATGCGGCCCGTCACGGAAATCATAGCCGCGGTCGCATTCGCAGGAAAAACCGGACACATACCAAGATGGCAACGTTGCCAACAACAACGGCGTGGAGCGTTGCTGGCGGGACAAGGCCCTGAAATACGACGAGAAAAACGGGAACATCAACGCAGACGACGTCCGCGGAGCAGAACATATCTGGCACCACAGGCGCGTGGCAGGCGACAAAGAAACGACCAGCGGCAACGCCGACAACGGCAACATGGCGGAGCGTTTCTGGCCAGACCTGGGCCTGAAAGACGTCGCGGAAAGAGGGGACGGCAACGTCGACAACGGCAACGTGGCGGAGCGTTTCTGGCCAGACCTGGGCCTGAAAGACGTCGAGGAAAGAGGGGATGGCAACGTCGACAACGACAGAATGGTAGAGCGTTTCTGGCCAGATCTGGGCCTGAAAGACGTCGAGGAAAGAGGGGACGCCAGCGCCGACGACATCCGCATAGCAGAGCGTTTCTGGCGATACAGAGGCGTGGCAGGCGGCAAAGAAACGGGGGACGGCGACGACGACAACAGCGAGGCCGAGCGTATTGGCAGGAGATGGGTCTGGGAGACGACGGCGACGAAGACGATGAAAACAGCAATAAACGAGTAAATAAATGAAAAAAAAAAAAGAACATTATGTCATAATTGCAAGCGATCGTTTGACATTAAAGGGGGGAATAAATATTGATGGGCAGCGGCCCAGTAGCACGTAAAATAAATAAGCGAGTTAAAATTGAAAGAACCGGATAGGCCGACAGTAGGTTTAGGAATAAATTTTTTTGTGACTCTTCATGATTTGGATTTCTGAAAAGCAATCCAAAACATAAAGAGCCACGGGGGACAATGAGACGTACAGGTCCGTCTCAGGCGCCATACCCCCACCACAAATTCAGATAAACCGACCCACTAGAAAAGTAGGGGAGGGGGAATAATAAATCATAAAGGTCAAGTGGGCAGGTATGACCTTCAAGGTCACAAAACAGTCTAAGGTAGAAAGAAAAAACTAGAGAGAAAAAGAAAAACAGAAAATAAACAAAAACAGTAGAGAAAGGTAACGACAGGTAAAAAGTAAGGGAAGGGGAAAAGTCGTTGGAAAGAAAACAGAGAAAGTAACAAAAAAAACAAAGGAAGAATAAATGAAAAAAGTTAACAATAAAGGGAATGATGGGTAATTGGTAAGGGAAGGGGAAAAATAAACAATCAATTGTGGGTATAAAAGAGGAAGAAAGTTGAAGGAACGTGACTTCTTCTTTTTATCGTGGATCGATAAGTACCGCTCAGGAAAGTACCCCGATAAGGGTGGAAAGCTGAGAAAGGGGAAAACATTGAAAAAACGAGAGAAGGAAGAAGGCGCCTTAAGAAAGTCTGATTTTTTATCGTGGATTAAAAAGTACCGCTCAGGAAAGTACCCCGATAAGGGTGGAAAGCTGAGAAAGGGGAACTTTAAGAAACTTAAAAAAGTTAGGAAATAGTTTTTAAAGTCAATAAATACAGAAACAAAGAACTGGAAGAAGAATAAGAAAAAAGAGTACTAAAAAACATTACAATTAATCGAAGGAGGAATAAATTACGAAAGGCTAAATAGATAATTAGTGTTAGGAGAATATAAAGTGCGAGGAGGTACACGAAATACCAGGCGACAATACACACACACTTACACACACATATAAAACGCGAAATACCTACAAGGGATTCCGAAACTATCAGGAGAACCCAAAGGTCAAGAAGGCATCTCGAAATTCAAACACCACACCGACACAATACACATAACTAGCGGGAAGATCAGCATAAGCGGGTACGTGGCGCCATCCGACGGAGTCAACCACGGTTAGAGTAATCGATTATCGACGCGCGATAATCGGTTACGCTCACGGGGAGTAATTACGAGAGAGCACACCGTAGCGCGTAAGTCGAAGGCGCGCCGCGATCCACCGCGCCGTGACCCTCTAGAGTGGGGGGACTAAGGGAGCGTGGTTAGCACGAGAGCGCGCACGGTACCACGCGCAACGAGCGACCGTAAGAAGGAGGGGGAAGCGCGCCGTATCGAGATTGAGAGCGCGGCGATCGATAGCGCTAGGGAGAGTAGACCGCGACAGACAGCGCCACGCGCGGTCTAGGGAGAGGCGCCCCGGTAACTCCGCGCGCCGTAGGCGAGAGCGCGCCTTAACTCACGCACGCCGCGAGCGCCAATACGTGTAGGAGAAGGGGAAGTCATCGACCTAAAGTAGAGTAATCGCGCTCGCGCACACTTACCATCCGAGCGATTCGAGTATTTTACCGACTGCGCAGCGATATAGTAAAACACACAATACACACTCCAGCGACACATTCAAACACACAAAACACACTCCAGCGACACATTCAAACACACAAAACACACTCCAGCGACACATTCAAACACACAAAACACACTCCAGCGACACATTCAAACACACAAAATACACTCCAGCGCTACCTTGACACACACAAACTACAATACACATAACACTTGTACACAGGAATATTTTAGTATTATATCGAATCACCATATTGAATAAATACCATTTTATTAACAGATACCTCCAAAACAAAGAGTTTTAATTAATTTCTTCCCTGATCGAGTCCCGAACAAATAAAAATAATTGTAACGCATTCCGACCCGTTACAATATATATATATATATTAGGGTGTGCGGAAAAAAATCGATACTTTTTTTCGGTTGCATCCACCAAAAAAAGGTGAATTAAGGTAAAAAATGAAGAATCCTCGAAGAAGAGCTCGAAAAAAAATTATTTCGAATGGCGCATTGCATTTGAATATTTTCCATAAGAATAACCCAGGAAAATATTGAGATTTCTGAATGTGGTAGTGCAACTCGTCAGAAAAAAATCGCACAAAGATGTCATTACCATATTCTCATGGAGAATCGAATTTGCAACAAAAAAATTTTTACGAAAAATTAGCTCAGAACAACCGTTCAAGTGAAATCGCTGTCTGAAATTGAATTGACAAAAAAAAAATAATTCAAAAGGCTGTAGAAATCGAATTTTTCGCTTTACGAAAAAACTTTTTGGGTTTTTTTTTGTAGAGAATGTTCTGCTCTAACATACAATTTGCATGGAATCGTTCTCAAAATACTTCTCTGAACAAAAAAGAATCAAGTACAACAATTTGGTTTAATAAGATAAAATAAGTTGTTTTTACATTATAATCCTCGATAATTATCGTTCCTTTTTTTAAGAGTCTGCTTGTTGCAATTAGGGTATTTCTGTCGATGATTTTGCACTACACCCAATAAATATTGTAGCTGCTCTTCGTTTTTTGTTAATGAATCGTTATTTGCTTCTATCAAAGTGACACCTCGTTCGGCTACGTTATTAACGACTTTTGGATTAAAAAAAAATCTGAGCAACTCAAATAAGTGGCATTTTCCGGCCATAATTCAATATTTACTCTCAAAAAATCATGAGGTAAATTGAATTGCTGGAAAAGAAATAAGGATTCTTGAGTAACGAAATCGCTTATGTCTTTTTTCAGCAACACTTCCCAATCATTTTTTTTAATTACTCACTCGGAAGGATTTTTGGATTTTTCTCGAGATTGCACAGCTTGTACCATTTTTGCCTTCACACTTAATGGCACAGCATTGTCGAAAAACGATAAAGCAACAATTTTCTCGTTAAAGTACCACAAGTGACTAGCTAATTTTTTCGAGGCAGCCTCCCCTACTACAGGATTCACTTCGCAATAACGAATGAAATTTTGTAGCAGTGACAGATCTTGACATGGAGCCTAGATACCAGGAGGTTCAGCGGCAATGCAAAGGCGCTGAAAAAAGCGTCCCCGTAAATGTCCCGAAGTGATGGCGCTGGGGTGCAGCGGCACCTACATGTATAGTAATATATTGGTTAACGAGGTGAAAGTGATCGGATGAGTTTCTAACCTCACGGCACACCGATCGTTACATCAAACGTCGAAATATCCGCCGATTCATAATTTCCTCATGACGGTTCGGGAAAAAAAACGCGAAAGCGAGAAAAGATCTCAAACTCAAACTCAGAATGGCGGCGATACAGCCTATCTAGAAAAACCTGTTTTTTTTACATATAGCTTCACGGGAGAACGGTTTTCTCGTAAAATATAAGACCTGAAACAAAAACCAAAAAAAAATGATAATTTATATATTATTAATTATGAGACTACCTAGAAATTTGCTTTCAAATTTTGCAAAAATAGCGCACTTTGAAGGAAATAAATCGATTTTATGCCAAAAAAGCAGTAAATTGTTTATAAAAAGAAGTTTACATTTAATCAAAAAACGGCTACGTACTCCCGTAAAGAATATAATTGTGAAGCTGCTATCAAAATTTCAAATCGATGCAGGCAAAGGTGGTCGAGTAATCCGTCTTCCGAGATCGAATAAAGAGGTTTCGAGAAAAACGCGTTTAAAGTTGTACGAGCAACTCAGCGCGCGTTCCAAGGCGCTGCGGCCAAATCGGTAATTGAACCTTTAAATAAAAAAAATTGCTACAGGACCAATTGCATATTGTTTTTATGACACCAAAGTATTTTTAGAAAAGAAAACGTCTTTCCAAAATCCTAGAGTGGTGTTATCCCTTGACACTAATGAGGGTTAGGTACATCATCTGTGATCTGTCTTAGATCGCACCCATGTTTAGCGTATATCTATATACATATAGGTGCCGGAGCACCACAGCGCCATCATTTCTTGTTCCCGTTTTGGGGACGAGTTGAAAGGCCTCGCTGAACCTCCTGGTATCTAGGCTCCATGGATCTTGATTTGGGGCCAAAATGGGCGAAAAATGTCGCGGTTTCCCGTCCGTGGTGCTAGTGTGAAGCTTGTCATTTTGCACTACGAGCTACCGCATGCTGCCGCCAGGTGGCAGCGTGTGCTATGGCGCGCACGCCGCTTAAATAATAAAATTTAATTTCAGACAGCGATACCACTTGAACGGTTGTTCTAAGCTCATTGTTCGTAGGAACTTTTTTTGTTGGGCATTCAATTCTCTATCAGAATATCTTATTGACATTTTTGTGAGATTTTTTCCTGAAGAGTTTTACTACGACGTTCAGAAGTGCCAATATTTTCCTGTGTTATTCTTATGGAAAGTATTCAAATGCAATGCGCCGTTCGAAATAATTTTTTTCGAGCTCTCCTTCGAGGATTCTTCTCTTTTTTTCTTAATCCTTAATTCATCCTTAATTTACCTCTCCTTAATTCACCTTTTTGGTGGATGCAACCGAAAAAAAATATCGATTTTTTCCGCACACCCAAATATATATATATGTGCGTGCGTGCGTGCGTGCGTGTGTGTGTGTGTGTATGTGTGTGTGTGTGTACATGTTATGGTTCAGGGATGCAAACCAGATCTCGGTAGAATTTTTTTTATTCCATATTTTTTTCGGATCATGCTCTCCATAATATGGTTGTTGTACATTTTTTTATGGGCTTTCAAGTGTGAGCGTACATAATGATCACGCTCATGGTGAATATGTGAAGCGATAGGTCGTGAAGGTATAGGATGCGGGCGCTCGCACTGAGAAAAAAAACAGTTTCACATTTTAAAGGGGAATATTTTGTCGTCTTCATCTTCTATTGATTGTGTTGGAAGGCTGATAGCATTGCCTTTCAGTTTTTTTAATATTATAATTCGCCGGTTGAGCGTATACGAAGCGTTGTGTGTGCAAGGGATTTTTCAAATGAATAAAAATCATTTCGATGAAAATACATATCATTTGTTTTCGTCATTCATTCTACGGCGAAAACAGTTTCTCACTCATTTACGATTTGATGAAAATGTTTTATACATTTTTACATAGTCAACACGTCCAAGACGAGACGACTAAGATGTGGACGGCTATTCGACGATGGTGTCCCAACGAATTTTGTCTTTTCCACCATTGTGTGCTCAAAGTCGGTAGAACTCGACGGTGTTGTATTTTCCGCCCATGTACGTCATGTAGAGTTGACCATCGCGTGCCAGTTTCCGCATACTCTCGAACGCTCACGCATTTTGGTCGTAGGCCTCCATAAGTTGCGCTGGTAAGAGGACAGTGAACTCATTAGCGATTTCCACGATGTAGCATTTCCCAAATGTCCTCTCATGTAGGAGATTGGATGATCCGATTGATCGGGGAGTTCTGACAGCTTTTTCGTTGGGAGCAACTCCGCTATCAGGTTGACTTTTTTGATACTCGAGAGATCCATTTTCCACACTTTTCTCTTTTCAAAGCTCTTTTTGGAGGGATGTTGCGGTGGAATAGTGCAGTCTAAGCTTGGTTCACGAAATTATAAGCTCCCTCGTAACCCTCCCACTCAATTTTTCAAACTTCTTCCCACTTTTTCAATATTGACAAACAGGTTCAAACACGTTCGATGAATCTCATACGTAGAGAATGTTCCCCTTCCCAACATTTTTCACAGTCCCGACGTTGAGGTGGGGACCCATCGATGTGATCTTTCATTTGTGGCGTATTATAATGCTCCATGCATGGAAGATATGATATCACTTCACTGTCGTTCCGATTTGCAATCCGCGGAATATTTTGCACCAACTGCGGCGGGCCAACACATCAAATTTTGACACGCGACACGCGTCCTACTTGCCTGAACGTATATCAAGCCGATTGTCAGTATTATCTTAAAACTGTTGTATTATTCTAAATATCATTATGTTTGATAAATTAGTATGGGGCATGTTTTGTTTGTTTCAGAATCACTGTACCGCTGCGGATATTGAAAAAAAATAATAAAAAAACAGTCAAACACACCCACCAACGATTTTATACACTAGGCAAAAGAATTAAAGTATATCAAAAAAGTCCGCCAATTTTAGGGTCATATTGGAATGGCTGTACCTCATCAAAAAATGGTCGTATAGCAAAACAAAAAAAAAGCAAATTGAAGGTGTGAATCTCTAGTTCTGAGATCTTGAGCTCAAAAATTTTTCGCATCAGCCAATTTTTTGTAGCCTTCAAAAAACCAAAGTAAAAAAAAATTCAAATTTTTGCTCATCTGTCACAGTCTGCACGGACTTCATAACATTTTTTTGAATGATCGGGTGAAAAGGATCGTCTAACTGGATTCTTCGCCTTTAATTTGAGCGGTGGGAGAGCTCTGTACGATTTTTTCTCGCTGAGTTATCGATGTTCAAAGGAAAAATGACACTTCTGACTTTGATGACTGATTACTCGAAGACTAATGGTCGCACAGAAAAAAACCAGAGGGTACTAGAAACTTTGAAGTATTCTCTATAAGATGCTTTTATAATTTTTTTATCAAGATTTTTTTTATACAGGAAAATGGATTTTAAAAAACGTAACAAATGGTATATTTACGAATATTCTTTTAACTAAGGATTATTTTGCCAATATCGAATAAATAAAAAAAAATTTCGGCTTTTTTATGACCTCAAAGTATCCTAAAAAAGCCCTCAAAAGTTGAAAACCCTGCGATTTTTTTTTCATTGTGTTCCGAATGATCGAAATTGTGGTTTTTGCCAAAAATCGATTAAAGGCTAAATCTACCACCTTTTATTCGTCTTTTGAGAATCACAATTTTTTTTGGCACTGATCCTAATTTTCGGTACTAAAAATGTTGATTGTTGAACAACGGGAACAAATTTTTGTTTAAGGAAAAAAAATTAAATAAATTTTTTTTTGACAAAAAAAATTAATTAAAAAAAATCGAAAAAAAATTGTTAGATTTGTTTTATAGCCCTGAACGTTTTTCATGATACGACGAGCGATTGGAGTTGTTGGAATTCACAGTTCTTTGAATGTGTGCGTGTGTACAATTTACATCCCTACGATACGATACGACACCCTACGCACACGTCCCACGATCATTAGATCAAGATTTTTTTTATAAACATTTTAGTCACCACTGGCATTAGCGTAACCTAAATCGTACCACGTAGAGGTAGCTCGGTTCGATTTACGCTTCTTCGTGTGTGTGTTCCACACGCACACATTCAAAGAACTGTGAATTCCAACAACTCCAATCGCTCGTCGTATCATGGAAAACGTTCAGCGCTTTAAAAAAAAATCTAACAATTTTTTTTAAATTTTCTTTGTAAAAATAACTTTTTTTAATTAATTTTTTTTTCATTAAACAAAAATTTGTTCCCGTTGTTCAATAATCAAGATTTTTTAGCAACGGAAATTCGGATCAGTGCCAAAAAATTGTGATTCTCAAAAAACGAATAAAATGTGGTAGATTTAGCCTTTAATCGATTTTTGGCAAAAACCACAATTTCGATCATTCGGAACACGATGAAAAAAAATCGCAGGGGTTTAAACTTTTGAGAGCTTTTTTAGGATACTTTGAGGTCATAAAAAAAGAACATTTTTTTATCTATTCGATATTGGCAAAATAATCCTTAGTTAAAAGAATATTCGTAAATTTGCCATTATTCACGTTTTTTTAATCCATTTTCCCGCATAAAAAAATCTTGATAAAAAAATGATAAACCATCTTATAGCGAATAATTCAAAGTTTCCAAAACCCTCTGGTTTTTTTCTGTGCGACCATTAGTCTCCGAGTAATCCGGCATCAAAGTCAAAAGTGTCATTTTTGCTTTGAACATCGATAACTCAGCGAGAAAAAATCGTAGAGCTCCCCCACCGCTCACTTTAAAGGGGAAGAATCCAGCTAGACGATCCTTTTAGTCCGATCATACAAAAAAATTTATTAAAGTCCGTGCAGACTGTGAAAGATGAGCAAAAATTTTGAAATTTTATTTCACTTTGATTTTTTGATGGCTACTAAAAATTGGCTGATGCGAACAATTTTTGAGCTCAAGACCAAGAATTAGAGATTCACACCTTCAATTTTCTTTTTTTTTATTTTGCTGTACGACCGTTTTTCGAGGAGTTACAGCTATTTAAAAATGACCCTAAAATTGGCGGACTTTTTCAATATCCTTTAATTCTTTTGCCTAGTGTATATAGTATATACTATATAAAGCCATTGCTTAATTAAATTATTAATAACCTATTGTTTTATTGTCATTTAATTCAAAGCATTCTTTTTACCCCTTTCCTTCCACATAAACACGTCGTTGTTCGGACCACATGGCTACCCCCTCTACAGGGTGGTCAGACATCCTCCTCCGTGACGTAACATACCCGCGCCGGAGCCCCCCTCCCCATCCCGCTACCCCCTCGGAGGACCGCGGGTTAGAAGTTCCTGCGCTTGCACAGAGTTTCTGCGGTTCCCACCATAAATAAGAATCATTTCCACTTTCTCTGTTTGACTGTACAATACCATTTTCGATACGGTTAATACGTGTTATATTGGATAGATACACTTGTCTACTGATTCTAATATTGGTAGATGGTAAACATTCTTCACTCTACTACCCTTTTACTACGTTACAATGCCAGTATTTACAAACATCAGAAATATCGCCGACTATTGACATTATTGTATCCGTTAGATAACCTGCGCCGCCCTCACACCAGAAACTATTCGATGGTCAAGAGAATCATCCAACGTCTTCAAAAATGTGTCGAGGTTAATGGCCGTCACTTCGAACATTTGATACAATAAATTTTCTGCACAAAAAATTCAATTACCATATTCGGATATTCTTATTGTCAATACCACCACGATTTCCCGTTTTTACACGTGCATTTTGGTGAAAAATCATTTCAAGGTCATGATATCATAAGTCGTTGAAATCGTCTAAAAATTAGTCGAAAAAAGAGTCTAGATAGCAATCAAAGTAAAGAAATGAAAAATAAAGAACAATATTAAGAATAAGAACACCATCCTCTTATACAGTACCTGTCATTGCTCATCCTTCTAGCCTGATGCGTAGGGGAACGAGTAGTATGAAACGACTATCCATAATTGACATTCCAAAACGGAAACGCTGCTCTGCTACGTATTGGAGAACTGGAGATAGCAATTGTACAAATTCAAGTTGAAATGATAATGAGAATCCAGGAATATAGGTCAGTGGTGACGTGATTTTCGAGGTCTCGGTCGATCAAACCACACTTTTTGATAAGCGGATTCATCTCTCCGCAGCTTGGGACGCGTAAGTCTAGCCTTTTCTCGCTAGCAGGCCAAAATCTCATTATTCTCAAAGTCGAACTGATGACAATTTTTGGTAACCAGGTCGATCCCAAATAGGGTTTTACAATCGGCACAGTAATGGCCCACGACTGGTTGTCAGAGAACAAACGATGGCGCGGTAATGGCTATACAAACGGGCCAGATCCGCACCATGCATGGTTGGTAATGGTAAACCATGAATGGCTGCTAAGACTTGACCAACTATCATACGCCCATATTGGCCCAGCAACGGCTGCCGGATTTGCTACCGGAAATGAAAAACAAAAAATTAACAAATTATGAATATAAAAATTCTAGTAGTATCTTTTTTGTTTTCTTATGCTTTACTTATGTCCATGTACATAGAATAATTGCATTAAAAACGCTTTCGGTATTGTTCAATTTTTTACCTTTCATCGGAATCGAACCTGCGCCTTTCGTTCTAGTGTCGAGCGCCCTACCCACTTAGCCATTCTAAAACTTACAGAATCCATCGTTTGTTCGTTCCTTACTTTTATGCCGATAATTTTATTCGTAACATTAAATTTTACCGACAATTTTTTTCGGTCCATTTAGGCTGTAAAAACAACTCGCTCGTTTTGAGTGAAGTTCCGAAAAGCATACTCCTCTGATCGAGCTAAAATTTTGCACCGAACTTCCTCTCATTATCCTAAGAGAAACCGTTAACGGATTTTTGACGACTAGCAATAGTTTTCGATATATCGCATTGTAAAGTTTATGCGCTGCTTCCTGGCAAACAGTGCTCGCCCGTTGTGCATATCACTTGCCATGTGGAATGGGTTTGTTTGGGTTTATTTAATATAGTAGAAGCGCAGTACAATAAATAACTTTCAATATACGATATATCGAAAACTATTGCTAGTCGCCAATATCCTTTTAAAGGTTCTCTTAAAATATTGAAAGGAAGGTCGGTGCAAAATTTCAGCTTCATCAGTGGGATATGCTTTTCGAAACCTTATCCCTTGTTTTTACGTGTTACAGTTTAACGACCTGCAATTGCAAAACACCCAAAAACAGAACATCAATAGCTGGAATAGATCTGGTAAGCCGTTCATCCGCCTACGATACCCCAATGCTGATCGCCATATTATCGGTGCGCTGGTATTGGCCCACCAATGGCTGACATAGATCTGGCAAGCCGTTCATCCGCCTACGATACCCCAATGCTGATCGCCATATTATCGGTGCGATAGTATTGGCCCACGAATGGCTGGCATAGATCTGGCAAGCCGTTCATCCGCCTACAGTACCCCAATGCTGGTCGATGAATTATTGACCGATTATCAGCAAACCGTTCAATGGCTGAATGCTGGCATTTTTGTTACGACAGGCGACCCTATATGGGATCTCTCCAGATATTTTAGTGCCTGAGTTGGACTGTCAGAGACTCGCGGGTTCCATGTCTGAACTTCGGTCATTGTGATTACGATCTACGCCTGTTTGGCAATGATTGAGCAGCTGCCCTAAATTTGATAACTCCTGTGGATACCCCACCCCGCAGCTTTGGGCAGCCGGCTGGACTCCATAGGGTGCGATCTCCACGTCCAGTGGGTCGATATTTCCTACTACCTATCGTCGTCTTTCGGTTGACGGTCCCTCATCCACCTGTATCCGCGTATGTTACTTCCTTCACCAATAACCAGAAAATGAAAACCTGTGATATCGTGAACCTGGACCTGCGGAGTTATCTAGACAATGACTTGCCTTACCGGAGACTTGGTAACATCGTAGAGTTTTCTTGGAGTACAGGAGTCCGGATTCTTTACAGAGTTACTATAAAATATTAAGACAAGTGTCCGTGGCACTGCGAGAAACCGACCAGTCGCTCTGACTCGAGGCAACAAAGTAATTTGAGCTTGGGACGATTAGCTGACAGATTTAGCCCTGTAGACTTACGCAATCCTGTAGGCATGAACGTACTGCACCAACCGTCTTGTTGGCTCATACAAACAACAACGCCACTCATGTTTGAGAATATTGCAGTTGGATCAGAATGTACGGATTCGTGGACACTGGATCCATCATTGGGACGCTGCCAAAGTAGGGTCCGCGAAGTCATCCCCCTATAGTCGAACAAAAAAGAAATGAAAAGAGTTCTTGGTGCCCCCCCCCCCCCCAAAGTTCTGGGGTTCTTTAAACCGATAGTTCTGTTGTTAGTCACTAAAAAAAAAAATCGTTCGGGGGCGGCCAAATTCACAATTCATAACATTTGCTCGAGTGTGCAGTTGTAAATATTTATCTGATGAGAAAAGGTTGTAATATTTTGCAGAACTTTCAAGGAGCAACCGGAAATTGAAAAAAATCAGTTCGAAAAAAAATTGGTTCCTCCCGAAGCAGTCCATACGGCACAAATCTACTGCTCAGTCAATACCACACGTCCCAGGGGATAGTGAATGTTTTGTCGTCGATAATGTATCAGTTCCATTTTCCGCTCATATAGTTCTGACGTTCCATGCGTGTAATGCAAAGTTCCGTTGCCTGTAATGCAAAGGGTGTTTTTTTTGTTTGTGCGGCCAAACTTCACAAAATTAGCTCGAGTGTACCGTGGTAAATATTGTACGTAGGCCCTAATGAGTAATTAATCACAAAACACATAATAATGGTAATGATAATAAATGAAATAATGGTAAGGATGATAATAATAATATTCGCCAATTTCAATATTAATTACATTAAAATTGTAAATAAAGAGCTGCAACAAGAATTATAATAATTGTTAAAAAAGAACTCTACGAAAAAATGTTTGATACATTTGCTCCACATTTTATAATACATTCCGAAATGGACCGTCACTGGTGGATGAGCGATCGGCGTTGGCCATATGTCACCGCTCCGTACGTGGAGCGGTGATCGCTTAGCTATGCACCGGCTGGCGCATCAACCAGTAAGTGGAAGACCGACACCTCTGATACCTTGGTGTAGATACTTGAGTTAAAGTCTGTGCACCAGAGAGTCAGAAGAATATAGATCGGTCTATGCCGGTACGGGTTTTCCACAGTTTCCTCGTATCCTCGGCAAATGCCCTATAGTGTCGCTTAAGACGGCTGTGGATGCAACGGAAGTTAGGTTAGATTAGTGGAGTGCGGGTAGGGACTGATATGAAAGGGTTTAATTGGGAAGGCTAATCCGTAAAAACCCGCAAGGCTATACGTT
The DNA here is from genome assembly GCA_944452715.1 of Ophion slaviceki. Lineage (NCBI taxonomy): Eukaryota > Metazoa > Arthropoda > Insecta > Hymenoptera > Ichneumonidae > Ophion > Ophion slaviceki. The sequence continues at coordinate 21,379,553 of OX101784.1, read as the reverse complement.
GGAACTCAGGAATTAATTGAGACCTCAATGATACATTTTCTTTAAAAATATATTTCGAAATGGTCATTAAAACTTAAATTGAGTCATATTTAAAGGCACTACTATGACCAAATAAACCCAAACAAACTTCATTTCCCAACCTGTTCCCTTGTCAGGGAACTTCCGCATTTAATTAAATACAAAATAAAAACGACACAAACATAGAGTACACATACATTAAGCATATTTCAGACACATTTCAGGGACATGGACCGGGGGATGGCCCATGAGGATACAGACCATATATAATAGATTTTGTACCAAGTAGACTAACAAGGAACATCCCTCAGGTGTCCCCCTCCGATTTTGTTGAAACTCATATATGTGATAGAGCATAGAAAAAACTTTGAGACACGTATTTTGTTTTATCGGCGGAAAAACGGATTTAAGGTGGGAAACCGCCCCCCCAAAGAAAGGCGTGTCGAGGGGTGATTTTGCAGTTTCACCCAGAAGCAATCCACCGATCTGAATGAAACAAAAACGAAAATCCTTCTAATGAAAAGCGATGGAAAATCCGCTATGAAAATGTTAAGAAAAAATTAAATTAGGGGGTAAAGCACCCCTCAATTTGCCTTTTTTCACCCCACACTTAAGAGGGTTGTATGCAAATTAATAAAACAGGTATCATTTTGAAGGGCAATTAAAATTGAAGTTGACGGGTTTTTGCGTTTTGACGGCATAGCTAATTTGAGGGGGTAAACCACTCCTAACATAAATTTATTTATCATGGTCGTTTTTTCTGTGTTTAAAGTATATCCGCTGATTTTAAATATTTCTATAAGCTACAATTTTTTGTTGTATCATATTTCAAAATTATTACATTCGTCTTAAAGGGTAACTACCCCTCTGACAAGAAACATCATTAAAGTATCCGCTTTCGATTTCGTTGAAACTCATATATGTGGTAAAGCATTGCAAACTATTAAACATGTTTTTTTTGTATCGGCAGAAAAACGGTGTTAGGGGATGAAACCACCCCTCAAAGTTTCTCCCACAAGCAGTCCACCGATCTGAATGAAACAAAATAGAAAATTCCTCTAATATTAAGCGATGAAAAATCCACTACAAGAGTGTTGATTAGAACTATAATTAAGGGGTAAACCACCCCTCCATTTGCCATTTTTCACCCCACGCTTAAGAGGGTTGTACGAAAATTAATAAAACATGTATCATTTTGAAGGGGAATGAGAATTCAAATTGACGCGTTGTTGCGTTTCAGCGGGACAGCAAATTTAAGGGGGTAAACCACCCCTAACATAAATTTGTTCATTTCCATTTATTCCAAAAGCCAGAAGATTTTGAAAATCCTGTTACCTTTGGTTTTGGTGAATCTAACACACATTGTGAAAAACCCGGTTGCAATAATTTGGCCATTATCAGATGTGCATGGTGCAAAAAGTCGTTGTGTTTAAAGGATTTTTTTAACGATTATCATTATTGCAGGAATTATGAGCCATGATTGTTGATGGTTGATGGTTGATAGACTAGAAAAAATAGTATATATCACAAGAAAATGATTTGACGGCATATGACTGCGATACTTTTCACAAGTACTATTAATTAAATCAGCTGATATGATTCCCAAATGAAATATGTCAAAATATATTAAAAACATGTTCGTTAACCTACTGTAAAACCCTCAGTTTTATTAATATGTTTAATTATATAAACGGTAAAATAATAAAAATATACATTCCTCCACAAAACTACGTCGCTGGCTAAATTATCGCTTGATCCAGGCGCATCATCGTTCCGAAATATACGAAGTGAGGCTTATAACTTATTCTGGAAATTATTATAAATAATGATATAGTAGAAGTGTATGTTTATTCCTATGGAGATGCTTAATGGACGTGCATATTAAAATCGGAAGCGTTTCGACACGAAAATATGAGTCTTATGAGTAAAGGGTAGCCCCACGTCCCCACTCCCAAAGTACCGTTCCTAAAGCTCAAAACGAATATGCCTGCACACACAAACATAAAATTGATATTACCGATGAAATGAAAACAGTTTTAACGAAATTCGTGAAACCTTTCGCGAAACTTCAAACGAAAAGCAATTAGAGGGGGTAGTTTACCCTTAAAATGTAAAAATTTAAAAACGTAACAATTTAAAAACTTGGGAGAATATTTTGAATCCGCGGATACATGTTAAACACAGAAAGCACGACGGTGATGAACAAATTTATGTTAGGGGTGGTTTACCCCCTTAAATTTGCTGTCCCGCTGAAACGCAAAAACGTGTCAACTTGAATTTTGATACCCCTTCAAAATGATACCTTTTTTATTAATTTTCATACCACCCTCTTAAGCGTGGGGTGAAAAACGGCAAATGGAGGGGTGGTTTACCTCTTAATTGTATTTCTAATCAACATTCTTATAGTGGATTTTTCATCGCTTAATGTTAGAGGAATCTTCGATTTTGTTTCATTCAGATCGGTGGACTGCTTGTGGGAGAAACTTTGAGGGGTGGTTTCATCCCCTAACACCGTTTTTCTGCCGATACAAAAAAAAAATAGGTTTAATTGTTTGCAATGCTTTATACCACATATATGAGTTTCAACGAAATCGAAAGCGGATACTTCAATGATGTTTCTCGTCCGAGGGGTAGTCACCCCTTAAGACGAATGTAATAATTTTGAAATATGATAAAACATTAAATTGTAGCTTATAGAAATATTTAAAATCAGTGGATATACTTTAAACACAGAAGAAACGACCATGATAAATAAATTTATGCTAGGGGTGGTTTACCCCCTTCAATTAGCTATGCCGCCAAAACGCAAAAACCCGTCAACTTTAATTTTAATTGCCCTTCAAAATAATACCTGTTTTATTAATTTGCATACGACCCTCTTAAGTGTGGGGTGAAAAAAAACAAAGTGAGGGGTGGTTTACCCCCTAATTTAATTTTTTCTTAACATTTTTTTAGTGGATTTTTCATCGCTTTTCATAAAAAGAATTTTTGTTTTTGTTTCATTCAGATAGGTGGATTGCTTCTGGGTGAAACTGCAAAATCACCCTTCGACACGCCTTTCTTTGAGGGGCGGTTTCCCCCCTTAAATCCGTTTTCCGCCGATAAAAGAAATACGTGTCTCAAAGTTTTCTATGCTCTATCACATATATGAGTTTCAACAAAATCGGAGGCGGACACCTGAGGGATATTCCTTGTAAGTGGAACTTTTACGCCGAGCGCGATATTCATTTCCGTACGAGTCGTAGACGAGCGCGCGAGGAGAATACGAGTACTGAAAACATCGTGAGGGGCGTAAAAGCCCCTGAACGTCTCCTCAACATTTCCTCAAGGAAAAGTCTCCACGGTGCACACGATTTTTTTTATAACAAAACTATGTTTTCCGTTCTTTTGTGTTGTTAAATATCAGGTTGATAAAAAAGTTTTGTCGCAAAAATTTGAAAAACGTCTTTTTACGTATTGACGCAATATGACATCGAGCTATGTCGAGAATATTCTAGAATGTTTTCTACTCTTCCGCGTGACAGGGTATAAAAGGGCGAGCGCGCGTTCTAGTGGACAGAAATGGCTTCGATCTCGCAGGAGCAACTTCGAGCGATCATTTTTTACGAGTGACGGCGCGGCACGAACGCAAGCACAACTGCTAAAAATATACAGGATGCATTCAGCGAGAACGTAGTTTCTCATCGAACAGTCCAGCGTTGGTTCAATCGTTTTAAATCTGGAGACACAAGCCTTGAAGATAAGGAACGATCCGGACGACCGTCGACCATCGATGATGAAGCATTACTCCGCTGCATCAAAGAAAAACCGGAAACAAGTACGCACGAGCTAGCAAGAGAACTTGGCTGCACCCAACCGTCAATAGTCAATCACTTACACAACTTGGGATACAGGAAGGTTCTAGCTCAATGGATACCACACCGTCTCACCGACGACAATAAGAACTGTCGCGTGACCATCTGCTAGTCTCTCCTGCTTCGCCACCATCGCAAGGAGTTTTTAGAAGATCTTGTGACGGGAGATGAAAGCTGGGTCTTGTATGATAACAGAACGCGTTTAGCCTACTGGCTTCCTATCGGAGAAAAACCGCCACACCAACCGAAATCTGATCGTCACTCACAAAAGGTTTTATTGTGCTGTTTTTGGGACGCAAAGGGAATGCTGTTTCACAATTTTCTTCCTGTAGGTAAGACGATCTTCTCTACACGATACATCGAAAATCTCCAGGAATTGGCAAAAGCTATAAGAAAAAAACGGCCAAGACGCGCGACTGTGCACCTTCTCCACGACAACGCGAGACCCCATGTCGCAAAGGAAACCCACAAAACAATCACTGAGCTTCACTGGAATACCGTTCCTCATTCACCATACTCTCCCGACATCGCGCCATCTGACTACCATTTGTTCAGACATTTGAAAGCATATTTGAGAAACAAAACTTTCGAAAACGTCGACGATCTCAGAAGGGATATTTCAAATTTCTTTGAGTTCCAGCCGCCGCAGTTTTGGGCAAAGGGAATAAATGAGTTGCCAACTAGATGGTCGAGTGTCATAGAGACGGATGGCGAATATATTGTTGATTAGAAATGTTTTGTATAAGATATATAAATAAATAAATTATATTGAAATGATTGCGACAAAACTTTTTTATCAACCTGATACATACAGCCGCAAGCACGTGCAGAAGGTGTATTGCATACGAAAGCTGTATCGCACATGGAAGCTGGACCGCGCGCGCCGCCCGGGGACGGAGGAGGGCGGGCAGCCCCTCTGTTGACACCAAACGTAATTTTAAAATGTATCAGCATATCTTTATATACTATCTTATTAATAATTTTTATCAGGTGTTCATCGTTCAGACGCACGAAAAAGCGAGGAAAACATAATTGCGTTATATCAGAGTACCTTTTAAATGCATCATTATATTTGAATGTACTATCTGCAAATATAATTTCGGGATAAATGAATATATGTTATTTATCCCGATACAAGTTTGTCGCGGTGTCAGGTGAAAGTGACAGCTAAAAGACTGATAGCTGTTCCACAACGGCGTTCAATGACCGTGAGAGTGACAAATGCAAACGCGCAAATTTTTCAGGCCTAGGCCCTAAAATACGTCTTCTAGGTCCTGTTTACACGCACGAAAAAGCGAGGAAAACATGGTTGTGGTATATAAAAACAATTATTTTTAAAAACCATTCGCTTTGAATTTATTACAAGTTTTCAGAAGTACGTAAATTCGGTTAATAAATAAAATGAAACGTTTGATTATCTTCAACATTTATTAGCTATACAGGAACTATCTTGATCTAAACCTATGAAGGCACACTAAAGATTTTATATTTTTTATCCTTAACATTTTTTTCCTAAAAGTATCATCCTGTCATTTTACTTATTATTTTCACTATATAAAGAAGATTCAGTTAAAAGCTCTAAGTGCGGTTTCAGTGTCTTTATAAACCTAAACAGAAACTTGGCTACTTATCGTTAGGCCTTAAGAAGTGAAACAACTCTTCGAGAATAAATTTAAAAACGTTGTAGAAATACGCGTTCGCGTGTTCATCGGATTCGACTCTTCTCGAGTGTATTTTCAGCAAATATGTTTCGCATATATAAGAAGAATCTAATTGTTTTCGGTCATCGTTTAATTTTTGAAAAATGTATACCCGAGGAAGAAATAAACAAAAGGGCTTGCATATTTGTAAGTTTTCTCTTTAAGATTTCAATGCCATCACGATTATCATGCCTAACAACGTCGAAAAATGGGATTTTGACAAATGACCGGAATTATGTTTGTATGCGTATGCATGTACAGGGTGTATAAAAATTATGTGTCACCACTCCGCAAAATTTACCTTGACCCCAAAACTCAAGGTCAAATGTTTTTATTGGCTTGAAGAATTCTTCTAAATGAGAGGAACAAAAGTCAGAAAGGAAGCATGGGTCGCAAATGAGCCCGTCACCCAGAAAATAAAATTTAAAAAATTCGGAAATATGAGTTTCCCGTATCGTGGATAGGAGAAACACAACAATAGCGAGTTAAGCACCAACATAAAGCCCTTCATCACTTAGCCAGTGGATTCTATTATCCGAAAAAAATAACTTCACCGTTGTCCGACTCTCACCACGAGGAGGTGGACGGATGGGCACACGGTAAATGGCAACAACTTTTGAGTTCACTGTTGTCACACTTTCAAGAGTCGCGCGCGCGCGTGTGTGTGTGTGTGTGTGTGCGTGCGTGCGTGCATGTGCGCATGTGAGAACAGGTAGCGATCAGGTCTCCGTGGTTCGTCACTCCCAGGGAATTTACCGACTCCAAACCCTCGCTGTCGTCTTTTTAATTATCGCCTGGTCGATTTTATCGCGAGCCACGACGTTGGCGGTGGCGTCGAAGGTAAAGAACCGATCCGTTTATATCGATGGCTCGTAGCATACGGGCTTGTTCTCCAGCTGCCACATGCCGACCTCTATTATGCAGACATGCTCGCAGCCTTTCCTCTAAATTGGTCCGAACTCTGGCCAAGAGTTGTCAATTTCGTCTCAACTGGGCTATTCCAACATCTATCCAGCGTCTCAGATCCACTGGCGTTCTGATCGCTCAGCCAGATCTTTAAACGATGGCTTTTAGCACACCCCACAAGAAAAAATCCAAAGGATTAAAGTCTGAAAAACGTGGTGCCCATAAATGTGGCGCAAGCCGACGGCCTATCCATCACGTTCCAAAGGCTTCGTGACGAAAAGCACGAACTTGCCGACTAAAATGTGGTGGGGCGCCATCGTGCATAAAGAAAAGGCCTTGGCGATTCTGCCGCGGAACAATTTCTCGTAAGCGACGGATTAAATCGCGTTGCAGAAAAACCAGATAATTTCGACTATTCAACCGCGACGGAGAATAAACCGGACCAATGATGTTGACACCAACGATACCTGCCTAAACATTGACGCTGAATCGACCCTGGTGGACGCGTTGCATCATCGCATGAGGGTTCGTGGCAGCCCACATGCGAATATTTTGCCTATTCACAATGCCGGTGCTCGAGCAGCTCGCCTCCTCAGTAAACAGGACGTGCTCAAGAAATCGAGGGTCTCTTTGCGATTTCCGAAGCATCCAGCGGCAAAAATTCCAACGAACTTGATTGTCCCCAGGGTGCAGTGTTTGGGCATATTGCACACGATACGGTCGCAGGCCCTTCTCGTGAATTATGCGACCAACTGTCATATGCGCTACACCAACACGGGCGGCTATTCGGCGTAAGCCCATGATGGGAAAGGCCCGTGCAAGAGCAATAACACACTCCTCGATCCTCCAATGAACTCGAGGACGTCCTGCTCTCCGATGTCCAGCGCCCTGGATGGCAAACCTTTCCTGGTCATTAAAGCGCTCATCGAGACATTGAAATTCACGCCGATCTGGAATTGCACCAGGCCTTAGCCGTCCCCCATGGGCACGCTGGAGCAGCCACTCTCCATAAATTTCACGAGCTCAAACATAATTTCCAAAAGCCTGATCAATAGCGCGAATCAGAAGGCGTTGGTCTTGTCCACCTCGCCAACGACCACGATGGTGACGTTGGTAACGATCCATGGTCACACACGATACGACCACGATAACACGACCAGACGATCAAACGACAAGGGAGCTAGAGACGGCCAGACAGTAACAAACGATAATGCCATGAGACACGACCAGATAGTTAAACAACCAAGACAGTCAGACACGATTGGACAGAGAGACAGAGACACGACTAAGCAGTCAGACACAATGCAACGTAGAGACACGACCAAACCATTCGAATCCCCTGGCTGAGTGATAGAGGGCTTTATTTTGGTGCTTAAGGGGAGATGTACACCTAGGAGCCGGAAAAAGGTTATTTTTGTGAATTTTTCAAGTAAAACTATTTGAAATTTCGGATTGCGGTTTTAATTATCTAAAAGTATATACATTGAGAACAATTTTTTTTGTCGACCAAGACGTCGATTTAATTAAACAAATCTAAACCTGCCACGGCCTGGGTCAGAACTGGCAGAGCTCTGATTAATACGGTATGAATTCATGTAATTAATTAATTGTTGGGCGCCAATTACTTTCGACAAAGACTGTCGATGTAATGCACTATATTCTATTTTACTCTATGCTCGGCTTATTCGAGACTATTCCCAAGGGAGTTCACTGGACGACCCGAGGAAAACAATGCAAGACTGCAGAATTATGCTCGAGGGAAAATATATTTGATTCACATTTATACGCCTTATTCCTGCGTATTGTTTACAGCTTGTCGAATTATGCCAGTGCCTCCTCATCGAGGGCTGGTTCGCTCTGCCAGACGTTAAGCGAAACTTTGTACTCCTCGACTTCACAAAATATTTAGTCGAAGTTTGATACCAAGATGCCCTTACAGACGCTTGGACAAAACCTCGACAATCGACCTGCTACTCGCCACTGAGCGTGGCGCGAGGTCTACAATGTATTCCTACTTGCTACTGGCAAAGACGCTAGGTGCGAAGTGAGCTCGCTCATCGATCGAATGATCGACAGCGCTCCTCCCCTCCCATTCCCATATCGTAGGGATTTCGGGAGTAGGACCGTGGCGCGTGCACGTCAGCCCTTGACAATGTCGGACGCCGACACGGATCGCTCGGCGTTCGGGTAATTTCCGTATTACGCGTGACTTTCGACAATTTCGTCGTTTTTTTATGTTTAGGACATGGACGGAGGACGGACAATTAACCTGGCTTCGCACCTACGGCGCTCGCCGAGTCTCAAAAAGCGTTGACGTCGAGGGATTCTTATAGATGACAAAGATTTCCTGTCACATTCTCCCCCTTCAAACCTTGACGTCAGATGCGAAATTTTATTTGTTGTCCAGATCCAGATCCGTGTCCCTGTGACTAGATAGACATGAATAATTCGACAATCTTGAATCTGATAAGGATCGACAAATAACATGTTGGTCAAGGAAAGATATTTGATGAGTGATTTATTTTGTGTTATGGCCACGGTTAGTATAATACGGTAACACATTGTTTGCTCAGATGTACTGACAAAATAATTAGGAGCGAACAAACGCGATTTCTTAAGTCGCACGATAATGTCTGAGTAGTCGAATAAAGTTATGATAGTTATCGAAGGCACGGCGGTATGCAGCATTGGTTGCTTAACGCGGGTTGTCGCGACGGTCAACCCCACGATGTTTGTACTTCGTCGGAACGATGATCCGTATCTCCTCATCATCGCAAAGTTCCGGCCTTTCTTTCATAATTTCGTCAAGGGATTTTCCGACGAATGGCGAAGACAATGCTTTAATCGCACGTTGCCTTTTCTTCTCAGACAGCTGGGTTGCAGTTTTGGCGACTGTATTGGCTAATTTTGTCGCCGAGGCCAAAGCGTTTTCCCGTATTAGGAAAGCACGGACCCGGTTCGGGTAGTCGGTCGGGTCGTCGAATATGGCCTTGACCTTCCTTTTCAGGGCCTCCTTCCCTTCGCCGATGAGATATTGGTGATCTTCTGGGACCCAGGAGGTCGGCATTGTTGCGTAGTTTAGTCGAAGCCAATCGACTATACCTGCCCAATGGATATTGTAGTCAGGGCACTCCGGGCAGAAAAGATTCAGGTCTTTAGAACAGCCGGCGCACCTCCCGAGAGCCTGTTCATGCTCGATCCCGTGTCGGTAGAGGCAATCCTCCGTGTCGAACCCATCTGCCCCACAGATCTGACAAAACCCTGGCCGACAAGGTAGTGGGCACTCCTTGAAATGATGTTCTCTCGAACGACAGTTCACGCAACCCGCCACGTGAATCTTCCCGACGACGCTGACGAAAGTTTGGGTGCCGCGGTCAACCTTAGTCGACTCTATGCGTTTCACCAGTATTTCGGCTCGCTTAATGATAAGCTTTTTCAAAAGAGCCTGGTCAACAATCCGGCAGTCCATGAGATAGACCGGTTGCATCTTGCCCTTAGGGTTGACAAGGTCCGGGACTCCCAATTCCTTGAGGACGTCGTCGAACGAGGGCATCACCCCAAATGGCAAGGGGTTTACCGTAGTAGAAGGTGCGTTTAACTCGGTCGGATTGTTCATCGAGCTCCGCATACATCCCGACGCCAGGACTTGTACGAAATGTTGCCGCGCTGGGATACGGTTCCGCTTTAAATTTTCCACCTGGATTTCCGTGGCAAAGACCATTTTTTTTGTTTGGTCAATTTGAGCTTCGGAGGCGGAAAGTTCTGGATCGCGGCCAATAGCAGCGATCCCTCGTGACTTAGCGGGGTGACTGGTAGCTCGTCGACAGTTTCTTCCGGCGGACCGTCCTCATAGTCCGTGAACGGCGAAGATCGAGCAGCCGGAATAGTTCTGGTGTGTTCGAGTGACTGAGCACCTCCCGTTGCGTTATCCTCGTCGTCTTCCATCGTTGGGGTAGGTACCGACGTCCGATTCTGACACCGTGACTCCATTGCCACGCGTAGAGCGTCGAACTGCTTCTCGAGGTTCATTTACTGGTCGAGTACGGCGTTTAGACGGGTCAACTTGTCAGCGGTACCCACTTCTTGGATCCCAGTAGTAATCTGCGGCGGGTCCGCCAGTGTTCTCGGCTGCTATTCGTGACCTCGGCTGCTATTTGTGACATCGCGCTCGGCTGTAGGGGTACATTAAGAGTTACGCAAACTTCGACGAGAAATCTTTAAGTCGATTACATAATATTTCCCGATAGCTTTGTCGTTCGTATCCGTTAGTTCGACGTTCATTGGCCCGATCATTCGTTTTATTACAGCCGGGCCCAAATATCGGTGGCCTAGCTTAGCAGAGTAGCCCCCCGCTTCGTTACTTAATTTTTTATTCGGATAATAGGCTTCTATACCGGGTTTTAGATTAACGCTTTTGACTTTACCCTCGTTAGCCTTGGCAAGACGCTTGTCAGTATGAGCTTTAATCTGGCACTCCACCTTGTGGCGTAGCTCATCAAACTTAGAAATTCTTTTCACCCATTCGTCTACTAGGTCGTCTGTTATTTCGGGGTCTGCGATAACCGGGCGTTCCCTCGGACTTAGACAGGCTTCCCGTGCGTGGTTTGAATAAAATGGGGTAACTCTACTGACCGAACGAGGCACAGTATTATATGCAAGTTGTAATTTTGCCAAATTTTCGTCCCACGTACTATGATCGGATTTTATGAAAGCGGCTACCATGGGCTTAATAGTTCTGTTTACCCGCTCTACTGGGTTTGCTTGCGGGTGAACCAACGGGATTGGGATATGTCGTATCCATTAGCTAGCAAAAATGCTTTGACGTCTTTATTCATATATTCGGTGCCGTTATCTGAGATAACTGACTCCGGAATTATTCCCCATTTGTCGAATACGTTACCCAGGACTTTGACAACGATTTTTCCCTGATTGGTTACGGACGGGGAACAGTTCGACAAATTTGGTGTAAATGTCCTGTACAACTATGATATATGAATTGCCCCTTTTTGAACGAGTAAGCGGTCCCACTGTGTTTGTTTGGGTTCGGCAAAGGTCTCGTCATAAGCGGTCCCTTTGGCGGGTGTTGGTTAAATTTTACTTTTATACAGGTTTCACAGTCCTCGACGGATTTTTGTGCGTCTTTTGACATTCCTGGCCAGTAATCATTTTGTCGAATGCGATCGTACGTACTATCCCTACCCAGATGTCCTGCCTGAGGGGTTTCGTGGTTTTCCGGCGGGATTGTAAGGACTTCGTCCGACTTGACTACCCTTTTCTAGGGGTTCTCGTCATCAATCAAAATTTTCGCATAATCAGGCCGGTAATAGTACCATATGTTTTTCTCTATTTTCCATTCTGAAAATCCGTCGGGATGGTTCGTTACCAGATCGTATTTCGTCTAGTACCAGTCTTGGTCACATATAGTTGCCAGTCGAAGGCGTCCTCGTATCGTTTTTTCGATAACTTTCTCCCACCCGAGTGGATCAACATCAACATCGTGCATGCTAAAGAGCGCGTCTGGTGCCTCGTTTGTCGTATCATGTCTATACTCGACTGCCATTGGGTGTTGTAAAAGGTAAATCGCCCATCTAGTTAGACGACCGGCCGGGATTTTTAAACCGTATAACCATTGCAATGCTTGATGATCTGTAGCTACTTTAAAGGGCATACCTTCCAGGTAACGTCGTAATTTTTCGACAGCCCACACTACGGCTCGGCATTCCTTTTCGTTATCAGAGCGGAGTGTATCTCCGCTCCCCTTAAAGGTCGACTCAGGACTTCTATGAGATTTTCTCTTTCGGAATGTGGGTCCTGCTGAACTAGTATCGCGCTCAATCCGAAATCACTCGCATCTGTATACAAGATGAAGGGTTGTCCCGGTAAGGGTACGTAGAATCTTGGTGCGTTGACTAATGCGGTTTTAATGTCGTCAATTGCCTCCTGTTCGATTTCGGTCCATCTCCACGGGACTTTAGGACTGGTTAGTTTATTAAGAGGTCCTTGCACCCGAGCGATATTTCTCAAATGCCTATGATACCAATTTGCGAGACCGTTGACCTGTCGTAATTGCGTTCTATCTCTGGGTACCGGGAAATCGATCATAGGCCGAATCTTCTCTGGGTTCGGCCTCATGCCGAACTCGTCAACGATATATCCAAAGAATTTAACCTCTTTACAAGCCAAGCTACTCTTCTCTTGATTTATTACGAGTTTGGCGTTCCGAAGGACCTCAAACAGCAGTGACAAGAGTACCAGATGTTCGTCAAGGTCTTGTGTGACGACTATCCAGTCATCTAAGTACGCAAATACTTGTTCCTCCCATCTATTTGGAAGATTCCTGTCGACAATCAGTTCCTTGATTCTCCTTTTTAATTTGTCCATCAAACATTGAAACGTGGACGGGGCACCAGTCAAACCGTACGGCATCCTCACCCATTCTAGCAAACCTTTTCCCTCCACGACGATAGCCGTGTATCTTTGACTATCTTTATCCATGGGGATTTGGTGGAAGGCTTCGCTCATATCTAAGGTCGAAATAAACTTTGCCTGATGTAGTTGTGAGAGAACAGACTTCATATGATGGAGTGGATACGCTGGTCTAACGGTTGGACGATTCACGGGTCGATAATCTATACAAAATCTTAGTCCACCGTTCGCTTTCGGGGCGACAACCGGAGAACAAGCCCAGTCGCTGTTGCTCCACGTAACGTAACCCTTTTGCAGCAAACGGTCGACTTCTGCATTAATAAATTGACGCACGGCTTCTCTTCCCCGATACGGTTTCTGTCTGTATGGTGTCGGGTCTTTTAATTCAATCGTGTGTTTTGTCAAGTCCGTTATCCCAGTCGAGTCTCAGTTCAGGGATACAAATTCCTTGTCAAGAAAGGTTTTCAATCTCTCGCTCTGATCGGTCGTCGAAGTTTGTACTTCAGAGCGAGTGACGTAACGCCGGGACATGGGGTAAGGATATTTGCTCCCATTCAATGTCCACAACCCCGTGACTGGATTTGTCCTAACCTTGAAGGCCATCCCAAAGTCCATACCCAGGATGAGGTCACTCGACAATTGCGGAAGAACGCTGAACCATTGCGGCCCGTACACGTCCCCTATATCAATCATAAAGCATATCCCAACTCTGGTTTTGACGATTGATTTATCCCCGAGGCGTATCCCATTTTTTGATGTCGAATCCGCTGATAATTCCTTAAACTGGAAACGCTTTACCCGTTCATAAGTTGTCTCATTCAGGTACGATCTTTCACTACCGCTATCTAATATCCCACGATTTTTTTCGCCAAAGATAGAAATTTCTACCGGAATTCTAAGAACATTTTCCGGTTCCGTGCATCCGGAAGTTAGAGGAATCCCTCTGGCTTCCAAATTTTTAGATTTTCAACGTTTTCTACGGTACAAAATAAAGTAGTGTCAAGACCTGTATCAATACCCTGAGTGATTTGACCTGTTCGATATTATCTGGCGATTCTTTGAAATGATTTTCCCCGTTAAACCCCTTTGCGGCAGTAACTACGGGTTTGCTTACTGCGGGGCTGAATCGTTTCCCGAACGCGTGGAACAGTCTTTGTTCACATGACCCGTGGTTGGACAAATGGGGCATATTACCTGCCTGTCCGCGGTACACTGTCGTGAGGAGTGACTGCTTTTATCACAATTAAAACAAGAATCTCGAAGGGTCTAGTGCTAGGCGTGACGGAGTTTCTTTGGTTACTCGGTTGTTATGTGTTCCCGTGGAGTTTTTATTTTTCCCAAATTTAGTAAGATACTTCTCGAGCGTCGGTCGAACGAGGGTCTTGGATTTATCCGACGTGATTATTCCCCTTTTGTCGTTGTACGTGGGGTTTTGTTGAACAGCACGGAGGTCAGCTGGTTATTCGTCGCTGTCCTCGTCTTGTGCCGTTTCATAGTCGAAGTCGCTGTCAGTATCGTCCTGTAAATATGTCAAATCCGACCTGACACGTCTGGTGCGCGGTTCCCTTCTTACGTCCTGCGACGCACGGTAGATATAACTCCGCTCGTTGACCTAATGCAAAAATTGCTCATAATTTTCGATTGGCAAGTTCAGAATTTCAAACGTCAAGCGCGGATTAAATTTCACCAGAATTTGCTTCAATTGTTCCCGGAAGTGCGGAGGATACTGCATTCGTTCAAAAATGATCCGAGCACGACAAGCGAATTCGGCTAAGGTTTCCCTTTTTCGAGTTGCAAGTCGCGTACTTCGAGGAAAAGGACACCATCCTCTTTTTACCCCCCATTGAAATCGGAAAGCACGAGTAATATCTTTCCACGTGCGCCACTGTTGTTTATTCAGTAAATACCATGTTCTATAAGGGCCTTCAAAAATATTCGATAAACATGGGACAAAAGGGTTCTTATCGATTCCGCTCACGCGTAATTGATCCTTTAAAATGAGTAAAAATTGCTTGGGATCTTTCTCGGTTTTAGGGAAAGTTATTCTCCAATTACTGACAGTCCGCCCTATCTTCATAGCCGCATCGAGTTCTCGATTGGCACCATACGCGATTGAGTCGAATTTGGGTTCCCCAAAGGGCATTCTCGAAGAATTATCTCGTCTCGGTCGCAGGTTACGGAAACTGGTATGGTATCGCTGTTCGTCTTCCGTATCGCTCGCATCACTACTTTGTCGCAATAAGGCTTCCCTCCTAGGAGTTGGGGATGGTTCTACAGATCTCGGTCGACCGTTAGTAAGCAAGCTCCCGTGACGTAGCGCTTGGTTTCGATATTGCGACATTCTTTGATATTCCATGTAAGGCATATAGTCCTCCTCGGTAATCAATTCGCCCTGCGGTGTTACGTGAGGTATTGTCAATCTAATGAGGTCATTTGACAACGCATTAATTTCCCGTTGGGATTGTTCCGTGGGCGGAGTAATCGTCGAAGAAATTCCGTTATTTTTCCGATGAAATGTACCCGACGAGGGTCCCTTTCGTCAACACGGCTTCCTCTTAATACGTATGTGTCTTGGGATTACCTGTCTTCCGATATTCCACGGAATCCGTGGTCGATCACTCGACTACGATTTTCCTGATCTATATTTCACCTTCAAGAAAAGGAATTACTGAGTCGAATTTCCCGTTCGATCTTTCTCGGAAATATTGGGCCGAGGGGTGGGAAACAAATCGCTCGACAATCTAGTGTCGACTCTATTCGGATAATCGTTGTCCCGGGAGTACGGTGTAAATGCTCCCGACGAATTTAACGGTCTTTCCCGGATCGTATTCCGCGAGTTACTTTCAGGTAATCGCGAAGAGCCGGTATTACTCGTCGTATTGTCGATATTTTCGTCACTATCCGATGAATCGGCTAAGAGTTCAGTACGCGTAATGGTACCACTCGTCCCCTCTCCCCTGTCGGACGTGAGGTTCGATTGCGGAATTTTATTCCCTTCCATTACCGATCTAATGTCTTGGGATAACGTTAACATTGTACCCTTAAGATTTTGTACTTCCGTTACTTTATTCTCCAGGAAATCCAACCGTTTCAATACCGTTCCTATCATTGATTCGTATGGTGATACGCGCCAAGGATCGGTGGAAACCGGGGTATCTGGTCGCGAACCCCGTCCCCTCCTCAGCAACCCCCCGTGGCTAGATGCGAAGGAATTACCGAGAGAAACTTTAGTCGAAGCAGTAGAGTTAGGAGCCTGAGTGGTGAGAGTGGTGGACGAGATAGGCAGAGTCTCAGCGCTCGACATTTTCGAATCTCGCGTTGGCGACGACTTTTTTGGGTTTTCTTTAATTTCTTTTATTCCCGCCGTCGTGGTTCTTTTCGGTGGCGAATAAAACATTTTATAATTTCATCTTCTTGTCCAACTCACGCGTAACGTGTTGCCAAGACTATACGACATTTACTCGTTAAATATTATTAAATTTTCTATCGAATAATGATAGTCTTGGTCCCGGATAATTTCAAAATTTGTTAATTTATTTACGACTGAATTTTAATTTCCGTTTTCATGAGATGAATAAATATGCACATACCCGAGTGAACGTTCCCATACAATTACATATATACTATATATATTTCCCCTGACTTTTTTCCATTTATTATCTTTTCATTTCTTTTATTCTTTTCTCGCCTGTATTAATGTTCAAAATTATAGGAGTTTCCTTCGTACTAATGGGTCGAGTTCGGAATAATTTCAATAACGAATTTTATTATTATGTCAATGATGCCGAAGGAATATAATACAATTGCATATAAACATAGTAATACACACGGCAATCATACAATATAATTTAAGCAGGTATTACAGCGATATAGGTGTAACATATTATCACGCCTTAATCTAGTATTAGTCAAGCGGAAGGCAGAAAATAGGAAGCGAGAATAAGTCGAAATATTAGTTGGTGAAATGTTATTCAACGACATATTATTTCGAAAGCAGAAGATCGGGTGACAACCTCTCGCACTCGCCGGTCGAGTGTTACTATTTTCTTCGGCAATGTTTATGTTCGCTAGCCGGCTCCGCGCGGTTGCCACGCGGCGACCTAGCTCTTTTCTTTCAGAGTTTGTTTCTTTCGACTACCAAATCTCCTTCCACTGGCCTTGACAAAATTTTCTTTCTTGTAGCGAACGAATATTATATTTTTTCATCACAACTTAATCATTTAACACGAAACTGTATAATTTAAATTTTAAGACAAAACCATATAACTTACACAATTTCAATAATTTATTACACAACACTCAGCGTAAAACGTAAAATTTCTCTTTTTTTTCTTTTACGACACAATCTTCAATTTCCACAAATATTCACAATCTTTACAATTTTCAATTAATTTTACAGCTTGCCCCACGTTGGACGCCAAATGAGAACGATTTCTTTTTTGTCGACCATTACGCTAATACCTCCTCGTCGAGGGCTGGTTCGCTCTGCCAGACGCTTAGCGAAACTTTGTACTCCTCGACTTCACAAAATATTTATTCGAAGTTTGATACCGAGATGCCCTTACAGGCACTTGGGCACGATTACGATATCTCCGGCGCCTTGATTTAACCATGGATAATCAATATTTGGGCCAGAATAAGCACTTTTTGAAGAATAAAAAAATCGCGATTTTGGCTTCGTTTAGTAGATACAGATACAATCCCCTCTCTATAATATATATAGATAAAGAGTCAACCCGAATAAAGAATATCGATGTGTGTGCGGAATCGTTGGGTGGGTCTGAAGCACCTTCGATGTGTGGGCGGAATCGTTGGGTGGGTCTGAAGCACCTTCGATGTGTGGGCGGAATCGTTGGGTGGGTCTGAAGCACCTTCGATGTGTGGGCGGAATCGTTGGGTGGGTCTGGAGCACCTTCGATGTGTGGGCGGAATCATTGGCTGGGTCTGAAGCACCTTCGATGTGTGGGCGGAATCGTTGGGTGGGTCTGGAGCACCTTCGATGTGTGGGCGGAATCGTTGGGTGGGTCTGAAGCACCTTCGATGTGTGGGCGGAATCGTTGGGTGGGTCTGGAGCACCTTCGATGTGTGGGCGGAATCGTTGGGTGGGTCTGGAGCACCTTCGATGTGTGGGCGGAATCGTTTGGTGGGTCTGAAGCACCTTCGATGTGTGGGCGGAATCGTTGGGTGGGTCTGAAGCACCTTCGATGTGTGGGCGGAATCGTTGGGTGGGTCTGAAGCACCTTCAGCACCGTTTGTTTGAGTTTGTTTGATAACCTCCACGTGGTGTATTCTGGATAACGCTAATAATCTGCAGCCAATTTACATAAATCACCGACGAAGTACGATGAAACAATGCAAAGCACGCGGAAATTCGATTCACATCGAAAAATCGGGGAAATAAATGTTTACTCTTCAAAGCGCTGTAACTCCGAAACTAAGGCTCAAAACGAAAAAAGTTATTCTTGTTTTTCGTATTTTTTTCGCCCATATTACATAATCCAATGATAAAATTAAGGCGCCGGAGATATCGTAATCTCCCCGGCACTTGGACAAAACCTCGACAATCGACCTGCTACTTGCCACTGCGCGTGGCGCGAGGTCTATAATATATTCCTACTTGCTACTGGCAAAGACGCTAGGTGCGAAGCGAGCTCGCTCATCGATCGAATGATCGACAGCTGTCCTCCCCTCCCATTCCCATATCGTAGGGATTTCGACTGTAGGACCGTGGCGCGCGCGCGTCAGCCCTTGACAATGTCGGACGGCAATACGGATCGCTCGGCGTTCGGGTAATTCCCGAATGACGTATGACTTTCGACAATTTCGTCGATTTCTTATGTTTAGGACATGGACGGAGGACGGACAATTAACCTAGCTTCGCACCTACAGCGCTCGACGAGTCTCAAAAAGCGCTGAAGTCGCGGGATTTTTATAGATGACAGAGATTTCCTGTCCCAACATTCAAAAATATGTTTAATTTTCTTTATTTAAAAATATCAAAAATATACAAGGATTGTATAATCCTTGGAGCGTCGTAAAAATATTTGCGTATACGGTACCCACTGGCGTTTCGTCAAAAATCATCTGAAAAAAAAACCAAAAAGATTATTAAGTTAGATACTATAATCTAGTATTTGTCATAGCCGATTTTGAAAATATCCATTTATGACAAAATGGTGGACGTTTGAACATAAATAGTGATTTTTGAGCCAACAATTAGTTATTATTTTGCCTATAAAACAAAAACTAAGTAACGGAAAAGAAAAATCCTATGACAAGCACACATAATGGTGTATAGAATAACCACAAAAAATCTCAAGGCAATCGGTTCATTGGTTTTCGAGAAATTTTGGATACCGATTTGAAATCCTCGCTTCTAAATCCTCGACCTCGACCATCTAGGTGTATATCTCTCCTTAAGGTAGTACGAGCGCGCAATCTTGATTTCTATAGATTTTGTTCAAATTTTAATCAGACATTGTTTATATCATTATTCATATTTGAGTGAAATTTCAGGACAGTCGACTAATTATATTGGGAGATAATGGGTTTTAAAATTGCAACTTTTAACACTGCTGGATCTGCATTGAAATATAGACAGAATAATTTTGCGTGACAAATATTTGTCCTCTATAACAAGAAGACATATGGCAACACCGCATCGTTCTACGTATCTAATGACGCGAGTTTGCGCGGCATATTTAAAGTAATACTGCAACACAAATTTTTATTTGGAAGTTATTTTTAATCGAACAAAGTTTTTAATTAGTTATTAATGAACCAACACTTCTATTTGTTAATGAAGATAATATAAACAATATAAAATATTTATATTTATAATGCAAATATTTTTTTTTGACAACATTTTTAACTTTAGGAACACGATAATTTTTTCTCTCGAAATATT
Source organism: Ophion slaviceki (assembly GCA_944452715.1). NCBI lineage: Eukaryota > Metazoa > Arthropoda > Insecta > Hymenoptera > Ichneumonidae > Ophion > Ophion slaviceki. The sequence goes on along the minus strand of OX101784.1, from coordinate 21,359,742 downwards.
GAACAATACTGTTCTGCGGTGTTGCCAATGTCTTCTTAATATAGGGGACAAATATTTTTTACGGGAAATTATTCTGTCTAAATTTCAATGTAGACCCTGCAGTGTTAAAAGTTGCAATTTTAAAACCCGTAATCTCCCATTCTAAATAGTCGACTGTTCTGACATTTCACTCAAACATGCATAATGATATGAACAATGTCTGGTTAAAATTTGAACAAAATCTATAGAAATCAAGATTGCGCGCTCGTACTACCTTAACTCGCTATTGTTGTGTTTCTCCTATACACGATCCGGGAAACTCATATTTCCGGATTTTTAATATTTTATTTTTTTTTTTCTGGGTAACGGGCTCATTTGCGACCCATGGTTCCTTTCTGACTTTTGTTCCTCTCATTTAGTAGAATTTTTCAAGCCAATAAAAAAATTTGACCTTGAGTTTTGGGGTCAAGGTCAATTTTGTGGGTCCATGTTGGGGGGTGATCTTCGCCGAACGTGACTCGGAGAATCACCTGGCGAAGTGGTGACATTTAATTTGTGTACACCCTGTAATGACCTTTTTGCACAGGCAAATCCTTCTACCGTATCGGAAATACCTCTCTGATCTTTTGTACGTAAATAGTTTAACAGCGTCAGCTTTCGCAAAAGTGATAATTGCCCCATTGAGAGTTCTGTTGATTATTCTCATAACTTTTATTTATCAGACCGATATTTACAACGGTATACCCAAGCCAATATTTAAAAAAGCGAAGTCGTTCGCTCTCTCGGATGAAAAAAAAATGATATGAGTGAATTGTAGAATTGATGCTGCTATTTTTGAAAAACACGATTTCTCGTAGTCGTTCTAACCGCCCCACACGGGAACGGAATGCCAAATCTCTGGTCAAAAGTCGAAAACGAATTCAATTCAGTTAAAAGTCTGTACTCTAGGGTTTTGGGGGTCGCTGATTGCAAATCTGAAGTCAAAATTTGGAAAAACAAAATGGCGGCTCGAATAGGGCTAAACATTTATTCAAAAACGCATTCGATTGTGGTCAAAGTTTGTTCTTAAGAGTGTTTGGGGTCGCTTATTACGAATCTGAAGTCAAAATTATAAAAACAAAAAAATTGCGGATATAATACGACTAAAAATGTATTCAAAATCTCAATTTGATTCGGGTAAAAGTTTGTACTCGACAGTTTTTTGGGTCGCTTATTACGAATCTGAAGTCAAAATAAAATAAAAACAAATTTTCGGATCCAATACCGCTTGAAATTGATTCGATTACGCATTTAATTCGGGTAAAAGTCAGTACTCGGGATTTATTGGCGTCGCTTATTACGAATCTAAAGGCAAAATTTGAAGAAAAAAACAAAATGGCGGATCCAACATGGACGACTTGTATGGAAAAACGTTTTGTTTATACTAAAATGATGATTTTTTAAAAATTAGGTTAATACAGAATTCATTAATGAATCCAGTTGGTTACCCACAACTTTAGTAGTCGTCATCGGACGAATCACTTGATTTACATTCAGTGGATTCAACTGGAAAATAACTTGAGCTTCGCTCACTTGTTGATATACTCGGCGCAGCTAATTACTGTACTGCTTCTGGCAGCATAGATTTTATATTTTGCAAGGTAATTTGCGCAAGCTAGAGTTGTAAGGGTCGGATGTTAATAGAAGCCGTGAAAAAAGGTCTTTCATAGTTTTTTACTCGGAATCGTTATCTAGCAAAATCTGTTCTGTACTTCTTAATAGAGTTATTACTTGATTCCTGAGCGTCTGCAAATATTTGTCCGATTGGTAATAGTGCAGAATTTATTATTTGCTACACGATGAATGTACTGTATTTGGCATATGATACTACGGACACAAGTGTACGAAGTCGCATGCTGTTTGTAGAGCATAATCTTGAAATCTGATCGAATTAATTTCACGGCCACTCGAAAGTGCCTGCAGTATTTCATGAAAACGTTTGATTGAATCTTCATTCAACCCTGTGACAGAAGCAGAAATAGTAATCTTCAAAAAATCGTCGCGCGGTATTCCCATCATTCGAGCCACCAAACCCAGGCTTCGGTTAATCGACTATCAGTCCCAATCGTAAACGGAAACCTTTTTGTATTCCTTCCTTTCGGTTTTTTATACTTTCTTTATCATTTGAATTACGCGCTTGCCACTTTTTTATATTAAGTATGCACCCCACGTGCAAACAACTCTCGAAGAATCGAATCCATGCATGCAAAGTGGACAAGCCAAACTTTAAGGGGCTATACCAGTGTGAACGCTGAAAATTTGGGTGATTTTCGGGAATTTTTTGGAAGGAAAGTACTCAATTAAATGTGTCAGAAAATTAAAAAAAAATTGTCTATATTTGACCTATATTACATAATTTTTCCATGAAAAAATATTGAGATCCAAGCGACTTATGCGCTGCCTTCGAAGGCGCCAAAAAAAAGTTCCTCCACTGCTGACATGATTCCGGCCGATTGAGTAGCTGAAACCGAAAAAGGAAAAAAAATGTCGTTAAACTGGAAGGTATTTCCTGTACAATGACGCAGGATTTTCGAAGAATATCAAAATCTAATAAAATGTCGTAGTTATGAAAAAAAAGTCTGTTTTCTTGCCCATAAAATGGTCGTTTTTTTCAATGCCAAATCGTCAATTTTCATCCGAACAAAAATATCCTACGTCATTGTAGAGTAAATATATTCAAGACTACTCAGTTCAAATTTCGAGTTAATCGGATAATTGCTCTTTGAGTTACAATGTCAGCAAATTTGAAAAATCTCAATTCGAAAAAAATGCGTTTAAAGGTTTAACTATCGATTTTTGCAAGATAAAATGATATTGATATAAATGATAATGATATTCTTGAAAGTAGAAACTGTCGAAAAACGGAAAAAGAAATCGATTTTTGGAAAGTGTCACACTGGTATAGCCCCTTAAATGATCTCCACTAATTTCCCTGTTTAACATCGCATCAATATTGTTGAAGTCTTTTCAAGATGCTTTACACTGATAGCTCCATTAAGCAGATGCCGTATCCGTGATTGCAGTGCAAACTTTACGTTCTACCATGGTGAAAGCAAGTTTGAAAGAAACGCTTATGGCTTTTGCGTTTATGATAGCGTTGTAAGGGACAAGGCGAGTCTTTTGTTGTTCAATGAATTCCATTTCGTTAACTGTGACTTCAATATCTTCGTGCAAAAATTGAATCCTCATTGGTCAACAAAAACGAGGAGAAGATGGCCTTGGATTTTTCCATACAATTAATGTATTTTGTGTTTCTTCGTCGACTGATAAAAGCTGTAATGGAACGAGTGAAGTGACGAAATGTTTGCATCAGGCTTGCTTCCATCAGCATCGGTACATCGTTGCTTGAATGTACTTCGGCCAGAAGTGCCACCGCAAGCTCGCTTACAAATTAAATTGAAGTTATGAACATTTTCGTAAGACATACTATTAATCACATCCGCTTGAGTTAACAAAATTCTTTCGAGCGTTTGATCCAGCAAAGTCTGCAGTTTTACTTCGGCACTACATTCGGTTATGGAAAAATCTGATTTCGTTGGGTAACACTTAAGCTTCGCTTGATGTACTTTATTCTGCGACGGAAACAAAGTGGAAAGAGGGCTTTCTGAAATCGAACTGATAGATTCTCTATACTTTTTAGCCTTTGATAGGCTTCCCAGTGTCACATGTTGGACAACTTTTGCAGCATGCAATTTGCCAGATGCTCGAAAGTTCATTTTAGTCCCATTACACATTGAGTACTTATGCTTGCACGCAATTCTTCAGTTTTCCTCCGTTTTTATGCTCACTAACTTCGGAAAATTCTAAAAAAAGCCGATCCATATTTCTGGACTTTTTTGAAGTTTCTGGAGTTTCTTCCAAGGGAACGAAGAAACTCAGCCGGTCGGAATAATTCTTCAAAAATTTGTCCTCGTTCCTCACAACGATTTTCTACTTATCGTTCAATTTTGACATCAATTTGCGGAGGAGACTTTTCACGTTATCCGATAGCGTAAAAGAACGTTGTGATTTTTCAGACGTGGCCTTCTCAATTTCTTTGTACGCTGTAGCTGCACCATCGTTCAGATTATTACTGATGAGAAGAAAAATCCAGCAATACCAGGTTTATCCTGCCTGGATAAACCTGGTATTGCTGGATCATCGGCAGCCGATTCTAAAATTTCAAAGCGTAATACATATAAATAGGCAATTATATATTCAACCTTACTCGCTATTATTTGTTCGAAAATATTATTCATAACCAATCATTAATCATTCTTGAATTATTCATAAAACCGAATCATGCATCGTAAAATTAATGGAATAAAAAGACAAGGAAATGGAAACATTTGTTGGGCCTCATCAAAGTGAGGCTAAAGTGAGATAATGAGAAAACAAATAAATTTGGGCCTCACCAGGCCCACCTGGAACACTGGGCCCACAATGTGAGTACAGCCCTGGATACATCTTTAAAAATCATGCAACTTTATCTGCACCACTTTTTCATATTTTGTGTTTCAATTGTTCAAAATTGAGAAAAATGCACTTTTCATTATAAAAACTTGCACCAATAGCGCCGGCGCATGAAATCGCAGAATTTTTTTGTTATGTCAATTAAACAATAGTTTAATCAAGCAAACCTTCACGATATCAGAATAAATCGGCACTTCATAAAATTGTACAAAAAGCAATTGACCCTATTTACAAAACTCTCACTGACTATGCTCTGCTCGAACGGCGTTTAGGAGGATATAATCAAAACTGTAACGAAAGCATAAACGCTATCATATGGAAAATCACACCGAAAATACGTTTCAGTGGTATGTTAGTAGTTGAAATAGCTACTCACATCGCTACATGTATTTATAATTATGGCTATAGTAATATTCTATTAATATTACACGTATTAATTATAACCATCGAAAGTAATTGTTATGACATGTGTAATGACGAAGACGAGCACCATATATCGCTTGCTGAAAAACGCGCGTAAGAAGCTACAAAAGAGGCCAGAACAGCTCGGCGGTCAACATTATTTCTCAAGGACCAGAAACTTGTCGACGAAGGACCCCAATATGGAGCTGGAATCGCCGATTAACCATACAACAAGGTACGCCACAAACGTTCAATGTTTTTTTTACTGTTGAAGCCGTGTCAACACTTTAAAATCGTTTTTCTCGAAACGACATTTTCGAATTTGCGGGAAATATACCTCAACAACAGCTATTCCGATTGATTTGAAATTTATACTACATATTCGTAACATAATCATTTCAATTCGTACGTAGGACTTTTTTCTAATGTTAACCTTTTTGTTTAATCAATGTTTTTAAGTAGCAATTTTATGTTAAAAACAAACATAAATTTCAGCGTGATATGAAACACTCATTTTTTCAGAAAATCCTAGGTAGCGCCGTGGATTTGACCTAACTTAACAAAATATTTTCATTCTTTTATGTTTCAGATGAACCGTGAGGCCATTAGGATTTTCGCAAATTGAACGTGGAAAAAGAACTTGACGTGCGCGGAGGCGTGTATCTCCGCCGATTATCAATATCTTTAGGTTTAAAAAATACATTTGAGAAGCTGAAAACATGTACTAAACGAGTGTGAAGATAGAAATAAAAAAATATGCATTAATTTAGCTACAAAATATTCATGACTACCGAGTCTTATTCTAGCCTCTCACATCAGGGTGGTGTAGCTCCTTAATGGATAATCCTGCAGCTGTTTATAGGTCACATTATGTCTTACTATATGCTGTAATTTCAGTTTAAGTCTCACGGTTTTCGAGATGTTGGGCTTTATGTTATTTTGTGAAAAAAAATCATCTGCTTTTGGTTTTTCGCATGCCATTTTTACCGATGATAACTGTTTTGACCCAGTTGTTGAAAAAATACTCTTGGTTATTTGGTTTATCTAGAAAAATCTTCTTTTTGAACTTAAATGTTAAGGAAACTTTATGAAAAAAGATCTTATGCAGAATTTCCATATAAACCAATTCGAACATCTGACTTTGATCGACTACTGTGTAAAAAAAATGTACTACGCATATCATGCAATTTACTTAAGGGGTTACCGCCACTTGCGATTTTGAAAAAATCGATTTTTTTTTATTGCATTTTTTTGAAGTATAAGTATCCGGGCCCATACTTCTGTATGGGCCCGGAATAGATGACTCTATGTAAGTTTACAAAAAAAAATATTTTCTTCGTGTAAACTGAAATTGAAACTTTAAACGCGTTTTTCTCAAAATCGCATTTCTGAAGTCAGTGACCAAGATTACTCGAACACTAATGAACCCATCTTCTTGAAATTTTGCAGGCTTATTAAATACATAAAAATGTAGTCTTTAATCGTTCGATTTTTTTTTCGAAAAAAATGGCCGTTTTATATCCAAAAAACGGCCGTTTTTTTTCGTTAAAATCGAACCATTAACTTTGACGGTCCGCCATTTTGTGAAAAATGAATATTTTTTAAAATTCTTCGATTAAAGACTAGTTTATACTTATATTTGACTAAATCCATCCGCATTTTTTTTTCAGATGATCCACTTCGTCGCAATGTTGGTCACCGCAAACCGTGTATATAAAAACATTATTTCATTGACGGCCATTTGCCACTAAACAAAGTAATATTTTTCAATAAAAAATTACTGAAAGTTCTTCAAGATGTGTTTTTTAAGATGGTATATTGATCGATTAAAAAAATGTTATAGTTTTCTTTAAAAAAAATCATGAAAAAGGCCTTTTTTTGCGCTACTAGTGGGGGTAACGCCTTAAAAAAGTTGCTCAGTTATTGTCGATTCATTTCATTTATAAAAATGGCATGCCAGAAAACCAAATGGAGATGATTTCTTGCAAAAAACAACATAAAGCCCAAAATCTCGAAAACAGTGGAACTTTTATTAAACTGAAATTCCAGCATATAGTAAGACATATTGTGACCTATAGACAGTTGCGGGATTATCCTATAAGGAGTTACACCACCCTGATGTGAGAGGCTAGAAAAAGACTCGGTAGTCATGAATATTTTGTTTGTTGCAAAGAGTGGTTACGGTAGACTAAACAGTAGTAAGATTGACTTCAAACCTTTGCATTAAACTAGTAACTTTGAACATTAGTGAGCTACTTCTTACCTTGCGGATCTGATCATTGCATAAATTGTCCCTTGTGAAGACTGGCTAGAGAAATGCCCTGCGTAGCCAATGATTAGGCGTAGTCAAGGAAAACAAGTTTCCGGCGAGTCTTCGGGAGTATTGGGTCTTCCAAAAACTTCTCACAAAGGCAAAAAAAAAACAGAAAAAATGTTTTCATACGATTCACAATACTCATACTTGTTTTTCTTTACAATAACTGGTCATGCTGAGCCTCTGTATAGCCAGCCTTCGCAAGGGGCAATTTATACAAAGATCAGTCGAGTAGGGTAACAAACAACTCACTTATATTCCGTGAACTAGTTTTATATAGAGAGAGAAAGGCAATCGAACTACTGTTAGAGTTGCTGTTAAAATTGATATCAAACTCTTGCAATACCTCAAAGAATAATCAACTAATTTTTCATCATTCATGTTACCAGGCGTTAATCATTATTTTCAGTAAATACTCGATTAAATAAATCTTACTTTTTTCTGCGAACCGGCCCAACACGTTTTCAGCTGAAATTTCTTCTAACAATGTCATGTCTATGTTCGGCAGAGACATAGGAGAGAATCATTCCTGAAGCATTGCGCTTCTAATTGTAAGCCCCATTTTTACCAGCCCCATGGCGGGAAAACTTCTTTCATAGCTGGCGGAGTTCTCTGAGAGTACTGTTGCTGGTTGGAAAAATGTATATAAGCTAGTGTGGTACCCCTTTTCGTTATGCTTTTTTTCAAATTGACAGCATTTATTTAATAATTTTTAACGCGGGATGTAAATTTGAAACGATAAAAAATCGATTTTTTTCTGCAAACAATAGAACTATACATGTAGAATATTTTTCCAAAGTTTCAAAGCGAAGTTAGAAAAAAATCGAACGGATTTGGAGCTCGCACTGCAGGTAGCAGGGAGAGCGCAGACGGACAGGCAGATATGGGCAAAAGGTAATTAAATTAACAACTCACATTTACAATTACAACTGTAATTAATAACTTAATTGCTTTGAAGCAGTTATGTAATTAGTTACCATAAGGACCTAGTGCAATTTAACTCGTTTTCTATGTAAACTTCAAACGCATTTTTCTCAAAATTGCATTTTCGAAGAATTGGCGTGCAGGATTATTCAAAAACTATTAAGCCGATTGAAGTTAAACTTGGTAGTAATATTAATAATATTACCTCCTACTTGACGAGGTTTATTTTAGAGAACTTAGAAATAAAACACTTTTTCAATCCAAATGTTACGGATATTTCGCGCAAAATGTTGTTTTTTCTCTGTAAATGCCATTCTCTTGAATTTAGATTTTCTTTACTTTAGTTACTGCCAAATAGAAATTGCACATGTTCTAACTAAAAAAAAAAATGTTTGAATTTTTGGCATATCAAAGTCTACGAGACGCTGGACTGCACGCCGAATCGCACCTCCCGCGGCAACCTTGCTGTAACACTCTGCCCACAGCTCCGCCATTTTGATGATAAATGAATTTTAGAAAATCGCTTGGTACCTGTACTTAAATATACAATCAAAGCATACCTACAGTTCGATAAATCTAGAATAATTATTTCTTAGTTTAAAAAATCCCTTGAAATTGTTTGGTTTTTCCCGTCTAAATTGAAGTATTTTTTCAATCTTTTTTCATGACCATCGTTCCAGCATCTAAGGCTGATTTATGAATCATTAAAATTTGCGTTTAAGTATTGAAGAAACCCTCATCGTTCTTAATATTCAATTACAAAAACACATCAACTGCTTAAGATATCTATAGATTCTCCAGTTGGCGTTTCAGGTTGACAATGATATTATCTCTACTAAGTCTCTTTAAGGCAGTAGTCCGGTCCAAAGCGAGATTTTTGACGTCATCTTTGGGTTGGACTAACTTTTAAACCGTTGAAGTTGTCCTGACGAAATTTTACATATGTATTTATTGTTCCTTTGAGAATGTATCTACATTAAAAAAAATTATTTTAAATATTTTCATGTAGTTTTTTATTTTCTTACAACATGGTCCGCCGAAAACCGCCTCAATCGGCGCCCACTCTGGGTGATGTTGTATGCATCTGAAAAAACTGTATATATAATATTCTCAATCTGTACGAGTATTCCGAGCACTGGTAGCAGAATTAGTACTTAAAAAAAATTTGTTACAAAATGGCGGCCTGTTAAACTTTGATTAACGATATTTCATACATTTTCGGGTATTCGACGAGTTATAAAATGTGGGAAAAATTATTGGTCGACTCAATTCTGCTACCATTCCTCAGAAAGAGGCTACCGAAGGTATGGGCAAAATTTGAGCTCGATCGGTCAATCAGTTATCGAGATATAGTGGGCGCCGATTTGAAAAACAGTTTTGAGAAAAACGCGTTCAACGTTTTCTCGGAACGAGCCCGCAGCTGCTTCCCGATCGCGCTACCTGAGCGCGCGGCTTGCTTATAATTTCTATTACTCTGCTAATTTTTGGAATATCAACAAACGGTTTTCACGAGCATATTAAGATAGGTCTAAGCAATAATAAAATGAAGAAAAAAAATCGATTTTGTAAAATTTCTAGACCAGATTACTGCCTTAATATTCGTAGTGAAGTAGCTACTTTTTATACAAATGACGACAAAGGAAACAGTTCGTTCTATCAAATTTTTTCTTTCTGCTTGCTTGGGTGAATATTAAATGAAATTTATGCGATTATTTGAATTCAACTATTTCGGATCTTTTTTTCTGAAAGGGGTCGCCGGCTCACCGAGCTGGATGGCTCCGTCGCCAAAAAAAAGTATTCGAGCCTATTTCTCCAAACAATTTGAAATCGCAAAACAGCGCTGCATAGTTGTCGTCTATAAAATCATTCAAGTCAAACCTATTTGTTCAAACAGTTTAAAGTCGTAAAATTCCTCCGCTCATATATAGAGCGCGTCTCTAGCGATCCTTATTGCTGGAGAATTAGACCCTTGAAGAACCTCCCGAAAACAAAAGTCGACGGAGAGAAGAATTACTAAATTGTTAATTGTTTAACCAATAAGTTCCACCACTCTTTTAGCGAGTGAGTCTCGAGCGATTCCTCTCGCTCGAAAATTCGGCCGAAATCGAATTTATTCAAGATAAATGACATCGAAAATATACGCACTGCTCAAACCGATTTGTTAAAAAAAATTGAATCGCATACTTTACCGCTCTTCTATAGAGCGAGTCTCTAGCGATTTCCGTTGATAGAGGATTCGATCCTCGCAGAACCTCCTGAAGACAAAAGTCGACGGAATGAGAAATGCTGAATTAATAATAGTTTAAACTTCACATTTTACGATACATTTTAGCGAGTGAGTCTTCAGAGATTTCATTTGCCCAAGAATTTGGCCAATATTGAATTCAACGAAGATAAACGGCATCGAAAATATACATACTGCTCAAACCTATTTGTTTAAACAATTTAAAATCGCGGTATTTTACCGCTCGTGTATAGAGGAAGTCTCTAGCGATTTCTATTGCTAGAGGACTCGATCCTCTCGGAAACCTCCCGAACACAAAAGTCGACGTAGATAAGCAGTGCTAAATTGTTCATTGGTTTACCAATAAGTTGTACCACTCTTTTAGTGACTGAGTCTCGAGCGATTCCACTCGCTTGAGAATTCGGCCGAAATCGAATTTATCGAAGATAAATGACATCGAAAATTTACACGCTGCTCAAACCTATTTGTTAAGAAAATTCCAATCGCATTACTTTACCGCTGTTCCATAGAGCGAGTCTCTAGCGATTTCCATTGCTAGAGGATTCGATGCGCGCAGAACCCCCAGAAGACAACAGTCGACGGAGAGAGAAATGCTGAATGCTTTTAGCGAGTGAGTCTCTAGCCATTCCGTTCCGTCGAGAATCTGGCCGATATTAAATTCACCGAAGGCGAACGACATCGAAAATATACATTCTGCTTAAGCCTATTTGTTCAAACAGTTTTAAATCGCAGTATTTTACCGCTCTTCTATAGAGCGAGTCTCTAGCGATCTCGATTGCTGGAGAATTCAGATGAAATCGAATTCAGCAACGATACGCGTCGTTCAGAAGATGAGTATCAGAAACTCATTTGTTTGAACAATTCAATAAAATTGTTTAATTTCACTACGTTTTGACAGAGCGCGTTCTTTACGATAATGCTATCTGGAAATTCCGATCGAAATCGAATTTCTGACCGTAGTGAGAAAAACGGTGTAGCTATATTGCTTAAACAATATATTATAAAATATCACCTCTTTTTCGTAGAGCGGGCCTCTCTATAGTAGCAACGTTGTTTGCTGAAAATGTTCATAATTCTTGAATCGGGTCGAAATTGCCAGACGCATTCATATATATACATACATACATACATACATACATACATACATACATACATATATATATATATATATATATATATATATATATGCATGTGTGTGCGTGAATTATCCATTCACGTGATTATTAATTAATTGCATCGCTCTTTCGAGAGAGCAATGATCGGGCAACCATTTTTGCCGGTCTCTGCACGCAGAGCAGATTCACGCCTCATGCTTGGTCTCAAGCATAGAAGCGTACCACGACCGTCTAAGACTAGGTGTGTATATCGATCGATCGACACACACATACAGCCAATGTTTCTGTTACGACCGAACCGCGTGCGAAAAGGTCACTTCTTTCTTTCTGCACGTGGTCGGCGTAACGAATACACACACGCGCAGTAACCATCGCCTATCGGGCCTCGACTCTTCGGCGTAGTGCCTGGCATCGAGGCTCTATAGGAAACGTGCGCTGCGCCATCGAGCGGTAGTAAGCGGTGGCTCGTAACTAAAAACTGCGAGCTCTGTCGTGATGGGAGGCCGCGTCAAAATTTTCCAGCGTGTGCACGCGCCTCCGACCACTTCGAAATTTTGAAATGGGAATTCTCCTAAATAGAAAAACCAATTGGAATGAAATTTGTCGTATGCATGCAGGACGCTTGCTCCGAGAGCATGGTTCCCGATGTTTTCCAAAATTTCGAAAAAAAATTTACAGTTTGTGGTTACCATGCAAAAAATTGTGAATTATTAACCATTGTATCGCATTTTCGGTAATTTGGCGAGAACCATGCTCGCGACAGTGAAAAAGCACACTTTTTAAGCCTTGTTTCACCTATTTTCATGAACAAATGGCGGAGAAAAGTCATTTCGAAATGTTTACATAAATGTAGCAAAAATGTACCAACAAAGCTCAAAATATTATGAACCGGACCGAGAATTTAGTTCATCTGTTTTCTCACCGGCAGCGCGCAGCTCGCATCGTGCTGCTTTTACCGACCGCGCTCGCCTCTTTCCGGAACAGTTTGTTTTTTGACAGGTCGAAAACAGGAGCTATAGCCTCGAACATTTGTTGGAAATATATATATTTCATACGATGTGTAATAGTGTGTGATAGAGTGGAGTTTTTTTTCACACCACCGACGAGAAAACCCGACAACGAAGCCCGACAAAAAGTTATCGACGAGAAAACCGCCGCGGCCGATTACAAGGAGAAGAAGATAGGGGAAAATAGTGACATCGAGAAGCCGAAGGAGAACAGCGAGGAGAAAACACCGGAAGTCAGGGTACGTGTGTGCTATCGTACTAAACGGCTTCGGCAATATCAAGGGTGTAAAGGCGCTGAAAAAACGTGAGCCTCAACTCGCCGAGGGTGAAGTGTTTATCCAGGTCAAAGCATGTGGCTTCAACTTCCAGGCTCTTATGACACGACAGGGAGTCATCGGTTCTCCAACGAAGACTCCATCCATCATGGGCTTTGAGTGTGCTGGCGATATCGAGGCCGCTCTGCCTAATAAAAAAGCCTGGTCGGAGCGCATTATAGTTCCGGCTAACTCGGTTTTTGCCCTATCAGCCGGAATGAGATATGTACTTGGATGCGGCAACTATCACCACGAATTATGCCGTCGTTCACATACTACTGTTCAAGCTTGCATGTATTACGCCCGGCAAGACTCTTTGATCCATATCACCGTCGGTGGTGTGGCCCAAATAGTCGTTCATTGCCAAAGATGGCCTAGAGCATCACAATCGTTGATGTTTGCAGCACATCGAAATACGACGAGCTCAAATCGCCCGGCACGATTGATCATCTCCTCGAGCGTGGAAGCGAGTACAGGAATGAAGTAAGGAAAATATCCCCGGAGGCAGTTGATATTGTTCTCGATTGTGTCGGTGGCAAGGAGTGCAACGGAGGATGTGCCCTGGGAAGGGATGGGATTCTACCCGGGTAAATGCCCAATTGCGGGTTAATTTCCGGTAAATACCCGTGAACACACCCGATTGGGGAAAAAATTCGGGTCTTTTCATCTATGCAATTGTTTTAAATATATTTTGCAATAAAAACTGTTTAATAGCTTATAAATGTAGATTTGCAGTATTGCAGCCGAATGTGAGTACGCTATTTTTTTTCTTAAGGGGCTATGCCAGTGTGACACATTTAAAAAAAATCGATTCTTTTGCCTTTTTCGACAGTTTATACTTTCAAGAATATCCTGCAAAAATTTCAAGGCCATATCTCTAATACTCCCCGAATGGCAGCCTTCTAAAGAGCAACCGCTTGTAGGTATAAAATCAATAGTTAAATCTTTAAATGCGTTTTTCTCGAAATGAGATTTTTCAAATTTGATGACATTGTAACTCAAAGAGAAATTATCCGATTGACTTGAAATTTGAACTGAGTACTCTTGAATATATTTACTCTGCAATGACGTAGGATATTTTGATTGGATGAAAATTGACAATTTGGCATTGAAAAAACGACCATTTTATAGGCTAGAAAACATACTTTTTTCATAACTGCGCCATTTTGATAGATTTTGATATTTGCGAAAATCCTACGTCATTATACAAGAAATACCTTTCAGTTTAACGACATCTTTTCCTTTTTCGGTTTCAGCTACTCAATCGTCCGGAATCATGCCAGCAGTGGAGGAACTTTTTTTGCGCCTCCGAAGGCAGCGCATAAATCGCTGGAATCTCAATATTTTTCTATAAAAAAAATATGTATTATAGGTCTAATGTAGTGAAATATATTCTTAATTTTCCGAAACATTTAATTGCGTACTTTTCTTCCAAAAAATTCCCGAAAATCACCCAAATTTTCAGCGTTCACACTGGTATAGCCCTTTACGTTTATCAATCATACAATTAAAAAAAAAACACATTATTCATAAAAACTTATAGGAAACTTATTAAGGCATATCTCTCTCATAATAAGCTTTGGTACGTTTTTTTGAATATAGAGGACAGAGTTTATTCCTGCGAAACCATACCGTGGTCTTTTTAAAGTTATTCTTTGTAACTATGGTCATTCGTTGACGACAAGTAACAGAGCAGCGGTGGTGGTGCCGTACATCGTTATCGCTAGTCGTCGTTTTGTCTTCGTAACGTAGGCATTCGTGTGGATTTGTTTTGTATTTTATTGATGGCCCGAGTTTTAGTTTGTGAACTTCTGTTTGTCTTGTGATTCAAAACGTAATTTTCTTTGGATTAACAACTACTGCTACCCCTTACTCCGATATCTACTGCCTACTACCAATAAACATTACATTGCCGGCAAGTTTGAGCCTTATCCAAGTAATTTTATAACATATGCTCCGCTTTTTCTTAGAACATCAAGATAGTATCAATCTTGATATGTATTTTATTCTTTTTGTCCTAAAATGTGTTGAAAAATGAAATATTTACAAACACAAGAGCACACATGTACGTAATGTCATTGGCAATATCCACATTGGAATATTTGTTTCCCGTATTTATAATTTGTATTTTCAATTTAAAGTGGTGATTTGTTTTGATCTCATAAGGAAATCGGACTATAACATACCTGTAATTCATCATTTCTTAACCTTCCTCAACTCCCAACACCCCAATATTCAATTCACCATGGAGATAGAACAAGAAAATCAAATCCCTTTTCTGGATGTACTGGTTCAACGGAAAAGCGATGGCACTTTGGGCCATAAAGTTTACCGGAAGCCTACACATACGGATAGATACCTCCACGCTACGTCCCATTATCACCCTTCCCAAAAACAGTCGGTCATAAGCTCTCTGGTCTACAGAGCTCTAGCGATCTCCGAACCAGACTCCCTGGAGGTTGGACTAGAACACCTACGAAAAGCTTTAGGAGACAATGGCTACAAGCCAGGCAACATTGAAAGAACGATAAAAAATCTAAAAAGAAAAATAGCTGATCCGAAAACGGTCACAGCACCTGATGGGAAGAATGAAGGACAAATAACCGTAACGACGTCCCTTCCATACCTTTAAGGCATAACCGATCGCATAGGCAGGGCCCTTGGAGAACATAACGTGCGAGTCAGCTTCAAACCTCAGAAGAAACTAGCACAAGTGATTTCGAGTGCAAAAGACCATTAAGTGCACCAGGAGTATACAAGATACCCTGCTCATGCGGTAAAGTGTACATAGGAGAAACCGGGAGGAAGATCAGTATACGGATCAAAGAACACCAACGGTGAATCAAATATGGATATATCACACAATCAGCGCTGGCCGAATATTGGATGGAGACTGGTCATGCCATCCAGTTCGACAAAGCCCAAAGTCTGGCTCCATTAAACAGCTGTTTTTTCCAGGAAACACCGAGAAGGCTTGGAAATCCGAAAACATCCGGACAATCTAAACAGAAATGGAGGATATCACGTCAATCCTATTTGGCACACCGTCCTCCCGGTTTTTTAATTGACCAGCTGATCAATTAAAACATCTGAGTGGCTGGTGCAGCGATCTGGAACGATGACTGCAACTATATAAGGAATACCTGAGACACGAGAGCTTCAGTATCGGAGCTTTCAGCCCTGATGATGCAGACTGTAACGTTTGCGAAACGTCGGCACAACGCTGATCCTCAACACGGCCTCCATCCAGAAGCCACATACTCTTCTCATAACATACCTGCAACTTAGTCTTACTGTCGTGGTGACATCTTTTAACAATATTCTTATTAAATCAATATTCATCCCGAGGTAACTGCAACCGTATACAAATTGCTAAAAATCGACGTTTATTTAACATGTTATATTAGTTTTCAAAAATAACTTTATACAAATAATGGAGGTTGCCAGAGTCAATCTTTTGGATATCTATGTGATGTCTACATATTTATTATGTAGCTTATATAAATGATATTGATCTGACAAATAAATCTGCATACAAAGTCTCAGTCTTCAGTACCTATTATTAGTGTCATAGTGTGGAACACTCATTTCGCGATGCTCGACTGGCAATTGATCGCTTTTGAAAGTTTTTTGTTTAAATTCTAGGCAAACTATTTGCATACAGCAAATAGTAAATCGGTCAAGTGCAAGTACTGTGGAAAAGTTTATCAAGTTGCTAACGTCAACAAGATGATCGACCATTTGTTAAAATGTTTTCGATGTCCGATAGTTATTAAGAACGAATTGAAGAAACCACTGAGAGTACTACATCTGTATTAAACCCGCCACCACAAGATGTATCGCATTAAGAAACATTACAAGATAATCGTTCGGTTGATATAACTCCTAGCACATCTTCAGCTGAAATCTCGCCAGAAAAGAAACATTATCTAGATCAGCTATTGTCAAAGGCAATATTTGTTACGGGTGCTCCTTTGTCCATGGTCGAGCATCTACTGTAGGCACAATTTTTCAATGAGATACAACCACTTTACAAATTACCCTCCAGAAAAGTAATCTCAACAATACACTTGGAAGCTATTTAAATATAATGAGATGGCAAAAGAAATTACGGAAGAACTGACATCTGCAAATGATTTCCATCTGTAGTGTGATGGCTGGAGTAATCAATGCAATGAGGGTATCATCAACTATTACATAATTTCAAAACTTGAGCCCATTTTTGTTGAAAGTCTCAACACTCTCACTAACCGACACACAAGGCAATATGTCATGGACTGAATGGATCCTTAAAGTCATCAATGTGTATGGAGGCCACAAGTTTATCGGTCTCATCAGGGATAATGCAAATAATGTTCAAAAAGCGTTTCAGATTGTAAAGGATAAACATACACACATTTTACCGCTTAGATGTGTAGCACACATACTTAATTTATTATGTGAAGACTGTCTAAAGTCGGAACCTATTAAAGAATTTATGTCAATCGCCATACAGATAATTAAATGTGTGAAAAAAGTCAACGAATGAGTGCTTTATTAGCCAAGATTGTAAAAGAAAAAGGATCAGATGAAACATTGAATCTGCCAGGAAAAACACGCTGGGGCAATTACTGTACTGCATTAAAAAGCCTACAGAGCACTAAAGTGGCATTACAGACATTAGCTGTCCACGAAAACGCTACCAGTTCAGTTGAAGTGAAGTCAAATGAATTGGACGTCAGCTTTTGGTCCATGACCGAAGATTGCATAAAACTGTTAGAACCCGTAATAGACAACATTTTTCACGGACAACATACGGCTTTCAAAGACATAAAGGCTACTTTGCTTTTTGTGCTACCTGATATTCTAATGTGTGACGAGCATCATAAACAACATATTGTAAATCCTGTAAGAACGCGAATGAGTAATTGCTTCAAACCAATCCATTGCGCTGCATATTTGTTTGGATCCAAGAACGCAAGGTGTCGAACTCGACGAAGAGCATGAGGTGGATGCAATGGAATTTATCTACGACTTATGCCAAAAACTAAACATTGACGTTACTCCAGATTTAGCCAGCTATAGAGCTAAACAAGGGCTGTGGCTAGGGCTAAACATCACTCATCTGGAAAAATGTCGCCGAAATGGATCCAGTCGTTTGGTAGAGAGGACTTTGCACCTCCAAATTGCTCAGCAGAGTTGCAGTACGGTTGCTAACTGCTCCCTGTACCTCAGCAGCCACTGAACGCTCATTTAGCACGCATGGGCACATACACAGTTATAAAAGAAACAGACTAACTACTGACAGGGCGGCGAAGATTTCATTTATATCTTATAAGTGGAATCTTCTACATAAAAATAAAGATAATAAATACAATAAAGAAGACGAGCCAATCGCTACTCCTACAGTAAGCAGCCTCACAATAGCGGCAAAAGATTACTACAATGACAGTGATTTAGACAGTATTGTTTAAAATTTGTCAATAAATAATCATGGTAAATAATTACATCAGCAATTATAATTTGATTGTTTGGTGAAACATATAATTATAGTTGAATCTCTATATTTGTTTTATTTTCCCTCCCGTCTATCTATCGAACCAAGCTTCGCAGGAAGGTAACATAGAAAATTGTCATTGTAACATTATGGCAATGTTACTGCCACGTCCCGTAAATTTTTAATATTTTGTTTATTAGTTTTCATTATTTTTTATCTTTTATCAACGGGTTTATTATTCATTATTTTCCGACGACTCCGTCGCCTCGTGTCTCTGTGCGGTGTCGGGTGTGGAACGCCGACGGTGGGACCGGATGTACCCGATCGAATTCCGCTGATCGAACATCGCCTGATCCGCGGGGTTCGACCGTGGGACTCCGGGAGCGAACAAGTTTCTGTGAACGTTGCCAAAAACCCCACCGGGCTAATAGCGACCGAGCTAACGTCGGTCCGGTGGCGGTAAGTATGAACAGTTCCGATTTGTCTACGGTTCGCTCCTGGAGTCGGTGAAAACTCCTAGTAGCAGCAGTGCTCGCGGCGGGCACAGAGACGTCAGTCTTTACTAGTAACATCCTAGTAGCAACGGAGCTCGCGGCGGATTAATAAGTCCAGGCTAGCAACCCGGTGGACCCGCACAGAGGGGTCAGTCTAATATTTACTATACCATCAAACATAACTTTTATTCTCACAAAATTATAATATAAACCACAACCTTCGAGTCAGTGACAAAGGTGCGGGGCCTACGTTAAAACCGCGATCAAAATAAAGGACCAATAAGTTCAACGTGCGGTGTGCGGGAGGGAAATGCGGGGACAATTGTTCCCGCGTAAGAGCGTGCTAGACCGCGAGTGAGAGAGAGGGAGAGAGCGACGCGGGGGAAACTGTCCCCGCGTAAAGGCGTGATTACCCACGAAAAGTTGTAAGTAGGATTAACATAATATAATAAAATGTCATTTATAAGCATTTACCCCTAAATAACATTCGTTAGAATTAGGGAAAGTCAATAGGGAAAGATCCTCAACCCGGTTGCAAAAACGGGATGAAAGATTCCTCGTCAGAAACCGAGGACGACGTGGAGACTCCGGTTGTTACACTATCCGCACCGGAGCTCGTTAATGGAGTCCAGAAATTTTATTGTGATTCCGGGTCGAGTTTAAATTTCATCAAACTTTGTGCCCTCTGTGATAACGTCACGTATGACCCTGCGAAATCGCATGAATATGTCGGTCCTACGAACGAAAGGGCGTGGTCGTTGGGGACGGTAAAATTAACGATAAATGATCAACCCCATACCTTTCACGTTATCAAGGAATTCGCAACAGAAAGCAGCGGACCAGTGCAGCCAGATCGCGCGCAACAGTTACCCCCTCTCTAGTCTCTTGCGCGCCCATCACACAATCATAGTAGCGCGTGCCCGTGAGCGAGCGACGCTCAGACATCTTCGGAAAGAGCCGAGCACCGTTGAAGTTTCCCGACCGCGCCTTCGGCAGCTACACCAATACATGGACGCTGAGCACGTTCATGTGCGGCCAAGCCAAAACGAAGGCTTCGAGGGAAAAAGCAATCTGAGTACGACTCGCGCGTGACGTCACCCGACGGCGCGCGCGAGGCTTTTAGATGATTTCAATGCTTATTTAGCTCTTGATTCTCTGCGTTATTAATGTATACAAAAAAATGTATCGCGCACTCTGATCGCTTATTTTTTTTAGTTTATACGTTAATCTAAATATAATAATAAATCTAAATTACAACTTATTTATCTTCTAAAAAATTGTTTACGCTTTACTCACACCCGTCCTTATGCCAAATAAATTATAATTCATAAAAGTAAGCGGGAATATATTTTTATTCGCATTATTATATTCATTCTCATATACTATTATCAAGCGATAAAGCATTATCCCCAAAAAGAAGCCAATCCATCCGGCCGCGAATCGTCAGTACCAGGAAGTGCACATATTCTATAAGCGATGAGATGGTCCCGTTGGTAGCGTTCCTGACTTCGGTCCGCAGGGGCGCGGAATCGTTCCCCGCGCTCAGTATTTTTTTTTTTTAATTTATTATTACTATTTATTCTTATTTGATTAGTTATTTTTATTAGTTATCCTTTTTATTTTAATTAGCTATCTTTAACCCCTTCGCACTCAGGCGAAAATTAGATTTTCGTGCCACTTTTGTGTTGGAAAAAAGTCTTCACAGATTCACCCTAAAATTTCAGTGTGAAGGTTTTTACGGTCGCTGAATCCGAATTTGAAATGAGATTTCCAAAATTCAACATGGCAGACGCAAATTTGAAAAATGGTTTGATTCCGACGAAAGTGAGTACCTCAGGGTTTTCGAGGTCGCGGATCCAAATCTGAAATCGAATTTCCAAAATTCAAAATGGTGGCTCCAATATGACAGGAAAGGTTTTCAGTTTTAGTATGATTGAGTTGATTTGAATTCGAGCGACTAAATGCGAGAAATCATTTAACATAATATTAATAATAATATAAACAATGTGAATGTCTAGCGAGAATTTTGACATGGACTAGAGACTAAGCTCACCAAGAAACAGATCATGAAGCCAAATGTTGTTATTTCTTATAATAACAATATGAGAGATGTAGACAAAACAGATCAGTCTATTTCTTCGTACGAAACAATTCACACGACCGTCAAGTGGCATCACAAATTATACTTTCATTTATTCGATACTGCAATTTATAATGCTTCCGTCGTCTATAATCATCCCTAAACTGACTCGAAAAAAATGACTTCTTTACAGTTTCATTGTGCACTGGCAACAGAGCTGTTAGAAGATCATTGTGATCAACACACATCATCTAAAGAGTATGATTGTACACCCAAAAATTCTCTGCGCTCGTCACGAAGTCACTATCCATTCTATATTTCAGACGATAAGTAGATAAGAAAGCGTTGCACTGAATGTTATTCCAAAAAACAAAGGAAGGCAACATTGTTTATGTGCAAAGATTGTGGTAACGTTCCACTGTGTGCGGTACCTTGCTTCCAAAAGTACCACGAAAACGGTATGATCAGGTGAAATACCGAAATTCTTTTTCATTTGTTGTCCAAACATAAAATAAAAGATATAAATTAATGAAAAAAATCCAAAAAGAATGAAAAAAAGCAGTAGATACAGACAACAAAAAAAGAATAAAATTAAAATCGTAAAAAAATTAAAACTACAAAAGAAATACAAATTTTTTAAGTTGCAAAAATACAAAAAAAATTGAATACGAGAAAAAAAAATGTGAATAGTAACAAGAACTTTGAAAAAATACAAAACGCACATAAAAAAATAAAAATACAAAAAGTACAAAAAAATAGATAATCGGAGTCAATAACCGCCACGTCCTCGATTCGTGACTCTGACTTCGGCAGAGTGCGGGATATAAAACCACAAAAGTATTTTTTTACATTTGTTACTATGGATAGATTGTCATACATGATTTGCTAAATTTTTATTCATCATATTGTATCCGAGCGTCAGATACTTGAAGTTAGGACACAAATTCGAAATTCCCGACCATAAACATCCTAAAGATACAAATTTTTGTCGGAATCGAACCATTTTTCGAATTTGCATTCGCCATATTGGATCCGCCATTTTGAATTTTAGAAATCTGATTTCAAATTCGGATTTAGCGACCTCAAAAACCCTCAAACACTCACTTTCATCGAAATCAAACCATTTTTTTAATTTGCGTCCGCCATATTGAATCCGCCATTTTGAATTTTGGAAATCTCATTTCAAGTTCCGATTCAGCGACCTCAAAACCTATGATTTACCAAATTATAGTCAAATCGCTGTAGTAGAAATATTTTTTTTTTTTTCAAATGCCCACATGTGTGTCATGACACAAAAATGGCACGACTTTTTTTGCCCATATGTGTGTCACTGACAGTCAAAGGGTTAAGTGTCGAATAATGTATCGCGCACTGTGACCGCTTATTTTATTAGTTTGTACGTTAATTTAAATATAATAATAAATCTAAATTACAACTTATTTATCTTTTGAAAAATTGTTTGCGCTTTACTCACACCCGTCCCTATGCCAAATAAATTGTAATTCATAAAAGTAAGCGGAAATATTTTTATATTCGTATTATTATATTTATCTCATATACTTTCATCAAGTGATAAAGCATTATCCCCAAAAACAAGCCAATCATCTATCCGGCCGCGAATCGTAACTTACGAGAATGAATATAATAATACGACTATAAATATATTTCCGCTTACTTTTATGAATTACAATTTATTTGTCATAGGGGCGGGTGTGAGTAAAGCGCAAACAATTTTTCAGAAGATAAATAAGTTGTAATTTAGATTTATTATTACATTTAAATTAACGTACAAACTAATAAAATAAGCGGTCGGAGTGCGCGATACATTTTTCAACACTAAAAGATAGCTAATTAAAATAGTAATGATAACTAATGAAAATAATTAATCAAGTAAGAATTAATAGTAATAATAATAAATAAATAAATAAGCACTGAGCGCGGGTAACGATCCCCCGCCCTGCTACCAACGAGATCATCTCATGGCTTGTAGAATACGTGCACTTTCTGGTACTGACGATTCGCGGCCGGATGGATGATTGGCTTGTTTTTGGGGATAATGCTTTATCGCTTGATGAAAGTATGAGAATTAATTTAATAATACGAATATAAATATATTTCCGCTTACTTTTATGAATTATAAGTAGTATAACTGTGACAGTTCTAACCCAGGTCCTCTGAGGGGGGTGCGGGGCGGGGGGTTTACGCGGGGCGGGGTATGACGTCACGCGGGGAGGGGGACTCGGCGGAGAGGCTGACGTCACGCGAGAAGGGGGAAATCGTTGGAGCGGAGGAGGGGGGTATATATCGATTATCGATTAATTGATCATCGATTATTGATCTTTATATATTTAAAATTTATTGTTGATTTATTTTGTCTTATATAGTTTACTTCATGGATTTTATTATTTAGCGACTATCGCCAGAGAGCCAAGTTGGTTGACCCGTGTCACTGAGAGAAGCGATCAGATTACACGTATGCATGAGAGAGAGAGCGCGAGAATGAGAGATGGAGCGACCGCATCGCATGCATGTGAGATAGAGCGACTCATCTGCATGTATAAAGACATATACACTTTAGACATTCAACGATTACAGTGATTGGGTTTGTTGGGTGAAATCCCAAACAAACCGCCGCGCACGTCTTCGAACATCTATTGCATCTCAAGGCCAAAATGCCTGGGACATTCGCAAAAGAATAAAATTATGCGAATGATATTGCAAGCGCTTCGCGGATCTCGTCGAAAAAGTTGATGTCAGCAAAAATCTCAAAGTCTGTAGAAAAATATATAATGAACAAATGCACACGGCACCAAGGATGCAGCTGTTATAAAAATGGAATATCAATCGTGATTGAGAGGTACACACTTTCAGCGTACATAGAAAAAAAGCACCGTTAAAATGTCGATTCAGCATCACATGTCATCTCAAGGTCAAAATGCCTGAGATATTCACGAAAGAATAAAATTATGCGATTGATTCTGCGAGCGCTTCGTGAATCCCGTCGATGAAGTTCATGTCAGCAAAATCGTAAAGTCTGCAGAAAAATATATAGCGAAAAAATGCATACGGCACCAAGGATGCAGTTGTTATAGAAATGGAATATAAATCGTGATTGAGAGGTACACACTTTCAGTCAATGTTTGAATTTCCGAGATCGCGGAGTGCCTCGCGCAGAGACATGACGGATAATATTGAAAAAAATCTTTGCGAGCAAGGGGCTCAAATTAGTTCGGTCGAAGAGTACATTGTGTGGGAACAACGATGTGACGAGTATATCGAGTCGTTAGAAGAACAAAGTCGAATTAAACGACCGCGATTATCGATTGGAAATCGTCAATCGTTGGTAGCCCAAATTGCGCGACTTGAAGGCTTCAAGAATTCGGTGCGTCAGCGTTTCATACACACGGGTGCTGGACATGACAATCATGGCTTCATATGGCGAGAAATTGAAACGGCATTCGAGGGTCGTATCTTGACTGGTGTAGTCATAAATCACAAACACCTCGAACCTCAACAATTTCTCAAAGACGCTAGTGATGTAGTGCTTTCACGCGTTCAAACCATTATCAACAATCATGGTAGTGTGAAAATTAATACCATTTTTAATGGTGAATTTGTGGCGGGTGACAAGCGTGCAAATAAAAGCATTAATACTAAAAACTATGAACTTTTCAATACGTTTGATTTACGCGAGTGGTACGATCAAAGAGTTATTGAGCCCATTTTGACATCACTCGAAGAGTTTCAGGAACGCGACAGCGGGTGGGCATTGTCACGAATATATAACTTGACTATGAATATAAATAAATATAACCCAATGCGTGCCGGATGCCACATAATGTTATCGCGGTCGATAATGCTGAAAAGAGCAGTTGTTAATGTGAAATCGAGTGATCAAGCATGTTTCGCATGGTCCGTAGTCGCTGCTCTTTATCCAGCCCAACGTCATAGTGCGCGTGAATCTTCATACCCACACTACTCGACAGTGCTTAATGTTCAAGACATTGAGTTTCCAGTAACTATGAATCAAATTTAAAAATTTGAAAATCTTAATGACATTTCAATCAATGTATACACCATTGAGAACGACAGCACTCTTCCAATTCGCGTGAGTGAGCGAAAGAGAGAAAAGCATGTCAATTTGCTCTACGTGGAAGATCCGCAGCAAAACATCGTTGGACATTTCGCATGGATCAAGAATTTATCAAGGCTCGTCAGCTCACAGTTGACTAAACACGATGGACAGAAATATATCTGTGATAGGTACGCAGATTTGATATAATTAAACGTATGAAAATAATTAGTTCAAAACTGATCTTTTGTTTGTTTTCGCAGATGTCTACACTACTTTCATTCGGAGCAAAAATTGCAAGGGCACACTGTGGACTGTGGCCAGATCAACGACTGTGCCGTCCGTCTACCGAACGATGCGAACAAGTGGCTCACTTTTAAAAACTTCAATCATAAGGAGCGACTTCCATTCGTAATATACGCCGATCTTGAGTGCGTTCTTGCGAAAACGAATGAACAAAACATGTACCAACACCATGAGGTTTCTAGTATCGCATACTACATACATTGTTCATACGATCAATCGTTATGCAGATATGAATCGCACCGTAGTAGCGATTGTATTGCATGGTTCGTCGAAGAACTAAAAAATGCAGCTTTGCATGTAAAAGACATTTTATCTTCAAATATCCCCATGGTACAGTTAACATCCGACGAGGAGCTTAAATTTCAAAGCGCGATTAAGTGTCACATATGTGAAGAAGATTTTGCACAAACCGATACACGAGTTCGCGATCACTGTCATTTAACTGGGCGTTACAGAGGCCCCGCCCATTCGAATTGCAATCTAAATTTCAAACAATCAATTTTCATCCCGGTAGTTTTTCACAATTTGTCTGGCTATGATGCGCATTTTATAATCAAAGAAGTAGCCACCGCCTTCGAAGGAAAAACTTACGTGCTTCCAATAACAAAAGAAAAATATATTTCGTTCACGAAAACTGTTCAAACTACTACCGAAGAAACAAAAAACCAAATTAAATTACGCTTCATTGATTCATATAAATTTCTAACCACAAGTCTTGAGAAATTGGCATCATTTTTAACGACGGACAAACTGAAAATTTTACGCTCACAATTTCATGGCCTACCGATGCATGATTTTACATTATTAACACGAAAAGGTGTCTTCCCGTACGAATACATTGACCATGTCAGCAGATTGGAAGACACGTGTTTGCCGCCGCGCGACTCATTTTACAGTTCCTTGACCGGGGAAACGATCAGCGCGAGCGAGTACATTCATGCTGAGAATGTCTGGGAGCGGTTTTCCATTCAAACGCTTGGTGAATATAGCGATTTGTATTTGAAGACGGATGTCTTGTTATTAGCAGATATTTTCGAAAATTTCCGTGATACGTGTATTGAAAGTTATGGGCTTGATCCGGCGTATTATTACACTCTTCCCGGATATACTTGGGACGCCATGTTGAAATATACGCACATTACATTTGAATTATTGACCGACATCGACATGATTTTATTTATCGAGCGAGGTATACGCGGAGGTTTAAGCCAATGTTCAAACAGATATGCACATGCTAATAACAAGTACATGCAATCGTACGATCCATTGAAATCATCATCATACCTGATGTACTTCGATGTGAACAACTTGTATGGATGGGCAATGTGTCAACTTTTGCCTTATGCTGATTTTCAATGGATCGACAACACATCGGATTTTGACGTATTATTCATAGCGCTAGATTCGCCTGTAGGCTACGTTCTCGAAGTCGATCTCGAATATCCGCAACGTTTGCATGATTCGCACAGTGACCTTCCGTTTTGTCCAACACGCGACAAACCACCTGGCAAGCGCCAAGAGAAATTGCTCGCAACCGTATGCGATAAGAAGCGTTACGTGATACACTATCGCAATTTGCAACAGTGTATGCGTCATGGACTTGAAGTATCGAAAATACACCGAATTTTGAAATTCACTCAATCCCCCTGGTTGCGTTCATACATCGAATTGAACACGCAGTTTCGCACACGTGCTACAAATGATTTCGAGAAAAATTTGTATAAATTAATGAACAATGCAGTATTTGGTAAAACGATGGAAAACGTGCGAAACCGTGTAGACGTGAAACTGGTAACAAAGTGGGAGGGACGGTATGGGGCAGAGGCAATGATCGCTAAACCAAATTTTCACAGTCGAAGTATCTTTTCGGAAAATCTTATTGCCGTCGAATTGCGAAATCTGGAGGTAAAATTTAACAAGCCGATTTATGTGGGTATGTGTATACTCGACATTTCGAAAACATGTTTATATGAGTTTCACCACGAATTCATGATTCCGCTGTATCAGCAAAACTGCAAGGTCATGTATACCGACACCGATAGTCTCATCTACCACATCAAGTCTGACGACGTTTACAACGATATGAAGCGTAACGTTGATAAATTTGATACAAGCGATTACCTGATGGAAAACGTGTACGGTTTACCGTTAGTCAACAAGAAAGTGCCCGGTCTCATGAAAGATGAAAATAATGGTATGGTAATGACGGAATTTGTGGGATTGAGAGCAAAAATGTACGCTTTGCGAGTCGATGGTAAAAAAGACACGAAAAAGGTGAAAGGTGTGAAAAGTAATGTCGCCGCGCGAACAATAAATTTCAATGACTACACCCGCTGTTTACGGGAAGAAATTGAGATGACTCGTCAGCAGTCTTGCATAAGATCGAAGCTGCACGAAGTTTACACTATTTCAGAGTCAAAAATTGCTCTAAGTCCACACGATGACAAGCGGTATATCGTGCCGAAAAGTACGGACACTCTACCCTGGGGTCATTATAAAATAGCATTGTAAATGTGTTTGTTAGGCTACATTGTATATATTGTTATAAAAATAAAAATGGATAGTTATAATGAATGTAGTAATGTAAATTTGATCTATATTGGAAAATATTCATGTTATATATAATGCGAGTATGTTAATGTTTACAGGATATAGTAATTTATTTTTATAAGGAATGGTGAATGTATACATAAATAAAATGGTATGCCTATTGTAAATAAACTTTATTTAATTTTTCATATACTTTATAAAAGTTATTACAATATGTTATTTTTGTGTATCCACGAGTTTTGAGATTTATCCATTCCCAACCATTTAACATAAACATCATTGCCCTTTTTGCGTATTATCTTCTCCACGAGATATATGTTTGGATTGGCAACACGTTGCAGTTCGTATTCGTAGAATCCTCCGGCTATTGGATTTCCACTTGAGTCCTCGACTAGGTACGTTACAGGATAAGTTTGTTGCACCTTGGCGATTTTAAACACTTCGGTGGTCCAATTTGGTGTGAAACCTTTTTCAAATATTGTCTTGAATTTGCTCACGCGCACAAAATCATTGACTTTGAATCTTGCAGGAGCCGCAATTTTTACATTGCTGTATACGGTCGTTAAGAGTTTCTCCGCGATCGCAGGAGTAACGTCGATGGGCCTCATGCCAATCGTGCGATGCTTTCGAGCATTGTACTTCATAACGAGTTGCGGTAACGCATCGATCCACTTGTAATTACCATTGAGTGTAAACATTTTCCACATATTATTTTTGAGAGTGCGATTGAATCGTTCAACGACCGAGGCCTTCATAATAGAATACGTCGAATAATGATTGATGTTGTATTTCTCCATGAGTCCTTGCACGTTTACATTGTAAAATTCTCTTCTTTTGTCGGTCTGAAGATTTTTCGGATATCTGCTATGATCGTGTATGATTTTCGCGATCGTTGTACCCATTTCGTTGCCAGTTTTACTTTTCAAGGGTACGGCCCATGCATACTTGCTCAACACATCGATGACGGTGAGGATGTAATTGTAGCCTTTGTTACAACGCGAATACGGCCGCATTTTGACTACGTCAGCCTGCCACAAATCATCATACCCACGTACGATGACACGTCTTCGCAGAGAGTTTTTTCTTGCTGGTGCATGTAATTCCTCCACGAGCTGCTTTTTTTCAGACGTTTTTTCTTCTCCGAGCATATCGTGTGTTTGACCAGACGATGTTTACAAATCTTCCTGCGTTGTGTCAGCTATAGCGTCAGTTGCATACTGAATCGTTTTAGACGTATCGTTCATAGTTATTCGAAGCGTATCCTCTAGCGCGATGAATTTCTTCTCAAACTCATCCAGGCGTTCTGTTAACAGCTTGATCTTCATTTCCACGTAACGTTTATTAGCAGCATCGTAATCCCCTTCAGGTAGGGCTACGCCTCGTATTTTACGTGATTTTGCATTGAAGCCACTAGAGGTTAGACAGAGAGCATTATCACGTGTATAATTTCTTATTAGCCCAGTCCACTGATAGTATGAATTATCCTGCGCTCCAAGCGATGATCCGAATTTATTGATCGACATCTCGGTATCAATAGTGATGAAAGAATGATCATTATCACCGATGCGTAGGTTAATTTATAATGAGACCCGCTTCGCGAAATTCCTCAATAATCGACATTATCTCATTGTCGTGAGCGTTGTTACCCGCGTGTCGTGAAGCTTCCAACAAGCGCAAACGATCGACCAACTCATTGGGATCATTCCAATGCACGTAATCGATTTTGTTGTTATTTAACGTCATGGCGAGCGGTATTTCTATACCTCTTCCAGTTTTTCGGTCGAAAGTTAATGGTCCAATTATATATTTATACTTAAAGCCTTTGTTTCCCAATACAGGATTGAGTATATTGCTACCACGTCGATGTGCATTTGTTGCTAACAATATACTTTTATACTTGTTTTTGTCTTCCTCGGTGTATATTGCATCGTCAGGAATTCTCTTGAAGATTAGCTCATAGAGTCCAGGGGTTCCCAAGTATTTTATGCCATCGATGAATATATTATCATCATTATCCACATCGAAACGCTTATCGCCTAACATCATTCCTTCATTGGTAAATTTGACGCCATACACGTAATCCATGCTGGAATTTTTGTCTTGTGAAAGAATAGATGAAATATATTGTTGACCGAGTGGACCGAAATGTTCGCGCAATGTATTTTGACCTTCAGCCGTTTGTAATTGACGTTGAACTGTAGACACGAATGATTCGGGCGTAGTCTCAAAAACGTCTTCTTCAACAATGGTGGCTGGTTGCAAGGGTACAGCAGCCATCGACGTATCATCCAGAGATTCCTTTCGTCGCTTGCGTTTCAACTGATTCGGTGTAGAAGTTACCAGCGAATCTTGAAATAACGAACGTGTGCGCTTTGTTCCTTGTTTCACATCCTTCTCTAAGTCGTTTGTTTCCGACATACTCAACGATTCAATTTCCGGCCTAAGAGATTCAACAGCAGCTGATTGCTCAACAATCTGCTTGAGAGGTTCGGTGATTGGCTTGAAGTGTCTCTCCAATGCAAGATCTTCTTCCATTTTTCCAGTCTTCAAAGCTTGATATTTTTTACGTATTGAGTCGCTTGTTTTCGCAATTTCCCTGGCAATCTTTTCATCAGTATCAATTGTTATCATCATGCCCACACAAAATTATTTGTCGGTCGTTGCACAGCTGATGTCTCAATGCCGACTGACTACATTACGGTATTGCAAACTCGTTAAATCCATTTCTATATCGACCACCGGACAATGAGCTATCTTTGTCAATCACCATGAAGCCATATTTGTGTTGCCAACATTTTTGACATAACACCAGAAAATCTTCATACGACATGTCCGTATTTACATGTTCATTGTAAACATGTTTCAAGTTTGTACGATCTTGTTTAAATAAAATAAGCAGATTCACATTGTCGCGTATAAGATGCTTGGGAACCTTGGCATATGTTTGGCAAAGGTAGAAACAATCAACGCTCGAGTGTCTGCCCATCGCAAAGTACTCTCTTACTGTATTTTGCTTGTCACATGCTACGTCATCGAAAATAAAAATGGAGTTCGGAAGCGCTTCGTGCGGTGGGATAACATCACTATTATTTGAGAATTTAAAATAGCCAATTTCGTTAATCGATGTCAGCAGATTTTCCAAATATTGATATTTTGGCTGTTGAAGCGATTTCGAGTATACATATAGGTTTTCAAAACGTACACCATTCGGACTTTCTATTAAACTTAACAAAACATTGGTTTTCCCACAATTTGAAGGACCGCAAATAATGCTGCGTATCGTTAGTGGCAGCATGTCTCCATGCTTGCGTACTTGTTGGCCCTCCATTACTCTATGGTCGAAATTGGTCACTTGAATCACCGTCGCTTGTTGCACGAAACGCTTGTTTTCTCTCTCGAATCCAAACACACATTCGCCCAAAATGCGTCGTGTGAGGAGTATTTATAGGAGTGCATCGAGCCAAATCCGCTCAGTATTGAGAATGTTTTTGTACCTATCGGATGACTGCAGTATTCTCCGTTTAACGGCTCATCAATTACAGTTTATTCCAAAAATTGTTTTGTTACAAAATTTTCATCACTTCGTTGACATTTTGTGGGAGAGGCTTCCCGAACATTTAAAGGCTGATTCGGAAGTACAGCAATATCGCCGATGCACGGGCCATTGGAATTTACCGGGACAGTTAATACACATTGACGGTCCAGCACCGTTTATAAATAATTGTACCGAATGTCAAAGAGAAAAGGCAACGGTTTGTTGAATCGTGCAATAAATGCACTTCCGATCGAGTTACATATTCCCGGATACCAATTTTGTGGACCAGGCACTCAGTTAGAGCAGAGATTGGCACGGGGTGATCGTGGTATAAATCCATTGGATGCCGCTTGTCGCGACCACGATATAGCCTATTCTCGAAGCAATCATTTAGGCGAAAGACACGTTGCTGATAATATACTTGCAACAACGGCACGAAAACGTATTACTGCGAGAGATTCGACTTTTGGCGAGAAAACCGCAGCGACCGCTGTTTGGGCAGCTATGAAAGCAAAAACGAAATTCGGCATGGGAATGAAGACAAAGAACTCGTCGACAAAGAAAAAAAAACCCGTTAAGCAGAGAATACTGCCGATAGCAAAGCGTGGCGGAATTTTGCCAATGTTACCATTACTGGGAGTTCTTGGTTCACTGGCTGGTAGGGCAGCTGGGATAGCAAAGGCTGTGAATGATAGCAAAGCGGCGCAACGTCAACTTGAAGAAATACAACGTCATAATCGAGCTATAGAAGGCTATGGGCTCTATCTCGCTCCCTACAAGCGTGGACAAGGATGTTCAACTAAGAAAAAAAAACGCCAAAACACGGTGAAAATGCCCATGGGTGTAACAACTAATGTACAATTGGAATGCTTAGCCAGGCGCATGCGCATACCATTCTTCAGAGGGGTCTTCATGCGCAATAATTTACCAGTTTATGGTGGCGTGCAACTAGATGAGAGCGGTATAGTAAATTTGGATGATGCCGATGGCCCCGGTACGCATTGGGTAGCGTATGCCAAGAGGGGGGTCATATAATATATTTTGATAGTTTTGGAAATCTTCGACCGCCCAAGGAGTTGGTGCGATATTTTGGACCAAATACCACAAAAATACAATACAATCGAACATCTTATCAGAATTATAATCAGAGTATTTGCGGGCAATTGTGCTTGCAATTTCTCCAAAACGTCGATGATCAATATGTATTTAAGCCGTGACAATGTGTCAATCAACTCAGTATTCGAGGGAAGCATGTCACTGACGCTTACGTTGACCGGCAAGAGTAGCCTTCTAACCGCAAATTATTTTCCCGCCATAGATTTCAATGATGACTGTTATGAGCTCGGTTTGACGGATTTCGAAACTTATCACACAATACCAAATGTGAATTCATCAAACAACAAATTTTACTTTGACAATGATGATAAGGAAATTATAATCCCTGAAGGATCGTATGAACTGAGAGCCATAAATGCGTATCTGAATCATGCAATTTTACTCAAAGGTGTTGATAGCGGCGATGATGTTGAAAATGAAATTGTTCCTCGAAAGGTTGATAACGATGACCTCGATGAAAATGGCGAATACCCAATCGTGCTACGCGCTAATCATAATACACTAAAGAGCGAAATAAAATGTGCGTACAGAATAAATTTCACTAAACTCGACAACGTAGGATCCCTGTTGGGATTTTCATCAAATCGAATACTGCATCCCTGGAAATGGCAGGAATCTGATGTACCGATAAACATAATGAATGTCAACATTATCCGCATAGAATGTAGTGTCACTACTGGTGCGTACTGCAATGGCGAGCGTGTACACACGATACATGAATTTTCGCCGAGCGTACCACCAGGATATAAGATATCGGAAACGCCTGCGCAAATCATTTATCTTCCGATCGTTGTGCGGATCATTACGGATCTAGCGATACGTATCGTGGATCAAAAGGGAAAACTACTCGATTTTCGAGGAGAAGAAATTACGGTGAGATTGCACATACGAAAGCGACGCTTGTGATGCTCGTTCTGTACGACACGGAATACGCCAGAGAGAATATTTCTACGCGAGATAATACGACCCCACACGATAATACTCTTGCAAGAAGACAAGCGGCATTGAGTGTTAAATTACCCGCAAAGAAGAAACTCAGTGCAGCGAATCGTGAATTTTTGGAATCTCTGGGATATATTGTACGACATACTTGAGGCAAAAGAATGACTGACGTTTTGAATATCAGTGGGGAGCCAATCTTTGACGATCGTATCATCAAAATTGAGACTCATACGTACA
This sequence comes from Ophion slaviceki, assembly GCA_944452715.1. Taxonomy (NCBI): domain Eukaryota; kingdom Metazoa; phylum Arthropoda; class Insecta; order Hymenoptera; family Ichneumonidae; genus Ophion; species Ophion slaviceki. The sequence goes on along the minus strand of OX101784.1, from coordinate 21,326,143 downwards.
ATCCGTATGCCAACTCAACGTTTGGACACAGTGATGAAATACGAATTCCTATACAACACCAAGACTTGTACACCCTACCATCTGAAAGTTTTCTCTACGTTGAAGGAAAGTTCACGGTGCTTAAAAAACCTGATGATCAAGCAATAGTAGTATTGGGAAACAATTGCGTTGCATTCATGTTTGATGAAGTTCGTTATGAGCTCGATGGTGTGGAGATTGATCGCAATTGAAACGTTGGAATAACAACCACGATTAAAAACTACATCTCTCTAAGCCCTGAGAGGAGTCATACTTTGAAAAATGCTGCGTGGGATGTAGCACATAATAATGGGGGAAAATACTTCAATTTTTGTGTACCTCTCAACATATTGCTAGGATTCTGCGAAGATTACAAGCGCGTTGTTATCAATGCTCGTCATGAGCTAATTCTGATACGTTCTCGCAATGATAACAATTGCGTATTCAGTCAGCATCCATTAGTAGAGGCAGAAGTTGAATTGCTCAAAATACAATGGCGTATGCCTCACGTAATATTAAATGAGATAACTAAATTGTCATTACTGCGAACATTGGAGAGTGGGCGATACTTGAATATGAGCTTTCGCTCTTGGGATCTATACGAGTATCCACTGCTTCAAAGCACAACGAAACACTCATGGACTGTGAAAGCTGCCTCCCAGCTAGAGAAACCAAGATATGTAATATTTGCGCTGCAGACTGGCAAAAAAAATTCTATGGCAAAGGACATTACACTATTCGACGACTGCAAGCTAGCCAATGTTAAACTTTATCTCAACTCGGAATCCTATCCTTACGATGATTTGAATTTGGACTTTGACAAAAACAGATTCGCCATTTTGTTCAATATGTACTCTCGATTCTGTAAATCTTATTACGGCTGTAATAGTGATAATTCGTTGCTCACTATCGCAAAATTGCAATATAACGGCCCTCTCACGGTTATCGATTGCTCGCGTCAGAACGAGTCTGTGAAAAATGCTACCGTGGACGTGCGAATAGAGTTTGAATGTAAGGAAGATTTGCCACCAAATACCACTGCCTATTGTTTGATCTTGCACGATCGCGTTGTTGAATATTGTCCATTGACAAACATGGTTCGTAAAATTGTATAGATCAGCAAGTAACCCCCGCTCGATAAATAAATAATTTAAAGACGAGTTTCTTAAATATTGACGTCAGTCATCAATTGATCTTGCTATCGACTTGATCGAGCCAATATATCTTCGTTATGTCTATACCTACATTTGTCGATCTACAAGGATTCATTGTTGGGAGAAACTTTGTTGTGAAGGAAGTAGCGATTCTGAGAGCGGAATGTGTGCTCTCTCATTACATTTTCGCGAGTATCATACCATGGAGACTTCTCACAAAATCTGAGAGATACGAAGCGTCATGGCTGATTCGGAATCATCATGGTCTAAAGTGGGCCTATGGAAACGTTCCATATAGCATGGCTCAAGGTTTAATAACGGCTGCAGTTGTGGGCCCAACGGAAGACGATATGTATCCTATCGTATATGTTGACGGCCATGAAAAACGAGAATGGCTAGCTGATATATTAAATATGAAAAATGATCTAGATATTGAAACGTTGGACGTGGACTTTGGCGATATGGATACCTTAAGTAAATTAGGCGTAAGCTATAGTCTACGATGCGAAAAGCATGAAAAAAATTGTGCATTACAAAATGTATTTAAAATGTTTAATTGGTGGTTGAATCATAAAGATTCATGCAAATAAACGAAATGTGACATTATGCGATTTTTAATTCTCCTCACCCCTTTCTTTGTTACATTATCTGTTATGAGATTACACAGTTGTATAAAATATTGCTCTCATACGTTCGGAGACGTTCGGAGACGTTCGGAGACGTTCGTGAGACGTTCGGAGACGTTCATGAGACGTTCGTGAGACGTTCGGAGACGTTCAAGAGACGTTCGTGACACGTTCGTGAGACGTTCGGAAGACGTTCGGAGACGTTCGTGAGACGTTCGGAGACGTTCGTGAGACGTTCGGAGACGTTCGTGAGACGTTCAGAGACGTTCAAGAGACGTTCGGAGACGTTCGTGAGACGTTCGTGAGACGTTCGGAGACGTTCATGAGACGTTCGTGAGATGTTCGGAGACGTTCGTGAGACGTTCGTGAGACGTTCAAGAGACGTTCGGAGACGTTCGTGAGACGTTCAAGAGACGTTCGTGAGACATTCGGAGACGTTCGTGAGACGTTCAAGAGACGTTCGTGAGACGTTCGGAGACGTTCAAGAGACGTTCGTGAGACGTTCGGAGACGTTCGTGAGACGTTCGTGAGACGTTCAAGAGACGTTCGTGAGACGTTCGGAGACGTTCGTGAGACGTTCAAGAGACGTTCGGAGACGTTCGTGAGACGTTCGGAGACGTTCGGAGACGTTGGGAGACGTTCGTGAGACGTTCGGAGACGTTCGTGAGACGTTCAAGAGACGTTCGGAAGACGTTCGGAGACGTTTGGCGACGTTCGTAAGACGTTCAAGAGACGTTCATGAGACGTTCAAGAGACGTTCGTGAGACGTTCGAAAGCGTTCAATAGATGTTCGAAGACGTTCAATAGATGTTGGAAGACGTTCGTGGGTTTGCTTGGGTTTGTTTGGGATCTCACCCAAACAAACCCAACTGCTTTAGTGGTTGAATGTCTAAAGGTAAACGTATATCTCGCTCTATCTCACATGCATGCGATGCGTTCGCTCCATCTCACATTCTCGCTCTCTCTCATGCATACGTGTAATCCGATCGCTTTCCTCAGCGACACGGGTCAACCAACTTGGCTCTCTGGCGACATTCGCTAAATAATATAATCCATGAAGTAAACAATATAAGACAAAATAAATCAACAATAAATTTTAAATATATAAAGGCCAAAAACCAATGATCAATTAATCGAGAATCGATATAACCCCCCTCCTCCACTCCAACGATTTCCCCCTTCCCGCGTGACGTCAGCCTCTCCGCCGAGTCCCCCTCCCCGCGTGACGTCAGCCTCTCCACCGAGTCCCTCTCCCCGCATGACGTCATACCCCGCCCCGCGTAAACCCCCCCGCCCCGCACCCCCCTCAGAGGACCTGGGTTAGAACTGTCACAGTTATACTACTATTATAATTTATTTGGCATAAGGACGGGTGTGAGTAAAGCGTAAACAATTTTTTAGAAGATTAATAAGTTGTAATTTAGATTTATTATTATATTTAAATTAACGTATAAACTAAAAAAATAAGCAATCAGAGTGCGCGATACATTTTTTGTATACATGCGGCTGCACTGCAGCGGACTGCTCGGTAGACCCTTTTTGCGCCGCGAAAAGCCCGAGCTATCGTTCCATCATAACGCTCTTGTGATGACGAGTGATCCTATTCGTCCTCGGCCGTTTTTAACAAACGGTTGGCCGCAAACGATCTCCGCGTCGAGTAAGAAAGTTTTTACCATCGAAGCTCGGACACGGAAACCCTTGGCAGTCGCAGTCACGAATTCGGATCTTCGTGAGGGTTATTTGCCACGAATCGAGACTGAACCAGGGTTATACATCAGCAACGCTCTGGTATCCCAAAAGCATGGGATATGTCACGTTCTCGCAATAAATACATTGACTCATGACGTTGACATCGAGGTCACGCTGCAGGAAATATTGCCATTCGAATATTATCAGGCTGGTTCAAGCGAGGACAGTAGTTCGTCGGACAATGAATCATTCCCGTCGCCGAATCGTACCGCGGCCGTACTAGAAAGTTTTCGCTTGGACGGTTTGAACGACGTAGAACGTGCTCACATCCGTCGAATCGTGAAAGAAGACCCTATACGATTTAAATTGCCTGGCGACAAGCTACCCGTTACCAGCCTCGTTGCACACCGGATACCAACGGAAAATGATTTGCCAGTGAACACTCGCCAATACAGATTTCCTTCCATTCATCGAGATGAAGTCGAAAGCCAAATTGGCAAAAAACTCGAGAGTGGGGTAGTTATATCATCGCAGTCCCCGTATAATTCTCCGGTATGGATTGTACCCAAGAAACCCGACTCTCCAGGTCGGCCGAGGATACGGATGGTGATAGATTTTAGGAAACTGAACGAGAAGACTATCTCCGACGCCTACCCACTGCTCAATATATTCGATATACTAGACAAGTTGGGCGAGGGCAGTACTTCTCGACCTTCGATCTGGCGAGTGGTTTTCAGCAAATTCCAATGGATCCGCGTGATAACGCCACGCACCCGCGACTTTTCAGCGATTGATGGGTAGTGTACTTCGAGGTCTCCAAGGTGCCGAATTGTTCGTTTACCTTGACGATATCGTTGTATTCGCTCAAGGTTCGTCGATTAAGCCCGTACAAGTGTGAGTTCCTGAAAAAGGAGGTATGCTATCTCCGTCATAAAATTGGGCAAGATGGTTTACGGCCCGATACTCGAAAACTCGAGGCGGTGAAGCGCTTCCTGACCCCGAAAACGGCGAAAAATATCCGGCAGTTCCTCGGACTGGCTGGATACTATCGGAGATTCATCATGAATTTTTCCAGTCGTGCCAAGTCGTTATCAGATCTCTTAAAGAAGGGTAAGCCGTTCGAGTGGGGTAGCGCGCAGCGGCGAAGTTTCCGTGGTTTGCGTAAGGCCCTTCGTACGGAACCCATACTCAAGTTTCCCGATTTTAACCGACCATTTATGCTTACCATGGGCGCGTCAGATTACGCGGTTGGGGCCGTTTTAGATCAAGAACACGATGGCTTTGACTTCCCAATAGCGTAATTCTCCCGCATACTTCTGCCCGCCCAATAGCGTGTTTCTCCCGCATACTTCTGCCCGCCGAGGTAAACTATGGTACTACGGAGAAAGAGTGTCTCGCCGTCATAAAGCTTTGGAGCATTACCAACCATATTTATACGGTCGGAAGTTTAAACTCGTCTCCGATCACGAGCCTCTTAAATGAATCGGCTCTATGAGTGGTCCAGGAAAGATATTGGTACGGTGGAGACTCAGTCTCCAAAATTACAATTTTGAGTTTGTTTACAAACCAGGAAAGCGCAATGTTAATGCGAATGCTCTTTCCCGTAACCCTACAAACCAACTATCATCAGAGTCGAGCGAGTCGGAGGATTCGGACCGGCCGACAATGGTGCTCCCTATAGATAGCGGGAGACCCCGACTGCACTTCGCCCCGAACGAACGTCGCGCGGGGCAGAGAAACCCGAGACACCCCGATCCTAATGCTCGGAGCCCTATTGCCCGGCGTACGCGTGGACAAACCGCTGATTCAAAAACAGCACGCGCACGGCCTAATTATGCAGAGTCTTCGGGGACGAGTTCGGGACAGGAAGCTCGCCCAATACAGCGGCTGAACCGTAGCATGCTCCGTACCCCCTTCCTCCCCCCGAAACGACGAATTCTCAAACGCCCTCCACAGCTAGTTGATAAGACGCTGAGTCCGCTACCTGAGGCTATAGACATTGAGGCCCCCGGCCCTGCCAACCCCTCTGAAACCATCGTTCCTGTAGAAACTCCTCTAGTGACACGCAGGAAAGTTCTTCCGTGGAAGATCTTATCCCTGACAAGAATACATCGGTCCACGAGGAGCTGCAACATACCTTCGAAAAATTCGACGAGTCACTAAAAGAACTCGAACAGAAATTGTGCGAAGGCCGGGCACAATCAACCGATGTCGTTGAGGTATCGTTGCCTAAACGTCTTTCGGATGGCGGAGAAGTCGACGAGACCGTCCGGGAGGTACTTAATGATTTAGATCTCATCATAGATAGAGATGATCATGTACTCAGCAAACGACTAAAGCAATTGTCTGAGCGGTTCCAACAGCTCACCGAAGAGAAGCTCCTACGAAGAACTAGCCTTGTAGGGTCCCGTTCGCGTAGGAGCGAGCGAAACTGTGATGATGATGACGAGCGCGAGATGCACGGGGCGCCAGCAGCAGCTTTTACGCTACTGCAAGAGTCAGGCAGCGAGACAGAAGAGAAGCATCGCTCGGGGGATAGAGAAGGATCGCCCTTCCTTTATCCCTCCCTTACACTACCATCGCCGCTATGCGTACGGCGTGACGACCCAGCATCCTTGGGGCCTCGCGCTGCACTCCAGCCAACCAGCGATGAAACAAACAAGGACGGAAAGCTATCGTGTTCGTCCGACGAGGCTACCATGCTTCCTTGCCTGTATGAAAAAGGGAAGGAGATACAAACGACGCTCTAAAACGTAGTCGTCGCCCTCACATGCCTTATCTCCACGTGCTCGACCGTTGCCCAGCAACGAGTCCAGCGTTCCCTATCATGAGACTACGTCGGACCGATATAGCATTCCGACGTCAAAAACCCAAATCAATCAGGTTTTGATTCCCAATTCCAATAAAACCAATTCGAAAATAATTGGGGATCCTGAGAATCTAACATATCGGAAGGATACTTACATACACTTCGTCTCTGCCGACGGCGAGCTGGTTACCCCGGTGGGTAAATTATTATCCGACCTGGGACTGATCGATTCGTCATCTATGCGAGATAAAAATCTGGCGGTCGGACAGATTGCGATGACGCAATATGGACAACACCGAATTTTTAGTATCGTAATAAAGGCCCGATATTATAATGACACGAGCCTCGATGAAATCCGGGGTGGTTTGGAAGCTCTTGCACGAGAAATGAACAAATTGACATTGAGATCGTTTCGTATCTCGTCATGGTGATTTTACTGACGAACTTGGCCCCGACAAGCTCCTACACGCGATTCATTCCTTATTCGATAACAAAGGGATAGATGTGGTGGTTTGTTATGGCAGGACTCAAGTCCCCCCCCCCGGAGTTGAGGGAGGCCATAATTAAAGAGATGCACTCGAGCCTTATTGGCGGTCATAAAGGCGAATTCGAGAGCGTTTTTGAATTCGAGAGCCTACCCTCAAAAACGACATCCAAAATTACATTCGTCGTTGTAAGGGTTGCCAAGAGCAGAAACTCGTTCGTGCAAAGACTCGTGAACCCATAGTCGTTACCGAAACACCAGCAGACACTTTTGATAAAGTATCCCTTGATACCGTTGGTCCTTTGCCTATTACTCCTCACGGGAATAAGCATATACTAACGATGCAAGATAATCTGTTAAAATATTGTCTTGCTGAACCAATTCCCGATCGGAAAGCGACCACCGTTGCAGAGGCAATAGTGCGTCGGCTGTACAGCCAGTTCGGAGCTCCACGGGCAATCCTATCTGACCGTGGAACCTCATTCACGAACGGGTTATTGCGGGAATCTCCAAAATCTACAAGGTAAACCATACGACAACATCCGGCTACCGTCCCCAAACTAATGGTGCGTTGGAACGAAGTCATATCGTTCTAACAGAATATATCAAGCACTATGCGGACCGATACAACGATTGGGACCGTTTACTACCGTTTGCCGAATTCTCCTACAATACAAGCGTTCACGAGGCGACGAATTTCTCGCCTCATGAGGTTGTGTATGGAAAAACAGCCCGACAGCGTAGCGAATTTTCGACCCAAGACCGTCTAGCTACGAGTAGTTCGTTCCTCGTTCAGCTCACAAAGCGACATAATGAAATTCGAGAGATGGCCGGGGCTCTAAACTATATTACGACCGTAAATGCCGGCCCTTTGAGGGAAAAATCGGAGATCAGGTAAACGTTTTAAAAGAACCCCGGAAAGGAAAATTCGACACACAATATCACGGTCCCTAAAAGATAAGATCAATTACCGATAGGAATAATGTCATCCTCGAGACTGGCGAGGTGAACGGTTCGCTAAACATGTTCATAAAGTCAAATTAGCCTACCTCTAGTTAGTTTTCAACTGTATGTGCATTAACAGCAAATTGTTAACCGTGATTATCTGCGTCCCGACCTTTGCGGGTCGCGGACCGGCCGATTCAACATCGAAGAGCCTATACCATATCAACAAACTCGAAAATAATGCTGGAATCTACTACGAATTACAACCGGTGGTGCTACTACAACGCGCGGACTGGAGACTGACATTATACATCGACTTTGCCAATTTCATCGCGTCCTTTCCGAAGGACGCCTAAAACCTGTTAAAAACTCAAACAAGATGTCTCGAATATCACTCGGAGGTGGGTTGAATTGACAAGCTGCTGCGTAGACCTTATATAATATCAAGATTACTGCGCAGTCGCGACCTAAATGGCGATCTATGGGCAATTGGAAATCGCAAGGATCTCAAATTACCGTCGCCCTTATCGACCATGAAGAGGCATGCAGTTGATTTCGTGTTCGTGGGAAGTATCGGCAAATCCATATTCGGCACCCTCGCCGAGGATGACGCAGATTATCTCTCTCCCCAAATAGATAATAGTCCAGAATACCTCCTGTCTCTCGTTTGGACAGACGCGACATCACGCGATGGGCGCCTAATGATAGTCATGCATATACCGCTTTTGGACACAACGATATACGACTTATACCGGATAATCGCTTGGCGATTATCTAGGGATAAGGGGTGGGCGGGAGGGAGAGGGAGAGGGAGGGGGAGAGGGAGAGGGAGAGGGAGGGGGAGAGAGAGAGAGAGAGAGAGAGAGGGGAAAACAACATCTACTCACTCTGGCCAGCGTCGCATGCCACGCAGAAGTAATGTTCTTATTCCCAATCTACATCTCGAGGGGTTGGCTGTCTCTCTCTCTCGGCTACATTTGGAAATGTTTAGGCTCGCGAAGAAAGAACTCTCGCTCGACCGAAGAGAGTTCGTACGTGCACTTAGATAAGGGTATATACGAAAGACCTCAAGGACGTAGCTCGCCACCTAGCCTGCCCATAAGTGCTCCGCGTCCGCCGAGAGACGACCCTCTTCCGCGCCCCGTCCCTCGTCAAGAGTTACTCGTCGCAATGGAACAACAGCGGGGTAAATTGGGAGAATTACCTACCGTCCTCGCCAATATTATGCCGTGCGAGGATCCGCGAGTGGATTAAAGACTATAAATACTTAATCGTAATTCATTGTTCGACGAGGACGTCGGTGTCCCTAGGGGGGGGGGGGTTGGTTGTCACGTCCCGTAAATTTTTGATGTTTTGTTTATTAGTTTTCATTTTTTTTATCTTTTATCAACGGGTTCATTATTCATTATTTTTCGACGACTCCGTCGCCTCGTGTCTCTGTGCGGTGTCGAGTGTGAAACGCCGACGGTGGGACCGGATGTACCCGATCGAATTCCGCTGGTCGAGCAGCGCCTGATCCGCGGGGTTCGACCGTGGGACTCCAGGAGCGAACAAGTTTCCGTGGACGTTGCCAAAACTCCACCGGGCTAATAGCGACCGAGCTAACGTCGGTCCGGTGGCGGTAAGTATGAACACTTCCGATTTGTCCACGGTTTGCTCCTGGAGTCGGAGAAAACCCCTAGTAACATCCGTGCTCGCGGCGGTATAGTAAGTCCAGGCCTTAGACCCGGCGGACCCGCACAGAGACGTCAGTCTTTACTAGTAACATCCTAGTAGCAACGAAGCTCGCGGCGGTGTAATAAGTCTAGGCTAGCAACCCGGCGAACCCGCACAGAGGCGTCAGTATACTATTTACTATACCATCGAACATAACTTTTATCCTCACAAAATTATAACATAAACCACAACCTTCGAGTCAGTGATAAAGTGCGGGGCCTCCGTTAAAACCCCGATCAAACGGAGGACCAATAAGTTCAACGTGCGGTGTGCGGGAGAGAACCGCGGGGAGAATTGTCCCCGCGGATGAGCGTGCTAGACCGAGAGTGAGAGAGAGGGAGCGAGCGACGCGGGGGAAACTGTCCCCGCGTAAAGGCGTGATTACCCACGAAAAGTTGTAAGTAGGATTAACATAATACAATAAAATATCATTCTTAAGCATTTACTCCTAAATAACATTCGTTAGAATTTGTTTCCCCACTCCCATTTCCACAGGAGAGTTTGCTGGGCCCGTATGGGACGTGCGGTTATCCCTTTTACTTAACAGAAATTATATTGAAGAACCCAAAGGTAAAATAAAATCGTCCCTTCTGGACGTAACATTAAGTATTTATTTTCATTTAATTTACTCAGTTGTACACTCTTGTACTACTACAGCTTGGTATGTTCTCATATTTAACATGAAAATATGTTTTTGGACATCCTTTACGATGGGATTCGTGATTATTATAATAATCAATGAAAACACCCGCCATTCGGGTATTTACCTTGATAAATGACCGGTATTTTCCCAAATGGGTATTTACTTGGGTTTTAACCCGGTGGGTATTTACTTATCGCCCATCTCTCGCAGCATAACTCCAACAATTTTCATTCTTTTCACTCCAAATTCTGAGTACATGTTTAAAATATCATTCCGAAGAGAAATACGTACGGGATTTCCCATGAGTTAATAATAACATTAGTTATTCACAAATGATTGTCCTTTTTTCTGTTAAAAATTAAGTTTTTTGTTAAATCCGTGCCAATACAGAAAAATTAATATCTTCACCATTGTCTACGTAAATCTCTCTAGCTATACTCGTGTAACTTGATAGAATTAAATTTTTTTTCTAAAATCAAATTTGTGTCCGCTATACTGCATGCCGCAGAGGGTCTCAAATTCGACATGCCTCGCCAGAATGGCTCCAGCGTCACCTTTTGGTATAATTTTTAAATATAAATTTCATTTTGTTCACTCGAAGATATGACTAATAACATCCTTGAATATTAGTATTCTCTTATTTGTCCTTACACCAAAAACATTGCGAAATATCACTTAATTTTGGACGTTCACAGTGGTGTAAGCCCTTAAGGTAAAACGAGCATGCGTTCTTGATTTCTATCAATTTTGTTCAAATTTTAACCAGACATTGTTCATATCATTATACATGTTTGAGTGAAGTTTCACAACAGTTGACTATTTAGATTGGGGGATAATGGGTTGTTAAATAACATCTTTCAACACCGCAGGGTCTGCATGGACCGAAAGTCTGGTCACATAATTCATCGTATCATTCTATTATGCTGATCGCGCACGCCTTCGATGTTCGTGGAATCATATTTAATATAATTTTTATTCGCCGATCTAAGCGTAAGATTTCGGGAGTACGAATGATGTTGGTACGTACAGGAGCAGAAAGAATTACACTTTAAACTGGTTAAAATACAACGCGTTCTTTATTGGCGTCGTTGTGGATCACACGGGTGACGCGGGTCGCGGGTTACGCGGGGTTGAAACATACTTGGTCAAAGCCGAAAAGTCTCCGAGATTATCATTGTGTTCGTTCGACTGTTGGCGAAAGACTCACTCTTTTCTTCGAGAAAAGCTAGCGCGTTTCATAGACCCTAGAAGCGCGGGACGGCGAGGGAGTTTAGGCGTACGAAGACGCGACAGTTTATATATATATAATAACAGCCACTGTACAATAGGCGCTTAGTGTTCACGGTCGTTCGAAATCAGGAATTTATTACGGCTTGGTCTGAATATTACGCGTGATGGCTAAATCTGAACAATGCTTATTAATTTTGAAAAAAATTATGTTTAGATAGAAAACTAGTTAGGGAACGAGTAAAAAAAGTTTCGATTGTCTTTACTATTCAGTTTTGCTAGAAACGTTCAGTAACGACAGAATAACTCTCGGTAAAAAATATTTGTCCCCTATTATTATAGGGGACAAATTATTATAGGGGAATATATGTCCCCTATTATTATAGGGGTTGCATAATGTCTTCTTATTAGAAGACATTATGCAACACCGCAGAACAGTATTTTGTTCAATATTTCGAGGAAAAAATTATCGTGTTCCTAAAGTTAAAACCTTTTATCGTAAAAAAAACATTTGCGTTATAAACATTTATAAGTTGACATTGTTTATGTTATTGCCATGCGTTAGTAGAGTTCTATAGGGGACAAATATTTTTTACGGACGATTACTCTGTCTAAATTTCAATGCAGATCCTACAGTGTTAAAAGTTGCTATTTCAAAACCCATTATCTTCGAACCTAAATAGTCGACTGTTCTGAAATTTTACTAAAACATGCATAATGATGCAATGTCTGGTGAAAAATTCGAACAAAATCTATAGAAATCAATAGCCCGCGCTCGTTCTATCTTAGCACATTTCAACCATTGACCATTCAATTCTGTTGGGCTGGAGGTTTGGACCAGTCGACGCTGACTATGAGATGATGGTAGCCGTAACCATTGAGATGCAAGAAGGCCCTTGTGTCCTCGGCCTTCGTTTTGAAATATACATACGTAAACGAAAGGCCTTGCACAGGTCCGATCCTTGGCGAGATATTGTTTCTGAACGAAGCCGAAGTGTTCGACGAGTTCCTTGAGGTCAGCCGCGCTGATGCTCTCGGAGAGATTGGAGACAGCGGTGATATCCTCACGACACTGGGTCTGTATACTGTGGCCGCGACGACTGACGCCGTTTCTCATCCTCGACAGTACGTACTTGCTGCCCTGGATAAATCCGATGATCTATCTAGATGGTAAATCCGACGCTACATTGGTTTTGGTTCCTACATGATAGCTCAGGTACCGTACCGACCACGTTTGTGATTACGGTATCGGCACCGGTATTAGTATGGTGAGGATACAGAAACGGTATATTTTACTATTGTACAGTGTATCGGTACCATACTAGTAATCCGTACATTTGCATGTAGCTGTGTACTACCGTACAGGTACACCGTAGGGTACAATCTCTGTGGGCCATACCAATAGTACGCTCAGTCATCAGGGTGAACCTATCGAGGAATCGCCACAGGTCCACAATCATCCGTGTTTGAGACGTGGCAGTTTAGCTTACATAGGCAACCGGTCTTGAACTTTCGTGCCTAATCCCGTATCCATCGCGGGTACGGGAAAATTTTGTCGATGTTGAAGAATTCGTGAACTTCGCGTGCCGCCGTTGTCCCGTCGCAGCGACACTTAGCATCATCGTCGGTAAAAACAGAAGACACAACAAGAAAAACACTTTTCGAGTCTCACTTTCACCGTAAGCAAACTCACTCATTAATTTTCGTCAATGTTGCTTTTCGGAGATGCCGAGAAACTTCAAGTGTAGAAGAACGATGTAAATCAATCTCACGCCACAAAATACCAGGGTGCCGATCCACGCAACTGCCTGGCGGTACGAGAAAGGGGCGGGGTGGGGGGACGGGGGCGCTGCGTGTCAGAGCCTTTTTACACGGCGTATTCGATTCGATGTAGTGAATGTTTTGAAATCGACGACTGTGGACTAATTTTCGTGGTCAAAAAATCGTTTGAATATTATAATGAGATCTCATCATTGGGTAGACGGATAAAAAAATGACCCAAACAAAATCGCTAGAATAAAATCATATTTCATTGGTCAAATGTCATTAAATTTTCGATTCTTCACTGCGTTTTCGCGTCATATCGAACAGGGCCTTTACGCATGCCCTATTTTCTAAGCGCGTAGGAATATTCTGGGCGCGTAGGAATACACCGTGTGCACAGACTCTCAGCGTTACGACTCGAGGCTGCGCGAGCGTCATATATCTATGGAAAAAAGTGTTGTGATACATAAAAGGACGTATATAGTGTATGTTACGATACAACCGAGGGACTGTTCGATTCGACAAATCAACAAATCGATGACCGTGGTCGAAGGCTGTGGAATAATTTTCGTTGCCAAAAAATCGTTCGGAAATTCGGGCGAATATTATGAGATCTCAAGATTGAGTGGACGGATCGAAAAATGAGCCAAACAAAATCGATGAAAAAAATCTTATTTCATTGGTCAAATGTGATTAAATTTTTGATTCGTCGCCGCGTTTTCGCTTAATATCGAATCAAAGATAAAACGTCGTCTGCTAAAGCCCACCTTACTGTATAATGAGTCGCGGCGTGTTCGTCAATCGGTCAGTGGCGTCGAGATCGGTGGCATCGATTTTTTTTTATTACTTGGCGTCAAGACGTTGCCGCGTCTCTTGATTTGTATGGGTATTGATGCGTTTCTAACAGCTATTACTGAATAGATAACTCAACTCCCCACATGGTGCCTACACCTGCGCGGCAAGGCTCCAAACGAAGCAGAGGTGAGTCACGCTCAAAGGCTGTCGAGGCGTCATTTTTGAGAATTGACCAAAATTGTCCTGGTCCCCGAAGCCATCGCTCTCTGGCCATGTTTATGTTTTGGGATTCTTTAACGCCTGATCTCGTGACGTATATGCGTCGCAACTTATTATTTGCTATGATTATGTGTTTCTCGTCGTCCATTGTTAATTACGCATTACTCATGATTCATTTCTCATTAGTGAAAACTCATTGTTTACTATTTATTGTTCGTTACTCACACTGAGAAAACAGTTTATTTATAGTAAAGAATTTTAGCCATTTAGTTGGCACTTTTATCCAAATGTTCAGTAACTGTTACAAAAGTTGTTAGTCGTTAAGAAATATTCGTGTTCTCATGACAACATTTTATAGCCATAGTATTTATTTGAGAATAATTATTTATCGGATCACTTTTGTATCTCTTAACTCAGTAGATTTTTATGGTAATCGAATAACGAGTTGAAATTGTGATATGATAATGCAGTTCAAAGGAGTAGAGATTTGTTCACAATTAATATATTTAGATTTGGGGCCGATAACGTATAGTTGCCGCAACGATCCTATGTTTAATTCAAATGAACATATCACAACAATTAACTGATCTTCATTCAAAACGATTATCTCGGCCGCATTTGAGCCAAAAGTCACACAATTGACGTAATAACTTCTCTATTTAACGTAAATAAGGATTTATTAACAAGGAATCTGTATTTAACTAGTTGGCCTCGTAGTTCTTTGAGGTAACAGTACTACACTTATTACAAAATTATTATTTGATAATAATTTTAAAATCGTCGTCGGTGGTACGCTACCATGGCCCCTTGTCGCACAAGCTCGATCGTGTGCAGACGCGACGTAGATACGATCGAGGTACACTGGAGACTGTGCGTGACCGCATGTCCACTTACCTAGAGGGTATCAGTTGGTGACCGTGAAAACGTGAATCTATTCTCTGCGCCGATGGCATCAATTAACGATTTGCTTGTTTTGTGAGACCTACCTAATCTTTAGGAAATTTTTGAAAGTATCCACAGAGAGTATTAAATTATGCATCAGAGCAAGGGTGGCCAAGACGTCGACCGCGCGACCGATCGACCGCCCATTTTTCATGAGAGTTGTTCCTTGCTCTATGACATATTGATGCTACCATCAGAGGACCATGCCACTTGTAGAGGACAAATCGTTGAACAACGATTACAAGTAGCAAGCAGGGTTGCGAAAATTGTAATGAGAGAGTAATGCATTATTCATTGCTTTTTTAATAAGTAATGAAAAAAACATTTCATTACCCATTACATTACATTCAGTAATTTAAAAAAATCCATTACTCATTACATTTGATTTCGTAATGTAGAAAATGTCCATTACTCATTACATTATATTTTGTATTGTAAAAAATTCCATTACTCATTACATTACATTTTGTAATGTGAAACATTTTCATTACAAAATGCGTTGTAATGTGTAATGACAAAAATGTCATTACACATTACATTGAAATGGGTAATGGAAATTGTTAACGTTACAAAATTTAATGTAACGAGTAATGGAATTTTTTTACATTACAAAATATAAGGTAGTGAGCAATGGAATTTGTTCACATTATTAATGTAATGTAAAAAATGTCCATTAATCATTACAAGGTAATGTGGATTATTATTCGTTTCCCATCGGGTCAGATCAACCCAGTGCAAAAACCGCTGCCCCTATTGGGAAACGAATAATAATCCTTACCACATTGTAATGAGTAATGGAGATTCTTTACATTGCATTGCATTAGTAATGTGAAAAAATACCATTACTCATTACCTTATATTTTGTAATGTAAAGAAAATCCATTACTCATAACTTTGGACTTTGTAATGTAAAAAAATTCCATTACCCGTTACACTGTAATGGGTAATGAAGATATTTCACATTAAAAACGTAATATAATGAGGAATGGAAATTGTTTACATTACAAATTCCAATGTAATGACTAATGAAAATTATTAAGATTACAAAATCCAGTGTAATGAGTAATGGCGATTGTTTGCATTACAAATCGTAATGTAATGAGTAATAGAAATTTGTTACATTACTGAACGTGATGTAATGGGTAATGCAATTTTTTTCATTACAAAATGTAAAGTAATGAGCAATGAAAATTCTAATGCAATATTTGCAACCCTGGCAGCGAGTGAGCATTGATTTTACTATAGTGATAATGGAATCAATGTCCACTATCACTATAGTGCTACACTGATTCAACTGCACATTCATCTGCCGACAATCAATGAATAAGTCTGTCCAAATATTCATTTGGTAACTATACACGAATCTTGATTTGTGCGAATATAAAATATCGTTCACTCAACTATCCTTTACATCTGGGACAACTTTTCCACTGATCTCGTTGAATAAACCCCTCAGTTATAGGAAACACGTATTTATAGTATATTAATACGAAGCATTGGGTTAAGGGGTTAGGCCACAGTAACGGGTATAAAATCATGTGCGAATTGAACCATTTTTTTCGTATGTAAAAGTGATTCACTCATAAAATTAATTGCACATCTATTTAGTATGAATGTCAAGCTGTCAATTTTTGTTTTCGATGTACAAAATGGCGGAATACTAATATTTTCTTCTGGTATCTTTTTTTAGGCGCTCCACGTCGTGACATTTAGCATCTACAGTTCTTTACCTAGAACAAAAAACAAAAATTCTCGTTAATCTACATTAGAATACCTAGGGAAGTACGTACGGAATTTTAAATATATTGTTTTATTCAAAAGTTGTCGGTATTTGAACTTGAATTTTCAGTGAAAAATTTCGTATGAAACTGCGCATAAAATGGAAAGTTGACGATTAATCAGAAATTCCGTAGGTACTCGGTGCATACAAATTATGTGTCACCACTCCGCCAGATTCTCCGAGTCACGTTCGGCGAAGATCTCCCCCCAACATGGAACCGCAAAATTGACCTTGACCCCAAAACTCAAGGTGAAATTTTTTTATTGGCTTGAAAAATTCTACTAAATGAGAGGAACAAAATTCAGAAAGGAACCATGGGTCGCAAATAAGACCGTCACCCACAAAAAAATAAGATATTAAAAATTCGGAAATATGAGTTTCCCGGATCGTGGATAGGAGAAACACAACAATAGCGAGTTAAGCACTAAAATAACGCCCTCCATCACTTAGCCAGTCGATTCTATTATTCGAAAAAAAAGAACTTCACCGTTGTCTGATTCTCTCCACGAGGAGGTGGACGGATAGGCACATGGTAAATGACAACAACTTTTGAGGCCACTGTTGTCACACCTTCAAGAGTCGCGCGCGCGTGTGTGTGTGTGTGTGTTTCTGGGGGTGTGCGTGCGTGCGTGCATGTGCGCATGTGAGATGAGGTAGCGATCAGGTCTCCGTGGTTCGTTACTCCCAGGGTATATACCGACTCCAAACCTTCGCTGCCGTCTTTTTAATTATCGCCTGGTCGATGTTATCGCGGGCCACGACGTTGGCGGTGGCGTCGAAGGTAAGAACCGATCCGTTTACACCGATGGCTCGTAGCATACGGGCTTGTTCTCCAGCTTCCACATAACGACCTCCATTACGCAGACATGCTCGCAGCCTTTCTTCTAAATTGGTCCGTACACTGGCCAAGAGTTGTCGGATTCGTCTCAACTGGGCCATTCATTCCATCATCTATTCGGCATCTCAGATCCGCTGGCGTTCTGATCGCTCTGCCAGATCTATAAACGATGGCTTTATCGCACTCCACAAGAAAAAATTCAAAGGATCAAGGTCTGGAGAACCTGGTGGCCATAAGTGTGGCGCAGGCCCACGGCCTATCTATCGCGTTCCAAAGGTTTCATGACGAAAAGCACGAACTTGCCGACCAAAATGTGGTGGGGCGCCGTCATGCATAAAGACAAGGCCTTGGCGATTGTGCCGCGGAGCAATTTCTCATAAATCGCGCTGCAGAAAAACCAGATCCATTCGACAGGTATCGTCAACGATTATACCTGCCGAAACATTGACTCTTTGCAATTTCCGAAGCATCCGGCGGCAAAAATTCCAACGAACTTGATTGTCCCCAGGGTGCAATGCTTGGATATATTGCACACGATACGGTCGCCGGCCCTCCTTGCGAATTATGCGACCAACTGTCATATGCGCTACTCCAACGCGAGCGGCTATTCGGCGTAAGCCCACGACGGGAAAGGCCCGTGCAAGAGCAATAACACGCTCCTCGATCCTCCAATGAACTCGAGAACGTTCTGCTCTCCGATGTCCAGCGCCCTAGATGGCAAACCTTTCCTGATCATCAAAGCGCTCATCAAGACGTTGAAATTCACGCCGATCTGGAATTGCACTAGGCCTTAGCCGTCCCCCATGGACGCGCTGGAGCAGCCACTCTCCATAAATTTCGCGAGCTCAAACATAATTTCCAAAAGCCTGATCAATAGCGCGAATCAGAAGGCGTTGGTCTTGTCCACCTCGCAAACGACCACGATGGTGATGTTGGTAACGATCCATGGTCACACACGATACGACCAAGATAACACGACCAGACGATCAAACGACAAGGCAGCTAGACACGGCCAGACAGTAACAGACGATAATACCAAGAACACGACCAGACAGTTAAACACCCAAGACAGTCAGACACGATTGGACAGAGAGACAGAAACACGAATAAGCAGTCAGACACAATGCAACATAGAGACATGACCAAACCATTTAAATGTCCTGGCTGAGTGATGGAGGGCTTTATTTTGGTGCTTAACTCGCTATTGTTCTGTTTCTCCTATCTACGATCCAAGAAACTCATATTTCCGAATTTCTAATATTTTTTTTTGTTTTCTGGGTGATGGGCTCATTTGCGACCCATGGTTCCTTTCTGACTTTTATTTCTCTCATTTAGTAGCATTTTTCAAGCCAATAAAAAATTTGACCTTGAGTTTTGGGGTCAAGGTCAATTTTGCGGGTCCATGTTGGGGGGTGATCTTCGCCGAACGTGACTCGGAGAATCACCTGGCGGAGTGGTGACACATAATTTTTATACACCCTGTACTTCTCTGCGAAGTGCAATTCGGAACATAACTTTTAAATTTGAAGTAAATCTAATGAAAATTGTTGAAGTTATTTGTCACGCCAATTGGAAAAAAGCTGTTTTGAGAAAAACGCGTTAAAAGTTTTACATATGCCTCTGGCCGTGCCAGAGGTGGGCTCATGTTTTACGCTCAAAGTCGGTGAAAAAAATGTTCTTGCTATAAATGGAATAGTAACTTATTCTTATGATGACAAAGCACCGTGTTAGCGAGAGAAAACGATTTTTTGTAAATTCTACTGTGGCTTTACCCCTTAAATCAACTGTATTTCTATTGGCTGTCGAGAACGTATATGTTTCATTAAAGTACCCATTTCTTAACTATTACCAAATCTTTATTTGTGACAATTCAGAGGCTCTAATGAATGATTCATTAACTGTAAAAAGATATCCAACTTTGCCATTTGTTAATAGTTAACAAATCCGAGTACATAGAAATATATTGTTTTCTCAGTGCATCCTTCGTTATCAAATACTGATTACGCTCGGTTCACAATTCATCATTGAATACTCGCTTTTCACAATTCACCGCTTATGATTTTTTTACTTACTACTAACCTTTCTCGGACTTAACCAAAAGTAATACATTTATTAACAACGAGTTTCGGCAAGAGAGAGAGAGAGAGAGAGAGAGAGAGAGAGAGAGAGAGAGAGAGAGAGAGAGAAAGGAGTGAACGAGGGTTAAAAACGCTGTAATCAATTAAATTGTATTTTATGCGCAGTTACGGTGATATGGTGCCGGAAACGATCGCGGGAAAGGTCGTCGGCGGGGTTTGCTCGTTGAGCGGAGTCCTCGTCATAGCTCTCCCTGTTCCCGTCATCGTCAGCAATTTCAGTCGGATTTATCACCAGAATCAGCGAGCTGACAAGAGAAAGGCGCAAAGGGTGAGTCCAATTTCAACGCGTTTCCGCGCACTGCCATTTTCCTTCTGTTCCTTTCGCCGTTTCATTTTTCGCAAAAACAATATTTAACCAATTGTTCAAAACAGTTTTGGTGAAGTTTTCATGGTAAAATAACTTTTCATCCTCTTCGGCAATTGCACTATCTGCGAATCGTCGAACCCTTAACCTACCACGTAACAAATTATGAGATTTTCGCTTTACTAATTTCAAACTCACTGGCTGGCGGCTTGATAATAATAAAGATAATAAGACTAACAGTGCGAAATTATATCAATGAAAATAAAAATCTGCTTTTCTTCTATTCTTAAAAATAATAAAAATGTCTACTTATTTATAACTTTTTATTAAAATTTTTGTTTTAATTTATTTTTCATTTTAACATCAATGACCACAATGATAACAATGATAATTTATCGTCTGAACGGAATGTTTTCGAAACAAATTGATTCATCACTTCTTGGTATTATTATTGTTATCATTATAATTATTATCATGAACGCTTTAAGTATAGTCGAGGTAGGATAGCCCAAAGATCAATCATAATAATAATAAACAAATAATACCAACTATAAGAAAGAAGAATAATAATAATAACGACAATAAAAGTAACGGGTGTACTTCCGAAAAGCGGAAACCGAATTTCGACCTGAATTTGGCATACATCTTCCTTTTCATATTACAACATATCCCCCAAAAGATTTGTAGCGACTTGCCATAGTTTTCGAGATATCGATTTTTTAAAGTTATTTTTCCATCTCGCGCCTACCATATCTATAGCTGACGGGCTCAGCTATGGGTATACTTATATATCTTATCGCGCCCCCCGTTTTGTCCGGATCTTCGTCGAGTTTGTTTAGAAAAAACCCTCTCTCCAATGTTTCCACGGCCGGCGCGCTTATGGTATTAACGGAGACTTTGTCCTTGAAAGCAGCGGGAGATGTTAGCGGCTCAACATGAGCAGCTAGAAAAAGAGGAGGGATGCCTCTATGGACCAGGCATTGCCGATTAGCGGTAATTATAAACACATTTGTGTAAACACATTACACAACTTTAAACGCGTTTTTCTCGAAAACACGTTTTTAAAAATGGCTGACATTCTCCTGACCGCTGTAATTAACATATCGGACTGAAAATTTGGAGAGCGTATTCAGAAAATATGTCTTCACGGAATGACGGATCGTTTTTTCGATAGATACATTTTTGCATTTATTATTTATCTTTTTATGCGAAAAAAAAACACGAAAATTCGATTTTTTTTTAAATTGCCGCCATTTTCCGAAATTTGTACTAAACGAAAAACCCATCCGTCATTCCATGAACAAAGGGTCACAGATTGATAATATGCTTTGAATTTGTGTTTCAGATCAACAAAGAGTGATGTCAGCCGTTTACCTCCCGCGATTTGAGGACCTGTTTTCGCGGAGCTGCAACGGACGCCATTTTGGTTTTATTTTTCTAAAAAAAAATTTTTTTTACTTTCTGTATATCATGAATTAAAGCAAGAAAAAAACCGCATTCAAAAAGCTTTACTCGTTTCCTTTAAAAAAAATAAAATGTAAACACCTGAAATATGGCACTCCAAGGACAAAGCCTCCCTTAAACCTCTCATAGCGAATTCTCATTTTCACGGATACGGTGTACTGGTGCCTGCGCTCGGGACTCCAACTTTCGTTTCATGATACGGATGATACGAATTAAAAATGATAAAATAACAAAAAAAAAAAACAAAAAAAATCAAAGAAAAAACGAAAAAATGAAAGAAAAATGAATCGGAAAAGAAAGGAAAAAAAATCGAATACATTTTTTTTAAGGAAAAAATAATCGAATAAAAAACCAGAAAAAATAAACGAAAAATGAAGAAAAAAAATTGGAAGAGGTGCTCTGCGGCCACCTCAGTTATCTACGCACCCCACAATTCGACATATCTAAGTTTGTTTGGGTTTGCTTGTGTTTGTTGGGCACCCCGCGATTCCACGCACCCATCCAAGGTGCCCTGTGCCCACCCAAGTGTTCTACGCATCCCACGATTCTACATATTCGTATTTGGGTTTGTTTGGGTACCAATAAATTCTCCATCAAACGTGAAAACAAAAAAACCAGCATTACCCCAACAACGACAGTGCCGCTGGATTTGGCGGCGTTTGGGGGGGGGGGCATCAGACGAAGATCCGCACAAAGCGGAGAGCGCGATAAGATATACAGGTATAGCCATAGCTGAACGCGTCAGCTATAGATATAGCAGGCCCGTGATGAAAAAATCCCATTCAAAAATCGATATCTCGAAAACGATGGCGTGTCGCCAAAAATCCATTCAGAGGATATCTTATTACATTAAAAGGAAAGTGTATGCCAAATTTCAGGTCAAAATTCGGTTTCCGCTGTTCTGCAGTTCATTCGTTGTTTTATTTATTTATAATAGACTTTATTCCTCCGGGCAACACACTTCCTCAGTTTGCACTGGGAAACATTCACCTACCCCCGGGGTTAGGCTCGGTCTTAATCTAGACCGGAACAGTAACGCTTGGCGACACTCGAGGGTTCAGATACCACCTCGGCAGCCGCGCAGTCAAAAAGACGCACAAAAAATCCAATATCGCTTTGCAGTCGTGATTAAGCGCTCGAGGCGTTCGGACGTGTTTCCAAACAAACAGTTACTACCGTTCGAAACCATAACACTGATAAATACAATAATAATCTCTTAACCCTCACCCGGTCAAACGTAGATGCACACAAATATTTTTTCCAGTGTAGAGTAAAAGTGCATCGCCAGTTTAAAGTCGCGAGCCATGAATGGCAGCGATTGATCGCAGTGCAGAAAAAAACCACCAGTCTGCCATTAGGCGCCCAAACCGTCATCTCCTCGCAATCATGGGATCCAGACGATATCCTATCAAACTTAGCATCCACCACGGGCACAATACCGAAATACTGCTTGTTACCACAAATCCATCGGGAGGCCAATCGCCCAACACCCGGCAAGTCATCACCCACTCAAACAAAAACAAACGCCGCAAACGAGGTAATAGCGAGAGTACCGACGCTCTACAATCATCGACAAACACAGCAAACCGTCTTCCCCCCTACGAAATACCGACCATGGAACTCATCTCAATGAAAACATAACCGATCGAATGGAAGAAGCATTGGGAAACGGCGACAATACTCAAACACCAAGACCTCCAGCAATTTTTGTACCGGGTGTACAAATAATAAAAAAATTGACAGAAGAATTGCAAAACCCAATAGACAAAGACGAGTACACATACAAAACAACAAATCACCATGGACAGATTAATACAGGGTGACAATTATAAAGTGGCCACCCGTTTTTTTTAATTCTTGCGCGGCCATTTTGGGACGGCAAAGGTGCGCTTTTGGAATGGTTTTTCGAGAACTCTTCGAAAAAAATATAGCGCCTATGTGGGAAAAGTACATGACACAAAAAAAAAATTCCGGGTAAAAATAAAAATGGCATTCCGCGCTTAGAGAAGCAAAGTAGACTTGATTCTGAACACGTAGGACCCGGATGAGGGCCTCCAAAAAAATGGTACCATTGAGAAAAAGGCCATTGAAAAATCAATATCGAACGATAGTTCAAACTGGACTCCGAGGAACAGCGGAGTTGGAATGGCCAGGAACGAAGTGGGCGTTGGAGCATTCGCCGCTATCTTCTTGACGTGGCTGTCATGAGGTTGCAGAAGTCACCGGGAGATGTCGGGTCGTGGCTGACGTTACGATGACAGGTGTCCGAGTGTGCGAGGGTAACGTGGAATATGAATGTCGAACGGGCTTCATTTGTTTGCAGGTCCCGCGGAATCGGCGAAGAAAAAATACGAAAGCACCGAAAAGTCCTGGCCATGAGCCAATAATTAAACGAGCGATTGTCATGAGACACTCGACGACTGACCTAACGATTCGAGCCGCGCTGGGTGGATATACCGTTTTTGAACGCAAAGAAAGCGGTCTTCCCGAAATCGTGTTTAAGGGGTCAATTAAGATAATAAAGATTGAGAGTGGGATTTAAGGGGTTGAATTGCAAAACGGGACGCGTGCAAATTTGTTTGTCGAAAACGGATCAGAGGACATCCTTCAAACGGGGCGAACGTTTCGTTTTTGGGTGTGAGGAGGCTCCTTAGCGAGATGTTGATTATCGCCGAAATGTTAAGGGGCTCACGCTGTAGAAGCGCACGCGTGAATCTTATTTTGAATCGAAGTAGAGAATTTTTACGAGATAAAGTACATTTATCGACTTGTGCAGTGACAGTTGCAACTTGAACGAAAATTCGACTTTGGGAAACCGCATTTAAGGGGCCAAATTAAGAAGAACGGCATTACGGCATTCGCGATTTATCGTGGAACGGGTGTAATGGGATTGTGAAAATATGGAATAGAATCAATCTACTTTTTTCAGATGCAAAATAGCGACCTAACTTTGCCTTGAGTCCGGGACCTCATTGAAGGTGTCACACAGTGGTCCGGAATCCCAAAAGGCCGGCCAAAAGTCAAAAACTTATTCAATTCGGGTGAAAGTATGTACTCGGGGGTTTTCCAGGTCGCTGAATACGAATTCGGAGTCAAAGTTCTCTTCGAATCGACAACTTTTAAATCAGGAAACGAATGCAAGTATGCATGCAAGTGTTTCTGTTGTGGAATAATCCCTACCTACTGAGAACGCCGGGCCGAGCATCGGATTCGTTCACGTTCATAGTCCACAGCAGCAGTAACAGTGCTCAATGGCTATTGTCGTGCCGAGAGTGAAACATTTTAAAAATCACCCACTGGGAACGAGTCCGAACAGTCTCAAGGTTATTTCGATAATGAAACACAAAACAGAATTTGAATGGACCGTTTTACGTATTGGATTCGTCTCGATTCGATAAAAAAAACCAACGGTTGAAACGGGCGTATTTATCAACGTCGAATCTCATGTGAATTTTCGTTCGAATCGACGACTTTTAAATCGGGAAACGAATCCGAGTCTGTATGTAAGTGTTTCTGTTGTGGAATAATCCCTACAAACTGAGAACGCCGCGCCGAGAATCGGATTCGTTCACGTTCACAGTCTACAGCAGCAGTAGTAGTCCTCAACGGCTTTTTTCGTGCCGAGGGTGATACATTTTTTTAAATCACCCACTGGGAACGAATCCGAACAGTCTCAAGGTTATTTTGATAGTGAAACACAAAACAGAATTTGAATGGACCGGTTTTCACATTGGATTCGTCTCGATCCGATAAAAAACATACAGTTGGAACAGGCGTATTTATCAACGTCGAATCTCATGTGAATTTTCGTTCTAATCGGCGACTTTTAAATCGGGAAATGAATCCGAGTCTGCATGCAAGTGTTTCTGTTGTCGAATAATCCCTACAAACTGAGAACGCCGCGCCGAGCATCGGATTCGTTCACGTTCATAGTCCACAGCAGCAGTAGCAGTCCTCAACGGCTATTTTCGTGCCGAGAGTGAAACATTTTTAAAAATCACCCACTGGGAACGAGTCCGAAAAGTCTCAAGGTTATTTCGATAATGAAACACAAAACAGAATTTGAATACACCGTTTTACATATAGGATTCGTCTCGATTCGATAAAAAAAACAAACGGTTGAAACCGCCGTATTTATCAACGTCGAATCTCATGTGAATTTTCGTTCGAATCGACGACTTCTATATCGGGAAACGAATCCGAGTCTGCATGCAAGTGTTTCTGTTATCGAATAATCCCAACAAACTAAGAACGCCGCGCCGAGCATCGGATTCGGTCACGTTCACAGTCCACAGAAGCAGTAGTAGTCCTCAACGGCTTTTTTCGTGCCGAGGGTGAAACATTTTTCAAAATCACCTTCTGGGAACGAATCCGAACAGTCTCAAGGTTATTTCGATAATGAAACACAAAACAGAATATGAATGGACCGGTTTTCATATTGGATTCGTGTCGATCCGATAAAAAAACAGACAGTTGGGACAGGCGTATTTATCAACGTCGACTCTCATGTGAATTTTCGTTCGAATCGACGATTTCTAAATCGGGAAACGAATCCGAGTCTGCATGCCAGTGTTTCTGTTGTGGAATAATCCCCACAAACTAAGAACGCCGCGCCGAGCATCGGATTCGTTCACGTTCACAGTCCACAGAAGCAGTAGTAGTCCTCAACGCCTTTTTTGGTGCCGAGGGTGAAACATTTTTAAAAATCATCGACTGGCAACGAATCCGAACAGTCTCATGGCTACTTCGATAATGAAACACAAAACAGAATTTGAGTGGACCGTTTTTCATATTGGATTCGTCTCGGCCCGATAAAAAAAACGGTCGAAACAGGCGTATTTATCAATGTCGAATCTCATGTGAATTTTCGTTCGAATTGACGACTTTTAAATCGGGAAAAGAATCCGAGTCTGCATGCAAGTGTTTCTGTTGTCGAATAATCCCTACAAACTGAGAACGCCGCGCCGAACATCGGATTCGTTCACGTTCACAGTCCACAGCACCAGTAATAGTGCTCAACGGCTTTTTTCGTGCCGAGGGTGAAACATTTAAAAAAATCACCTTCTTGGAACGAATCCGAATAGTCTCAAGGTTATTTCGATAATGAAAAACAAAACAGAATATGAATCGACTGGTTTTCACATTGGATTCGTCTCGATCCGATAAAAAAACATACAGTTCGAACAGGCGTATTTATCAACGTCGAATTTCATGTGAATTTTCGTTCGAATCGACGACTTTTAAATCGGGAAACGAATCCGAGTCTGCATGCAAGTGTTTCTGTTGTCGAATAATCCCTACAAACTGAGAACGCCGCGCCGAGCATCGAATTCGTTCACGTTCATAGTCCACAGCAGCAGTAGGAGTCCTCAATGGCTATTTTCGTGCCGAGGGTGATACATTTTAAAAAATCATCCACTGGGAACGAATCCGAACAGTCTCAAGGTTATTTCGACAATGAAACACAAAACAGAATTTAAATGGGCCGTTTTTCATATTGGATTTGTCTCGGTCCGATAAACAAAACGGTTGAAACAGACGTATTTATCAACGTCGAATCTCATGTGAATTTTCGTTCGAATCGACGACTTTTAAATCGGGAAAAGAATCCGAGTCTGCATGCAAGTGTTTCTGCTGTCGAATAATCCCTACAAACTGAGAACGCCGCGACGAGCATCGGATTTGTTCACGTTCACAGTCCACAGCTCAACAGCTTTTTTCGAGCCGAGGGTGAAACATTTTTAAAAATCACCTTCTTGGAACGAATCCAAACAGTCTCAAGGTTATTTCGATACTGAAACACAAAACAGAATATGAATGGACCGGTTTTCACATTAGATTCGGCTCGATCCGATAAAAAAACATACAGTTGGAACAGGCGTATTTATCAACGTTGAATCTCATGTGAATTTTCGTTCGAATCGACGACTTTTAAATCGGGAAACGAATCCGAGTCTGCATGCAAGTGTTTCTATTGTCGAATAATCCCTACAAACTGAGAACTCCGAGCCGAGCATCGGATTCGTTCACGTTCACAGTCCTCAGCAGCAGTAGTATTCCTCAATGGCTATTTTCGTGCCGAGGGTAATACATTTTTTTAAATCACCCACTGGGAACGAGTCGGAACAGTCTCAAGGTTATTTCGATAATGAAACACAAAACAGAATTGGAATGGACCGTTTAACATATTGGATTCGTCTCGATTCGATAAAAAACAAACGGTTGAAACAGGCGTATTTCTCAACGTCGAATCTCACGTCAATTTTCGTTCGAGTCGACGACTTTTAAATCGGGAAACGAATCCGAGTCTGCATGCAAGTGTTTCTGTCGTCGAATAATCCCTACAAACTGAGAAGGCCGCGCCGAGCATCGGATTCGTTCACGTTCATAGTGCACAACAGCAGTAGGAGTCCTCAATGGCTATATTCGTGTCGAGGGTGATACATTTTTAAAAATCATCCACTGGGAACGAATCCGATAGTTATTTCAATAATGAAACACAAAACAGAATTTGAGTGGACCATTTTTCATATTGGATTCGTCTCGGCCCGATAAAAAAAAACGGTCGAAACAGGCGTATTTATCAACGTCGAATCTCATGTGAATTTTCGTTCGAATTGACGACTTTTAAATCGGGAAACGAATCCGAGTCTGCATGCAAGTGTTTCTGTTGTCGAATCCCTACAAACTGAGAACTCCGAGCCGAGCATCGGATTCGTTCACGTTCACAGTCCACAGCAGCAGTAGTATTCCTCAATGGCTATTTTCGTGCCGAGGGTAATACATTTTTTTAAATCACCCACTGGGAACGAGTCGGAACAGTCTTAAGGTTATTTCGATAATGAAACACAAAACAGAATTTGAATGGACCGTTTTACATATTGGATTCGTCTCGATTCGATAAAAAACAAACGGTTGAAACAGACGTATTTATTAACGTCGAATCTCACGTCAATTTTCGTTCGAATCGACGACTTTTAAATCGGGAAACGAATCCGAGTCTGCATGCAATTGTTTCTGTCGTCGAATGATCCCTACAAACTGAGAAGGCCGCGCCGAGCATCGTATTCGTTCACGTTCATAGTGCACATCAGCAGTAGGAGTCCTCTATGGCTATTTTCGTGCCGAGGATGATACATTTTTAAAAATCATCCATTGGGAACGAATTCGAACAGTCTCATGGTTATTTCGATAATGAAACACAAAACAGAATTTGAGTGGACCGCTTTTCATACTGGATTCGTCTCGGCCCGATAAAAAAAAACGCTTGAAACGGGCGTATTTATCAACGTCGAATCTCATGTGAATTTTCGTTCGAATTGACGACTTTTAAATCGAGAAACGAATCCGAGTCTGCATGCAAGTGTTTCTGTTGTCGAATAATCTCTACAAACTGAGAACGCCGCGCCGAGCATCGGATTCGTTCACGTTCATGGTCCACAGCACCAGTAATAGTGCTCAACGGCTTTTTTCGTGCCGAGGGTGAAACATTTTTAAAAATCACCTTCTTGGAACGAATCCGAACAGTCTCATGGTTATTTCGATAATGAAACACAAAACAGAATTTGAGTGGACCGTTTTTCATATTGGATTCGTCTCGGCCCGATTAAAAAAACGGTCGAAACAGGCGTATTTATCAACGTCGAATCTCATGTGAATTTTCGTTCGAATCGGCGACTTTTAAATCGGGAAACGAATCCGAGTCTGCATGCAAGTGTTTCTATTGTCGAATAATCCCTACAAACTGAGAACGCCGAGCCGAGCATCGGATTCGTTAACGTTCACGGTCCACAGCAGCAGTAGTAGTCCTCAATGGCTGTTTTCGTGCCGATGGTGATACATTTTTAAAAATCATCCAATGGGAACGTATCCGAACATTCCACAGCAGCAGTAGTCAGAGCCGGTTTATGCAGTAGGCTCGCTAGGCCCGGGCCTAGGGCGCCGCTGCAAAGGGGGCGCCGCGCGTCGGCGGGATCCGCAAGTACGCGCGCCCCTTCTTATCTCGCCCCCTTATGACCGGCGAGTGGCGGGTGAGGGGGGGGGGGGCTGACTTTCTCAGGGCTGGGGCGCTAATTTTCGTAAACCGGTCCTGGCAGTAGTAGTTCTCAATGGCTATTTTCAATGGTCTTCGATTCGAACGAAAATTCACATGAGATTCGACGTTGATAAATACGCCTGTTCCAATTGTATGTTTTTTATCGGATCGAGACGAATCCAATGTGATAACCGGTCCATTCATATTCTGTTTTGTGTTTCATTATCGAAATAACCTTGAGACTGTTCGGACTCGTTCCCAGTGGGTGATTTTAAAAATGTTTCACCCTCGGCACGAAAAAAAGCCGTTGAGGACTACTACTGCTGCTGTGGACTGTGAACGTGAACGAATCCGATGCTCGGCGCGGCGTTCTCAGTTTATAGGGATTATTCGACAACAGAAACACTCACATGCAGACTCGGATTCGTTTCCCGATTTAAAAGTCGTCGATTCGAACGAAAATTCAGATGAGATTCGACGTTGATAAATACGCCCGTTTCAACCGTTTGTATTTTTTTTATCGAATCGAGACGAATCCAATACGTAAAACGGTACATTCAAATTCTGTTTTGTGTTTCATTATCGAAATAACCTTGAGACTGTTCGGACTCGTTCCCAGTGGGTGATTTTTAAAATGTTTCACTCTCGGCACGAAAATAGCCGTTGAGGACTGCTACTGCTGCTGTGGACTATGAACGTGAACAAATCCGATGCTCGGCCCGGCGTTCTCTGTAGGTAGGGATTATTCCACAATAGAAACACTTGCATGCATACTCGGATTCGTTTCCTGATTTAAAAGTCGTCGATTCAAAGAGAACTTTGACTCCGAATTCGTATTCAGTGACCTGGAAAACCCCCGAGTACAGACTTTCACCCGAATTGAATACGTTTTTGACTTTTGGCCGGCCTTTTGGGATTCCCGACCACTGTGTGACACCTTCAATGAGGTCCCGGACTCGAGGCAAAGTTAGGTCGCTATTTTGCATCTGAAAAGAGTAGATTGATTCTATTCCATATTTTCAAAAACCCATTAAACCCGTTCCACGATAAATCGCGAATGCCGTAATGCCGTTCTTCTTAATTTGGCCCCTTAAATGCGGTTTCCCAAAATCGAGTTTTCGTGCAAGTTTCAACTGTCACTGCACAAGTCAATAAATGTACTTTATCTCGTAAAAATTCTCTACTTCGATTCAAAATAAGATCACGCGTGCGCTTCTTCAGCGTGAGCCTCTTAACATTTCTCGGCGATAATCAACATCTCGCTAAGGAGCTTCCTCACACCCAAAAACGAAACGTTCGCCCCGTTTGAAGGAAGTCCTCTGATCCGTTTTCGACAAACAAATTTGCACGCGTCCCGTTTTGCAATTCAACCCCTTAAATCCCACTCTCAATCGCCTCCTCTTGCCGTAAAACTCTAAAGTTAACTTACTTCGTCATAATCTTTAAGACCGCATTCACATTTAATCGTCAGGCACTCTTTGTTATCTTAATTGACCCCTTAACCACGATTTCGGGAAGACCGCTTTCTTTGCGTTCACAAACGGTACATCCACCCAGCGCGGCTCGAATCGTTAGGCCAGTCGTCGAGTGTCTCATGACAATCGTTCGTTTAATTATTGACTCATGGCCAGGGCTTTTAGGTGCTTTCGTATTTTTTCTTCGCCGATTCTGCGGGACCTGCAAATAAATGAAGCCCGTTCGACATTCATATTCCACGTTACACTCGCACACTCGGACGCCTGTCATCGTAACCTCAGCCGCGACCCGACATCTCTCGGCGACGTCTGCAACCTCATGCCACCCACGTCAAGAAGATAGCGGCGAATGCTCCAACGCCCACTCCGTTCCCGGCCATTCCAACTCCGCCGTTCCTCGGAGTTCCGTTTGAACTATCGTTCGATATTGATTTTTCAATGGCCTTTTTCTCAATGGTACCATTTTTTGAAGCCCTCATCCGGGTCCGACGTGTTCAGAATCAAGTCCACTTTGCTTCTCTAAGCGCGGAATGCCATTTTTATTTTTACCCAGTTTTTTTTTTTTTGGTGTCATATACTTTTCCCACATAGGCGCTATATTTTTTTTCGAAGAGTTCTCGAAAAATCATTTCAAAAGCGCACCTTTGCCGTCCCAAAATGGCCGCGCAAGAATTTAAAAAAATGGGTGGCCACTTTATAATTGTCACCCTGTATATTGCCGAAAATTATCACAGTGTACAGGAAGATTATCCAGGTACTAAAAAAAAGGAGGCTGAAATCGGACACAATCGGCCTGGACGAAATTGGACACAAAGCACGTAACGTAGCCAATATACCAGGTGTGTAAGTATGAAACCGGAATTTTTGTACAGAAAAAACACGTTTATTGTAATGATATGATACAAAGTAACTTATTCAAAGTATTGTCCGTCGCTATCTATACATTTTTCCCATCTTTCTGGCAATTTGTGGATTCCGCGCCAAAAGAACTGTTGCTCTTTTGAGGCAAACCAGTCATCGAGCCATTTTCGTACATCTTCGTAAGAAGCAAAGCGCTGCTCAGCAAGTGCGTGTCCCATCGATGCAAACAAGTAGTAATCGGATGGGGCAAGGTCCGGTGAGTAAGGCGCGTGCTGAAGAATCTCCCAACGGAACGACTCTATCGTTTCCTGGACCTGTTTTGCTTTGTGTGCTGGTGCATTGTCATGCAGCAAAATCACTTTGTGTTGTCTTTGTTGGTATTCTGGTCGTTTTTCACGCAAAACTCGATCCAAATCGGTCATTTGTTGTCGGTAGCGTTGAGTATTGACAGTTTCCCCAGGTTTCAGCAGCTCGTAGTAGATTACGCCCTTCTGATCCCACCAAACACACAGCATTGTCTTTCGTCCGTAGCGGTTTGGTCTTGCCGTCGATGTTGATGGTTCACCCGGAGTAACCCATGACTTTTTGCGCTTAGGATTCTCGAAATATATCCACTTTTCATCGCCAGTCACAATTCGATGGAGAAATGACTTTCTTTTGAACCTGGCGAGCAGCATTTCGCATGATGTTTTGCGGTTTTCCTGCTGTCTTTCGTTGAGTTCATGTGGAACCCATTTCCCCACCCTTTGTATCTTTCCCGTGGCTTTCAACCGAAGGGAGATGGCTTCTCGGGTCACCTTTAACTGATCCGCCAGTTATTGTTGTGTTTGAGCGTCGTCTTCGTCCAACAAGGCTTGCAGGTCAGCGTCTTCAAACTTTTTCGGTGGTCTTCCACGTTCTTCGTTCCTCACGTCAAAATCGCCACTTTTGAACCGTTTGAACCACTCGAAACACTGTGTTTTACCGAGAGCATGCTCACCAAACGCCTCCACAAGCATTCGATGCGATTCGGCTGCAGATGAAAACAGAAAAGTAGTGCTGTCCGCAAATCGTAATTTGTTGGCACAAAACTCGACATGTTTATCTCTAATAAACTAATGCTACTGAATGAAACTCGTGTTATTGTGAGTTGGAAATCTTTGTCGGATATCAATACAATAACAAGACACCGCTGACGTGATATGTCGGTAACTGCATCGACATCTAGCGCCAGCTATGGGCAAATTCCGGTTTCATACTTACACACCTGGTATACCGTTGAGGTACAAAAATCCCTTTGCCGCTCTTCTTCATAGATCTATAACCAAACAGAAATAACAAAGAAATATACAAACTGGGGGTCCTCCTAATCACCAAAATCCAAGTCGAACCACCAAGAAAAAAAATACCCTGGTACAGTGCACGCGATGTCAGCGTCATGGCCGCACAAAAGCATACTGCAACAGGAAACCTAGATGCATAAAATGTGGCGACAACCACGACACATCCGCAAGCCGAAAAACCGTCAATACTCGAGCGACGTGTGCATTATGCAATGGAGAACATCCAGCTAACTATAAAGAATGTACTATCTATCAAGAAATAATAAAGAAGAGAACGACCAAACCTCCACAAAAACCAGCCCAGTCTC
>OX101784.1:21018469-21292387 GCA_944452715.1 Ophion slaviceki | reverse complement strand
AGGTTAATGGTTATTACTTCGAACATTTGTTACAATAAATTTTCTGCACAAAAAATCCAATTACATTTTTCGAATATTCTTATTGTCTATACCATCACGACTTCCCGTTTTCACACGTGTATTTTGGTGAAAAATAATTTCAAAGTCATAATATTATAGGTCGTTGGATTCGTCTGATATCAGCTACGACGTCTTAATAAGAAAAAAAACATGTTCCCATTTGAAAAACCATTGATGACCTTGAAAACGCAAAAACTATGGCCTTGACAAAAATGAATTTTTCACCACTGTGTCATTCCTTCGAAATCAATCAAATTATCTACTCAAATTTTTCTTCGTCACTCTAAAGGCAACGGAGATATTTGGGGTGGTCACGTTAAATGGTGCGCCTTGAACATAGGTGTCTGCGTGGGGTAATCTAGAACGTTTGTACGTAAACGTAATGTAAAGACGTTTTGAGATGCCGCGATACATTTTTTTCGATTTCACTCACGTGATTTGGATTTAAAAAAATGTATTTTCGGAAATTCCTAAACGTTTTTTTAAGTTCCGAGATATCGGAAGAATGCATCATTGTTTTTTTTCATGAATAGAATATTACTGCAAGAAGTGTAAGAATAATGGTTTCTTATCGTATCGTCGTTGCAAATCCACCTTTTCAAGAATAATCTAGCTCGGAACTCACGAATGAGAAAAGTGCGAAAACTTGTATGAAAATTGGAAAAAATCATTATCGTTACGTTAAAGAAAAGAAACACGAGGAACTGAAAAATACTCAATTGTAGCGTGTTTTTAATAAGCATTTCGCTATTAAGGGATGTTTTTGATCGCGGAGGGAGCGGTTCGAAAACTTATGCAAATTTGTTGACGTATCGGAAACTCGAACAACTTTCAAGGATTCAAGGATTCAAGGAAATAAGCAATTTTCAGGATTTATATCGCATTGGGGTCGATTGTCTCGCGTAAGCTTCTTTGTTTCGCTGTAGCATACGGTATCCTCAACAGACTTGCATTCACGTCGGCCTTAAGGGGAGGGTAGGGGTTTCAGCGTGAAAAAAAAAATTTTTTTAGATGAAAAAAAAATTTTTTTTTATCTATATGGATAGAGTAAATTTATTGAAACCTTTTGTACATTGTTAAGTCTCATTTCAAGAACATTCCGTGAAATTTGTACGCGAAAATATCCGCAAACAAGCCGGTGCCGCCTTTTTTCTCGAAACTACTTTTTCAAAGTCCGTGTTCACTGCCATTTGAAAACTACATGATCGATTTATTTCAAACTTGGTACACACTTTCTACATATAAAATACCTCCCCCCAACGGTTAGTTTGAGATTTTTTTTACATTGAGGGGGTTTTCCACCCCCAAAATAGCACAATTTATCGTGAAAAATAGCAGTTTTCCCTTTACATGACCACCAAAAAGTTAGAAAAGAAAAAAAAATTATCAAAGACCGTTGGGGGGAGGATTTGATGATACTTTGACTTAATTTTAATGGTACTTGATTTCAGATAATTTCTAGCTGAGATACAGTGAACACCGCAAATCGTGTTTTTCCAAAGGCGTTCTTGGAAAAGCTTTGTCACCGGCTTGTTTGTGGATCTTGTTAGAAATTTTACGGGATATTCTTGAAATGACACTTAACAATGTACAGAAGGTTTCAATAAATTTACTCTATCCATATAGATGAACAAAGTGCCCAAAAAAGTGTTTCTTTTTTCACGCTGAAAGCCCTACCCTTCCCTTAACGACACCGTCAGTTACTACTGCGCATTCGTGATATAGGAAATTGCATGGAAATCCATTCCAACCTCGAGACTGTCAAATGGATTCTTATCGAGTTATTAATCTTTTCGAAGAATTTATTACCTTTACAGATAATCGATATTTTCATCTTATAATTAAAATTTGACGAAAAACCGCTTTATTTGTTGAAAAAAAAAATTGTTCTTGTTTGTGTATTTATTAATATAACATAACATTATGTTTTTTTCCTGAGTCCCAACGTATAGCTTTGCGGGTTTTTACGTATGACCCTTCCCAATTGAACCCTTTTTTATCATTCCCCACCCGCACTGCACTAATCTAACCTAACTTCCGTTGTGTCCACAGCCGTCTTCAGCTACGCTATTCCTACCGCCTTTGCTGAGGGTATGGAGAAACTATGGAAAATCCGTACCTGTATAGACGGCCCTATACGCTTCTCATTTTCTGGTGTACAGACTTTAACTCAAGTATCTCCACTAAGGTCTCAGAAGTATTGTCCTCCCGCTCACTGGTTGATGCGTTAGGCGGTGCACGGCTGAGGGTCACCGCTCCGCGTATTGGCCATGCACAGCACTGCTTGACTCGAAGTACCGTCAGAGCCAAACCCCGACCACCCATCCACCAGTGTCAGTTATTTATCAATGTATTCACTAATGAAAATTCGTTTGAGAAATCATATTTTTCCATCACCACCTCCCCCCCCCCCTTCCCCAGTAACGATTGGAATTAAATTTGCACATCGAAAACAATCGTACATAATCGAAACCGAACCGAACCAATCGTAACCGAAACAAAGGTACATAATTCCTTTGCAAAGCTAAATTATTTACTCCCCCCTCCCCGACATGCCTCACATTATGAGCGGAGAAACTCATAAAAACTTCTCTTTGTTATATCCCGGGGTTGGAATATCAAGTGGACGGGTACGAAGAACGAGGGAGACACGCAGAGATCGCGAGAGAAACCTGCGATAAATACGAAAACTGAATTCCCTCCGGCCATATAAGAGATCCGCGGAAGGCGTATGTGTACGAAACGCGGGGGCCCGCGAATCGAGGGCGCGGGTAAACTTTTATAGGAAGGGAGAGTTCCGGGAACCGAGACAGGGTGAATGTGAAGAAAATGGAACACAATTATAAAAAAGACACTATCAATCCCAAAGAAAAAGTATTCTCGTAATATTGTCGAGCCGTACTCTGCAACGAGATCTGTTCTTCTAGACACAATGTTGCCGAAATGTGTTCAGGTTATATGAACCTCAAGTTCACCCCTGAAAATCGCAGGCCCGATAGATAGAGGTAAAATTCTGAAGAGAAATGGCGTTATCTATGTTATCCTCGGATGCGCGGTTGCATAGATATTAGGAAAATATCGATAACCAATCCGCTGCACAGTGGTCCCAAATCCCAAAAAGCCGGCCAAAAGTCAAAAACGTATTCCATTCGGGTGAAAGTCTGTACTCGAGGGTTTTCAGGGTCGCTGATTACGAATCAGAAGTCAAAATTTAGAAAAACAAAATGGCGGATAATGTATAGCGGAAAATTTCTTCAAAAACGTATTCAATTCGGGTGAAAGTCTGGACTCGGGGGTTTTCGGGGTCGCTAATTACGAATTCAAAGTAAACATTTAGAAAAACAAAATGGCGGACAAAATATAGCGGAAAATTTCTTCAAAAACGTATTCAATTCGGGTGAAAGTCTGGACTCGGGGGTTTTAGGGCTCGCTGATCACGAATTCAAAGTCGACATTTAGAAAAACAAAATAGCGGATAAAATACGGTGCAAAATTTCTTCAAAAATGTATTCAATTCGGGTGAAAGTCTGTACTCGACGATTTTTGGGGTCGCTGACCACAAATTCAAAGTCAAATTTCGAAAAAAAATCGCGGCTCCGGTATGGTTCAAAAACGGCGCCATGGTGAATAATCATTAAATTTCTTTCAAATTTCCTGCATAGAGATTTTCGAGGGCACTGATTACGAATAAGTAAAAATATTCCCAAAAAACAAAATGGTGGATTCGATGTGGACGGCTACTTTGTGGAACGTCAATTCGATTTGCGCGGAATTCACTTTTTAGGAGTCTTCAACGTTGCTGATAATGAATATGAAGTCAAATTTTGAAAATTATGTTTGTGAATAAATGAAATGGAAAATGTAATGACCGTTGACATTTGAACATTTGGGAAGAAGAGGATTGGAATACAGCAAGTAATCATTATTATAATGACAATGAACATTTAAAAGATATTTCTTTCATTCTTTCATTTTTAATCGACATAATTTTAGCATCTTTTACAATTAATCGCTGTCCTGTGACTTTTCATCATCGACAGATGCATCGCTCGTATTATTTGAAGAAATCTGACTTGATTCTGTAATTAAAGGTGGAATCAATAGTTCAACTGCGTATGGAGATAACGATTTTAGTTTCTTTAGAGGAAGTTTTCGCAAACTGGTTATTATTGGATCTGACGTTACTAAAAGTCTGCAAAAAAGGTCTTCCAAGTTTTTGATGCGGTCACATTTTCGTGAAAAATCTTCTCGGAATCTTTTCATATACTTGTTACATGATTCCTGAGCTTCTTCAGACATTTGTCCGATAGGAAGTAACGTAGATTCCACAATTCCGTGACCGTGAATAAGAATTTTATGTACTGTTGTTGGTATGAAGTACCACGAATAGAGTTCGACAAATTTTTGTGCACTATCTTTAGTGTATTTCCAAAATTTGGGTATATTGGTTTTGAAGCCACAAGAAATTACATGCAATACAACATGAAATTGCTTCATCAATTCTCCATCAATTCCCGTTATCGGAGCGGAAATTTCAGAATTTTCGAACAAACACCGAGCTGTATTTTGGTCATTTGAACTTCCATAGTCTAGTATCGGTTGATCAACAATAACCCCTCATCTGTCACAAAAACCTTGTTGTATATTTTTTAGCAACATTTTCTTTATCGTTTTTGCGCCTTTACCACTTTTGTATTTCTAATTTGTAATTAACATTTTAAAAACCGTATCCAAGCATGCAGCGACCATATTCCGAATTCGAAGCGATATTTATTAATCGGTTTTTGCAACATCTTGTCGATATCATTAAATTCTTTGGACGTAGCACCACAAAAGCAGCAATGCATACTTGGCGATGTATTTGTAATAGAATTACAAACTTTACCATCTATCATTGTCACCACAAGTTTGAAATTGATGTTAATTTTTTTGCCGCCCATTGCAGTTTGAAAGGGCACGAAGGTTCTCTCTTGGGCCTCGATAGAATCAACTTCTGCCCTAGTTGTTTCGGCAGTTTCATGCAAGAATTTAATTGTAATTGGGTGACAAAATCTTGGCGACGAAGGACGAGGATTTTCCAAATAATCACGTGCGGGTTGACTCTAGCAAAGATTTGCAAGGGAACATGTGAAATAAAGAAAATGTTGGCATCCGATTTATTGTCGTCTCCATCAATGTTGGTGTGTTCTTTTCGAACCTTTTCTGTCCTCCTCCGTTTTAACCGATCACTCAAATCGTCCCAGCTTGTGGAATGACGCTCCATTGTGTTTTCCGTGGAAAGGCGCCCCATTGTGTCTTCCGCGGAAGTCTTCGAACCTTCATTTTCAATGTCAAATACACAGGAACGTTGAGCCACTCGTCGAATTTTCGGAAGAATTTGCTTTCGTTCCTGCACACTTGTTGCCACCTCTTTTTGAATTCAGATACCAAACTACCCATGGCATCTTTTAGACTTTTCGGAAAAATGTATGGATGCTTTAATATTTTTGACACCTCCATTTCAATAATGTCAGTGACCACGTTTATATTTCTGTTCAATATCGATTTCACAAATATGAAAATTTCCTTTCTCGTGAAAGAAATTTCTTCGGTATTGTCCAGAGATTCTTTAGAAAATGGAAAAATAACATTAATAGAAGAATTATCTTTACCAATTTCCTATAAACAATATTTCACACGCAAAAATTACGAAAAACTGCAGAAAGTGCACACATCATCGCATAAAAATTAAAACCGAAACCGAAGTCGCATCTAGTTGCAGCTAATCTTTGGATATGTATTGAAGAAATGTCTAAGCAACAATTTCCATCTGGTTTAAGAGCCGGGGTCGACAA
The DNA here is from genome assembly GCA_944452715.1 of Ophion slaviceki. NCBI lineage: Eukaryota > Metazoa > Arthropoda > Insecta > Hymenoptera > Ichneumonidae > Ophion > Ophion slaviceki. The sequence continues at coordinate 21,286,493 of OX101784.1, read as the reverse complement.
GGGTTACGTCTGATTGCCTTTTTTAACACGACTTTTCAGAACGAGACCAAGAAAAACACCACTATTTTCATTAATGACTTACTATTTCATACATTGTTAATAATAATTTCGAGCAACACATACAAATTGTACTTACTTTCTGGAGAAAAATCCAATTGCAGAATGCTTTAACTTTTCGCGATTCTACACGCGTCTGAACTCTGTGTTATTTTCGACACGTGACGAGCAAACAATGCGCCAGGCCCGACGCTCACGAACAGAATGCGCTCCTGAGCCAGGTAAGATCGCTTCCCCTTTCTCAACGATCATAATGCATACCAGGTGTACCGCTACGACTATTCCAACCATTGAATGTACCTAGAATTTTTTTTAACTTTTGACCGGCTTTTTGGGATTTGGGACCACTGTGCGCTGCATACAAAATGCGGAGATAGTAAAGGCAAGCATGCATCGCATGCGCATGCCCCAACCCGTTCTACGAATTGGCCATCATTGTTCAATTAATATCTAAGCAGTGGTGCCTCGTGGAGAAGAATGGATAAGGACTTTCGTTTCAGAATTTCGGGGTCTATCGATCGGTGAAAGATTTGCATGATTTAAGGGGTTATACCAGTGTGAACGCTGAAAATTTGGGTGATTTTCAGGACTTTTTTGGAAGAAAAGTACTCAATTAAATGTTTCGGAAAATTAAGAATATTTCTGGCTATATTTGACCTTTACTACATAATTTTCTCATAGATAAATATTGAGATCCAAGCAAATTATGCGCTGCCTTCGGAGGCGCCAAAAAAAAGTTGTCCACTGCTGAAATGATTCCGGCCGATTGAGTAGCTGAAACCGAAAAAGAAAAAAATATCGTTAAACTGGAAGGTATTTCCTATACAATGACGTAGGATTTTCGAAAAATATCAAAATTTAACCAAATGGCGTAGTTATGAAAAAAAGTATGTTTTCTTGCCTATAAAATGGTCGTGTTTTTTCAATGCCGAGTCGTCAATTTTCATCCAATCAAAAATATGGAGTAAATATATTCAAGAGTACTCAGTTCAAATTTCAAGTCAATCGGATAATTTCCTTTTGAGTTACAATGTCAGCAAATTTGGAAAATATCATTTCGAGAGAAACGCGTTTAAAGATTTAACTATCGATTTTTGCAAGATAAAATGGTATTTACCATAAAAACTGCTAATAAGCTGTATCTGGCCCATACAATGGACCTTCCTTTTCTCGAATAATGCCTGCTGAGAGGCTGAAGCTTTTCTCACTGGTATAGCCCCTTAAGGGATAGGAAGGGGATTGAACCGTCTCACAACAAGGACAATGCAGCGATTTATGAATAAAGCATTGGACATTGTAAATTTTCTCAAATAAAACATTGATTCATTTACCAATTTCATAGAATATCCTGAATTCTCATAAGTTAATTGCGGCATATTGTGAAATTGTCAATAGGGTTTCGAGCTGAATCGATTAAAACTTATAGAATAAAAATAGTGACCCCGCAAAAGGAAACAAAAATAAGAGAAAACGACTGATCGACAGAGCTAAATGGAGCTATGAAGGGTAGAGGCAGGATATTTCTATTGAGCTCATGCAACCAGGTCAAGTAGAACTTGTAATGTCAATCACTTTCGAGGACTATTTATATGAATATCAAACGCTGTGAGTTTTTATCCGGGCCGGCCGCTAGTAAGATTTCATAAGTTAGAAACGATTCGGGTCGAATCCTATTCGTGATGCTTGCCATCTAAAAACAGTTACATTTAAACAAGTTTTTGTACCCCTACATCTTCGATTCTTTACGATCTTTTTGCCAGCTTTAATCTGAATTTCAAAATGTCGAAATATTTGAATATTTTCTACGAAATATATATATTTAAAAAATAACATTACCTAACATTTTTAAATGTTCGAGTCTCGTTTTATCGCTATCGATATGTCCTTTAACGTACAAAGCTATAAGGTTCCGAGAATTAGCGACTTATTTTTCGTACCGCAAAAATACTACAAATATATATCGATGCGATTTGACATGAAATACCTCGTCTACTAGTAAGCACTCAAAGCATCTAGGAAGCATAACCAAAATTTATCGAATTTCGAGGCCGAGATTAAGATATTGGAATTGCACGTATAAAGATTCCGTGCCACATTCCACAAGTAAAAGCTATCTCCAATAGACTGATAAAGAACCGCCTGGAGGTATTCATATCTGATTTTGATGAAATTTGGCACGTTTGTAGAGTAAATGAAAATAGTCGATACGTACTTTCTTGTATCTGCGGAACCTCATTTCAAAGGGGTGAAACGCAACCTTGTAAAATGGATTTCGTTTTTCGACGATAAGTGTTTAACGGAATGACAGATGACGAAATTTCAAACTGCAATCCTGTTTCATTTCTCGAGTACTATACAATGGAGATAAGAAAGTGCAGATAACAACAAATTTCATATTGTTTATAGCAAAAATACCATTTTTTACTGCGTACCTTCGAAAGTTTTTATCTAATTACGATATAAATTTGCACATGTGTAGAGGATAGAAAAGTAGTAGATACGGGTGTTTTTGTTTTTTTTCGATATCTTGCAATTGAGGGGTCGAAAACGCTTTTCCCTTCCTTGGCCAATCTGGCACGTCGCGAGCAAATGTTTTTTTCGTATGTTTCGTATATTTTTCTCTTTCTCCTTATTGAGCTACGGCGAGACCGCGGGCCTGCACGATTTCCCATGGAAATCGGAAACAACCACTAACACTAACACCCGCGATATCGGCACTCTCATTTTTCGACGGATCCTTGTCTTTGTTTAGATTTACAAGGAACATCACTTTAGTGTCCTCCTCCGAGTTTGTTGAAACTTTTTTATGTGGAAGAGTATCAAAAACTAAGAGACACGTATTTTTTTATCGGCGGAAAAACGGTTTCAAGGGGTGAAACGCACCCTCGAACATAGAGGTGTTATTCGTTTTTCGTCAATTACGTTATCGTTCTCATCTCCAATGTATACTACACAAAAAAAAAACATTGTTGCAATTTGATTTTTTTTTTATATCTCATACCGTTAAAACGTTATCGACGAAAAAAAACATCCCCATTTTCAGGGTGCTTTGCACCCCTTAAAACCGTTTTTCCGCCGATAAAAAAATACGTGTCTCTTAGTTTTTAATACTCTTCCACATAAAAAACTTTCGAAAAAATCGGAGGCGGACACCAAGGTGATGTTCCTTGTTAGGCATATCACAGCTGGAATGTAACCTATCGATAATAAGCAATCGTCCCGTGCGAGAATGCAGCCGCCTTAAACATATATATGAAGAAACTAGCTGTCGTACTTGGCTTCGCTCGGGTGCTGGTCCATTTTTCGTCAACTTGTCTTAGAGCCTCCTTGTACACAATGATCGCTGTGCTTCCCTAGGGGCGAGCAGGTAAAGATCCCTTACTGAGCTCACCCGTGAGCAATCTACGTATAGCTGGTCGTGAGCGAAACACTCACCTCGCAGGTATACGCTACACACTTTAAGGATTTGACCTTGTGTCTTATTTATGGTCATGGCAAAGCATACTCTAATTGGGAACTGCAGGCGCTTGAACTGAAATGGCACATCTGATGGAATCATTGGGATCCTAGGAATTATTACTTGTCCTGTCACGCCACCGGTTAGAACTGTGGCTTCTTTTACGAAATTTTTGAGACTATTCACGTGTAAACGGGTTCCGTGGCATAGTTTAGGCGGATTCAAATTTTCTCTAGAGAATTATAGGTGCGCCGAATTTTATGTCGAGTTGGTAAATTGGAAAACCGGATGGATGTAGGGAGGTTAAAAACTCTACGGGGTACTGTATCGCTTCTTCTCCCTCGACGGCTGGATCTATTGATTTGTACGTTTTTGTCTCCGCTTCGAATTTCTTCAAGATATATACATTAATCTCATTCACAATCGCATTTGTCGGTGCCAAGATCGCCCTCTCTCTGAACCAGGATAGTGGTTTGCTTGATAGGCCTCGAAGATCAGGGTATATAGACTCACCTAAATGTTCCATGTCGTTTTATATAATGCATAACTCTGGAATATCTACAGATACCTTTCAGCGAATATAGAGTTTGCGTTGTCACTACATATAACTGTACGCATATTAACAAATAGATGCAGCTTCTCCACTCCTGGCCATTTACAGGATGACCGAAAGCGTCTGTCTGAAGTCTCCCGCAAACAACACGGTAAGTCCTCCCATGAGAGCTCGGTCGTCCCTTAAGTCTCTTAGTGTTCTGTAAAGTGCTTCAGCTGATGCTTTATGTGACATCGTGCTCTTATCCCACACGATCAGAGAACATTCCTTTAACAATGTTGCGGTCACACTTTGCTTTGACACGTTACATACGGCGGAAGTATCACTTGAAATGTTTAAAGGCAGTTTTAAAGTTGGGTGTGCTGTTCGTCCACCTTCCAGCAGAGTGGCAGCTATTCGTGATTCGCTGCTATTGAGCAGCTATTCGTGGAGCCACGGCGAGCACGATATGACCGTCTGATCTGAATTTGCCGAGCAGTAAGTTTATTAGGAATGTCTTTCCAGTCCCTCCAGGGGCATCCAGAAAGAACACATTTCGTACATGTTGGCGAATGCTCGAAAGTATTGTATTGTACGCTGCCAATGGTTCTTCAGTAAGTTTTTTTTTTTCGTTCTCAGTCACAACCTGCAGTATTGTTGGCCGGCAATACGACGTCTCCCGAAGAACTTCTACGTCATCAGTAGTGGAGTAATTTATGTTTAGTTGAGGGAGACCGAAATCATGCAAGGACTTGTTCACTTGCGACCTTACTAGTTTATTAAGTTCCGCCAAAGCCAAATCGTAGATAGTATCACTAAAATTTGTTTTGTCTTCTGAGCGTTTTGTACGGATGCGATGAAAAATATGCTCCGACATGCTCTCCCTGCGTGCGATCCACAGCGACAGTAGATCTGATGCGTGATAGAATACCAATATTTGGGGGCAACCCAAGGCGGCTTCGGTCAGGGTATCGCTTCAGTGAGAGCATCCCCCAGTAAGCCCAGCGCTTTGCACGCCAGCTGAAATGAACGATGCGCGACACCATTGACCATTCGTAAGTGTTCAAACGACGTGGGCCCTTTCACGACGTGAAGTAGCATTCTCAAGTAGTAGCACTCCGCGTTATTAGTGTGGATGGTGTAGACACGTCCAAGTGCACCAGACTTTTCCACTCCTGGATACTCTTCAACGGGGACACTCTCCTTCCTTCGTTTAAAGGTTTTGTTGGCCGAAGTATAATAAGATGGCACCTTGTTTTATGTCATAGTCTTGGCAAACGAATCTTTAGCACACAGCTTGAAGAACGCAGTCAAACTGATGTTTCTCGGATTGTTGACTATTTCGGCGACGTTAGATTCTGTGAAGTAAACTTGTTGACCGTTTTCGAGGTGGACGGCTACCCTAGACACAGTCGGCTCTCTGTCGTGAATGTCGAGCGACAGTATCTTCCACGCCGCTTCAGATGTATTTATATATCTGCTGGACTGGAATTGTTCCACCTCGTTTTCAGCGTTGATACTAAACGTAGCCTGACCACTACCCTTGTTGATATGTTTACAGATATACTTGATTGGTTTTACCAAGCTGCACAGTTCTACGTTTATTATTATTATTGTTCTATTCGTTTTATGGCGTTCGAGCTTCCGCTCATTGCCACCTTGGTTTATTTGTTATTAGATTTTGATGTATTATAATGATTACCACTTTTGTATTAGTTTGCTTCATTCTATAGAACTTGATGTGATGTCTTTTAATTTTATTTCACTTGGTTTATTCGAGTCAGTTTCGTTGTTTTAGAGTATCTTGTCCACAAGAGCCTTCACGCGTCCAATCGTCCAAGTCCTTGCTCATGTATTATTTTTGCATTTTACTTTGTGTATATCACTTTGATTTATCCGTTTAAGGTTATCACTTTGCTTTTGCTTTTTAGTATTTATTATTTTTGTTTCTTTTTATTGCTTGGAATTAATTAGCCACGGGACAAAGCCCCATGTTTCCGTCCCCACCACGTGGAAGCGAACTCTACTCTACTTTCTAGCGCACACTTAGTTTTCCGTTTATAGTGTACCTTGTACATGTGGTACAGTGTGTATAATAAATATATTTATATGTACCATGTTTATTTACAATGTTCATTTACAGCCCTTCTGGCTCTTCCTCTTCTTCTTGGGAAGCTCTTTCCGCTCTTCTAGCGAACGCCTGTTCGGCGAAACGTGTGAAGGCCTCGAAGGCCTCTCGGCTCTCTATCAGCGGGTGCAGTTCTCCTATTCTGACTGCTTCCAGCGGCTCTCTGAGGTTCGCGTATTGTGAGCACTCCAGAATTACGTTCCACCGTCTCCTCGCCCGCGCGGCAGAGACCACAGCTTGGCTCTTCCGCGAGATTGCGGATTGTAGAGTGTCGCATTCAAAGATCCATACCCCGTAATCATCGAGACGCAGCCTCTTGACGGCTTAAACCAGAGGCGGCTCTTTCCGTAAGCGAATCTGACGTCCTTGATGAATCTATAAGTCGCTCATCCGTGAGGGCCAACGTTCCAGCGTTCTTGCCATTCCTGCCGTATTTCCTCCTCTATTCTTTCTGCCTCCGCCTTAAAGTCTGCTTCTTCGTCTTCCCCCTCTTCGGGTGGGAATCTGTAGTTCCGCCGCATAGCGTACATGTTCTTCTTTACCTTTCTGTTAAGCGCTTGCTTCATAACTTCCAAGTCGATTGGTAACGCCCCACAGATGATCTGCATTGCAGCCGTTGACACCGTCCGGCAAGCCCCGGAGAGTCCCAGGAGGAAGGCTCTTTGCGCTGCGGTAGTATGTCCTAGGACGGCTATCTTAGTCGCCCGCCCGTGCCAAGCTATTGCTTCATAAGTGCATATAGGCACGAAAACCGCCTTGTACTATATGACCAGGGTTTTTCGCTTCATACCCCATTCCGCTCTGGCAAGTCGCTTGACCGTCATTGCATAGGTAACCACTTTATGCCTCATTTGTCGCGCGTGCTTTTCGCAGTCGAATTTCTGGTTCAGGACTATGCCCGGGTACTTATATTCATTGACGAGCTCAATTGACTAGACCTTCATGTATCTTATTGGGGGTCTGTTCTTAAAGCTCCCTTTAATGGTCATTGGTTTGCTTTTACGCCCGGAGAGCTTCAGCTTATTACTTTTACACCAGTCGGCAACCATGGTCGCGACTTCTCTCCCGGTCACTTCGATTTTTCTTCTTGAGTCACCTTTAACGGAAAAAAGAGATCATCGGCGTATGCTATCACGCCATCGTCCACCGTGTTTCACCGCACAGGAACCCGGGTCAAAAGATCGTCCAGAACCCAGTTCCAAGCTATAAGCCCGATAATTGATCCCTAAGGGCATCCCCTTCGGACTCTCCGAGTCTGTTTCTGTAACTTGTTTGCTATTTGTACTCTTCTTCCCTTGAAGTAGGACTCAATCAGTACAATTGTCTAAGCGCTACATCCCGCCAGTCGAAGCCTTGCTATGATGGATGGCCACCGCAGGTTGTCGAATGTCCCCGCTATGTCGGAAAAAATGCTACGACATATTTATTTCCCATCGTGCGGACTTCTCCTCGTAGCCAGAGAAGAGCGTCCTCAGTTGACTGCCCCTTCTTGAACCCGTGCTGCGCTTTGCTGTCCATTTCAGCTTCATTATACGTGTCTTAAATACGTTCAACGGCTATTTTCTCGAAGACTTTGATCACCGCAGGGTCGATTGGTAGTAGTAGAGCTAGGGCGGTTCTAAGCCACTTTTGGGGGGAGGGTCACGGGCGGCGGGTCAAGGGGGGAGGGTCCAGGGGGGGTTCAATGGAGGAGGGTCCAGGGGGGTCCAGGGGGCGATGTCCGGGGGGGGGGGGGCTGGGCGCGAGTGACGTCACAGAGTGGCCTGTGGGGGGGGGGGGGTGCATGTGGTCCTTGGAGCGACTGGCGGGGAAGCCGCCGTCTGTAAGTGTTGAGTGTGTGTGTGTGTCCACTCCGTCTCAAAGCTCGCCGATAGACAGGTCCTGACAGGTTTCTTGAAAAAGCGTGCGTGCATGTGTATGTGTGACAACCATATATGGGTTGGAAAATTTTCGGTCATATGGAAACGCTAGGCGCCACATGAAGGGCGACGCCTTTCAAAGCCCATTATTTATGACATGCAGCTGGTTACATTCCGAAAGACAATGTCAATTGCATCCGCCCCGTCTCAAAGCTCGCCAACACTCGAGACAGATCCTGACAGGTTTCTCGGGAAAATTATAATCTTTAGGGATCAAAGGGACCGCGGATGGACCACTTGAGCGCAGCTGCACTCTTGAAAAGGCGAGGTCTCCATTCCGAAATATACCATAATGTCAAGATGTTCGCATGTGCGACTATGTACGCAGTGCATCCGGCCAAGCACCCCCTGGACTTGACCAAAAACGAGCTCGAACAGGTTCCAAAGGTCTTGCTCCTAAAATATTGGGGTTAATATGTTGGCTTATTGTGGGGTCGTTTGCCAGAACATCATCGAAATGACAGTGAAGTGATATCATATCTTCTATGCTTGGAGCATTATAATACGCCACAGATGAAAGATCACATTGATGGCCCTCCACCTGAACGTCGGGAGTGTACAAAATGCTGTGAAAATTCTCCACGTACGAGGTTCTTCGAACGTGTTTGAACCTGTTTTTCGGGAGCATGAAAAAATGTCGGGGGGGGGGATTCCCACGGTTCTTCGAACGTGTTCAAACCTGTTTTTCACGATTGGAAGGGGAGGGGGGGTTGCAAATTTGAGTGGGAGGGTTACGAGGGAGCTTATAATTTCGTGGACCACGCTCAGTCTGCACGATTCCACTGCACCATCAACATCTAAAAAGAACTTTAAAAGTGCGGGGAAAATGGATCTCTCGAGTATCAACAAAGTCGGCCGGATGGCAGAATTCCTCCCAACGAAGAAGCTGTCAGAACTCTCCGTTAAGTCGGAATGACTAATCTCGGACATAAGGGCCGTACAAACCAAATTTTTGAAACGCTACATCGCAGACATCGCGGATGAGTTCTCCGTCTTCTTACCAGCGCGACTTGTGAAGGCCTTCGACCAAGATCCGACAATGTTCGAGTATGCTGCAACTGGCGCGCAACGGTCAACTCTACATGAAGTACATTGGTGGAAGATACAACAGCGTCGAGTTCCATCCAGTCTGAGTATGGTGGAAAAGAACGCTCGTGAAGGCCCAGTGGAAACAACGAGTTCAACAGCAGCCAGCATCATCAACATCGTAGAGTGCAAGGACTGTTTGCATCACAGTCATCATCATCGTAGAGTTTTCAATGCTCGATTCTGAGTATGTTGGAAAAGAACGCTCGTGAAGGCCCGGTGGAAACAACGAGTTCAGCGGCGGTTGGTATCGTCACCATCGTAGAGTGCAACGACTGGTTGCATCACAGTCATCATCGTAGATTTTTCAACGCTTAGTGCTATGTAAAAATGTACAAAAAAAACTTTTTCATCGAATATAATGTAAAAAAAAAATTGTCGTCAAACTGTATTCGCCGTAGATATAGGAAATAAATGGAGAACGATATTTATTCAAAATGTTTTTATTCATTTAAAAAAAATCCTTCGCTCGCACAATCTGGCCAAAGAGTACACGTAATTCAATGTAATACACGAAATCTGTAATACAAGAAAATCTGATCAGCTTAAAAGAATTTTACGATCAACCTCCTGTCACTCGTGGGAACGAAAAATATCTCCTTACTCGTCGAACTCACATATAACCAACTACCAAAATAGAAATTCAAAACAACCTGCAATTCCTTACTTCCCTCATATTACCTTTTCGGAGACACTTGGTACAAGTTCATGCCTGTTCCTGTTGAAGCCACACCACCTGTAATCACGAAATCGACGACGAAGTCTTCTCGAAGATACACCAACCCAGGATGACCAGCATCATATGGGATCAATCCCACAGAAAATATCGACAACGTACGAGAACGCATGTTTCCCGTAGAGAAACCCGCTGTCGTAAGTAACATGACACGGGGCAACAGTGGTCAAAACAATGTTAGTCAAGAGGAGAAGTTCTTAAATCTTCTGTATAAGAACAATCTATAACACCAAGCGGACTCCATCTGGAATCACACCTGGGAAAAGTCATTCAATTCGGTACAACAAGCGCTGGTTTCACCCGAACATCACTCGTCATGCGAGCGATCAAGGTCCTCGTAGATATGGCGATCCATGCATACAGCCTACACCATGTGGACGGCTGGTCAAGTTATCTCGTCGGTGCAGTATGGGACTCGGTTACGTACCTCCTGATGCGCCCGGCTAAACAACCCAAGAAGAAAACGTCAACGGATGCAGTGACTGGTCAAGAACTTCATCAACTCTTGTCGGCTCCTCCAGCTGAACCAGAGGGCCAATATCAACGCTGCAGCATATGATCTGTACCCTGTCATCTCCGATCATCTAGAAAATAACCAATCCTTCAAACCGCGTTCCTTCCCCTAAATTCGCACGAGGAGACTTACGATAATTCTGATCATGCTAATAATTTATTTTTTGTCATCATTCTTTCAGCCTTGTCGAGTAAGAGATAGGGTAAAATAAGTAAATAAGCATCTATGCATGAGAAAAGACAAAAAGAAGAAAACACGCACCCATCAATTTTATAGCAAAATAAAAAAATATATATATTTTTTTAATAAAAAAAAAAACGGAGAACAAAGAAAAACTTCCTCATACAAAGATCTAGATATACAATAACCAAACATATTCTCATACAAAGATCTATATATACAATAATAAGACACACATTCATTCCTTCTTCTATAGTCTACATAATACTCAAATCCAAAGATTGTATCTACCGACACCACAACCACTCAAGAATAGGCTGATGACGATATTGAGATAATCTTCGGAACATTCATACCGGGGAGGCGTTACATCCTAGCGAATGTGCCTTCTCTCGGTTATTCCCAATATCCTCATTTGCCGTTATAAGCTCATACATATATAAATTCAAGAATAAGACGTTATAAGCATTTGCCGTTATAAGCTTATACATATATAAATTCAAGAATAAGACGCGTAACAGCGTAAACAGGAACGTGCGTACGTTTCGCACGCATATTCAACCTACAGCGATATATATACGATAGCAGCACCGCCACAGTCATCGACTTTTCCTATCCCATTGGCTGTCAACAAGAACACGATCTCAGGCGCATATTCCAAGTAGAGCTGTCGAACGGAAAACCAACCATCAACTCGATCAACAGACTCCAAAAACTCTACGCCGGCCCATCCGCATGGTGACCAAGAGAAGCCGCGACCCTAGATTACTTCATCATAACATAGCCTAGACGGTTCCGACAAATCTATACCTCTGACTAAAAAATAAGACATCCGGTCTCGCAGCGCAGTCCGATACCCGTGCGGAAATTGAGTTGGGGTTGTGATCGGGCCCCAATAATATTCCCCTAACTTTATTCGGGCCCTAATCTGGAAGCCACATGAGGGCCGTTAGCGGCCGGTCACACTTTGTCAACAAGGGCCATTAAAGGCGCAAGGACCGGGGCCTTATAAGTGGCCTCAATGGCGTCTCATCAAAACCATTTTAGCGCCCTGAAAATGCCTGAACGGCGCCTCATCATAACCATTTCAGCGCCATAAAATATCCGTATCAGTGGAAATACGGGTATGTTAAATGCGTCAGGGTATATCTGTATTTGTTTTGATATAATTGTTCATGTGCATAGGTGTGTGCGTGAGTACATGTGTATGTATTGTAACGGGTCGACCCTAGTTACATTAAATTTATGAGGATTCGGAGCACGATAAGGGAGTAAATTAATATAAACCTTTTATGTCTCAACAAATGAACGAAGATTTATTCATATTTCGCTTTATCTCATGTTACAAACAAATTTTGAATCGCCCTGTATCTTGGTTTCGCGCGCTCGGTCGGTTTGGCTGTCGCGGCTCTCGCGTACCGAGGAAGCGGGGCTTACTACGTCTTCGGAATTTCGCGAGCCTCCGTTGCCCGGGTAACGAGTTACTCCTTTTCTATAATGGCCGCCGTTTCGTGTTTGTGTACGTTTGTTGTATGTACATCTTTGACTTGTATGTATTCGAAATTTTAAATGCTCCAATTGTGTGTGTCTATCTGTGTCGCGCGGTCTTCGCGATTTCGCCGGTTCGGCCTTGCTCGGCCACTGCCCCCTTTGTTGTTGTTCCTTCTCTCTCGCTCTCGTTACATGTTTTCATCTAGGCTTCCAGCTGGCTGTCAGCTTCAATATTCTGACGTTTATTAACGCGGGATGCTTCGAGTTTCGTGATTCTATGCTCTCTCCTTTAAATTACCGAATTTTCTTTTTCGAATATCTGCGAGATTCTTGATTTCCTTCTTTTCTCTGATTATCGCACTTTTTCTAATCGGATGGTGCTTATACTTTCCTTTCTGTACTTGCTCCTCTTTGCCACTTTCCTTGTTCAGTCGCCTTCCTTGCCTTTCGGGCTCGGACATGCGCTTATTTCACTACTAATGGCAAAGTCCACGTTCCATAGTCGTAAAAGCTTGGCATCTCCGCTCGAGACTCGTACAAAAATCGTTTGAAAAGAGATTTCCAAAAATTCTCTTTTTACCTTCTCTTTTATTATTTCGGCTCCTTTCCTCAACGGTCACTTTCCCCGCTCCAATCAATGGGTACTTGCGTCCGGTCTTCACAATAAAAGAGATTCTCAAATTTATTATGCTCACTTGCTTCGTTTTGTCCAATGCTTTCCCTAGTTCGATATTTTCCACGCTTAAAATGCCTATACTAATATCTCGTTTCGGTACTCGCTTTGAAGCTGACTTGAAACAAGTAGACCTTTCCTCTCTCGATGTGGCCCTTATATACCCCTTATTTCCCGCGCTTTTCTTCCCCTTCCCAAGCATCCTTTGTCAAATAAATGTTGCTTTAATATTTACTGAATTTTTCTTTTCTTTTTGACTATCTTTTCCGCGTTCCGAGGGATGGCGTCCCTTGGCCCTTTTCTCGGTCCGTTCTTTTCCCGAATACCACCTGGAGGCAGTGACCGCGCTTGTCAACATCGCTGGCTTCTAATAAGTGGTGGGGGGATTCACGCCTGAGACGGACCTATACGCCTCAGTATGTGTGCGCGCGTAGAAATGTGATTGCGTATTTGCATGTGAGCCTTTATGACAAACTGCCATGACAAAATTAATACAAAAAATAATGTGAGGCGAACTCTCTTCACTGCAAACATTTATTTTTCAGGAACTATCCACTATGACAACATTTTTTAGAATTGTGATAGCTTGTAACACTTAATTTTGAAATTATAAGATTATCACATTGATTATAGTTATAGTCACAGTCTGAAATGAGTCTGTAAGGGTACAGAACGCGAAGGAGCGACATTATATGTCCGCTGTATAAAGTAAAGGATCAATGACTCCAATAAAAGTAATATTATCTTAGTTTTAATTAGGAAATTATTAATTAATTAATAATTATTAAGTAATTGAATAAGTAATTCAAAATGAAAAATATCAATACGTCACGGGGAAAAAATATACCACGGAATTCACTTGTTTTTTTGCAAGGTCCACGTAGATAGGTCATCGCGATGAGACTTAACGCATCCTGCGCCCCCCATGCCAGTCTTTTGCATTATTTAAACAAATATATTCTACTACACATCCATTCTAAGGAATGGACCGGTTGGGACTGTTCATACTTATGCGCTAGCATTACTCCATGTATGAGTGAAACCATGAGTAATTGTTTGTATCTATGTAAAAGGTTTTTTCAATTTGATAAATAAATACTGTCTGATGTTTGTCTGCATATTTGTGTTCATCGTTGATTTTTTATTTGCTAATGCCGTTTCGCTTTTTCCAAATTTGTGTTCGAGAATATTATTCGATCGATGTATATTATCGATTTGAATAATTGAAATACCATCAACCATGTAGCCTAAGCTATTTATACTGGTTTATCGCTATAATAGTCAGATCTGGACCTATTATGGAAATCCCTACAGGTTTATCCCTATAATGGCCAAGTCGGGTCCTAATGTTCAAGTCCCTACAGGTTTATCCCCATAATGGCCAAGTCGGGGCCTATTGTGGAAATCCCTATAATGGCCAAGTCGGGTCCTAATGTGGAAATCCCTACAGGTTTATCCCCACAATGGCCAAGTCGGGGCCTATTGTGGAAATCCCTACAAGTTTATCCCGATTATGGCCAAGTCTGGGCCCATTGTGGAAATCCCTACTAGGGAAAGCACTAGGGAAGCCCTGAAAGGCCCTTATTTTTATTAGGGATGTCTTATCAGTTTTCCGCACGAGTATATAAACTTCTTGATATGAGGAGTCACCATAACTATAAATTCACATAACAAAAACCGTGCGTATGCTTAGCTCTCAGATATCGAACTGTATTTCCCATGCGCTTCTTCCACCGAAACACGGGACAAAGGTCTTCTTTCTTCATACGCATATTAGTCAGAACCGATGCCCTGAAATAAGGTCACGGGAGTGCCTAGGAAATCTGTAACCTCCACGCAACCAATCATGCTAATCAACCGATACATTCATGACCAATGGACTAATCCCAGAAGAAGTAGATGACCAAGACCACAAACCCCCTAAGGTTCCTTCTCCCACTACTGAACCTCTCCTAATTTTCATATCAAGAAAAACTACCTTCCTGAAGTCAGTCTCCCGTCAACCACCATCACATCAAGTTCTTCTATCGAGTCTCAATCCCAGTCTCCCGTCAACTAGCATCGACTCAAGTTCTTCTATCAAGTCTCAATCCCAGTATTCCGTCAACCAACATCGAATCAACTTCTTCTATCAAGTCGTAATTTAAAAGTCTACGAATATATCCAATTGACTTTCATACGAACAGTCTTTATTTTTCGAGTCACAAAAGTTTATTTTATACTTGTATAATTTCTATCATTGGTCCCCGAATCTTAATTCGGTCTTAATTCATCGACCTTGCGTGCCGTTCAAATTTCTATCTACGGGTAGTGCCCGTCGTAGTAAACACGTCGAGTATACACACCAGGTACCGAGTACCGAGAGTAGTGGTAATAGGCTGGTTCTAACTCTGGGATCTCAGGGGGGCCTAGTATGCATGGCGGTGAAGGGGTCGAGCGCGTGACGTTACGAGGGGGGATGTCAGGGGTATATATGGAGGAGGTAGCCATGTCCTCCGAAGAGTGGGTGGCGGGAAGCCGCTGTCACCGAGTGTTTTGTGGGGGCGGGGATCACGGTGAGTGAGAGTTGAAAACCCATAAATCTTCTAATATATTATAGACATACTTTATTACAGACAGAAATATTATCATCGATGCAAGCGGAGTGTTTTTATTTCTACACTAATTTGTGTATGCGTGTGTGTGTGTGTGTGCCTGCGTGCGTCCGTGCGTGCGTGCGTGTGTGAGTGTGTGTGTGTGTGCGTGCGTGCGCGCGTGCGCGCGTGCGTGCGTGCGTGCGTGCGTGCGTGCGTGCGAGCGTGCGTGCGTGCGTGTGTGTGTGTGTGTGTGTGTGTGTGTGTGTGTGTGTGTGTGTGTGTGTGTGTGTGTGTGTGTGTGTGTGTGTGGACACGATATGTGCGTGTCACAACCGTATATGGGTAGGGGAAAATTTCAACAATTTGAAGATCACATGAGAGGAGGCACTTCAAAGCCCTTTTATTTATTACATGCAGCTGCGGTGCCTTGGTTTCGTTTTTCCGAAATCCTTGAAATGTTTGCATGCGTATCAACTCGAGTCTCGCCGACACTTGAGACAGGTCCTGACAAGTCAGGGGGTTTTTTCTTGAAAAAAAAATAAACTTGAGGAATTTATCATCAAAGACTTTGACCGCTGATGGACCACTCGAGCTTCACTCTTGAAAAAAAGTTTCAATACGTCGACGTCTCGGTGTCATTCCGAAATATTACGTTAAGATGTTCACATGTGCGAGTATATACACAGTGCATCCGGCCAGGCACTCCCTGGACTTGACCAAAAACGAGCTCGAACAGATTCCAAAGGTCTTGCTGTTAAATTATTGGGGAAACTACATTGGTTTATTGTGGGATCGTTTGCCAGAACATCATCGGAAATACAGTGAAGTGATATCATATCTTCCATGCATGGAGCATTATAATAGACCGCAAATGAGAGATCACATTGACGGCCCCCCACCTCAACGTCGGGAGTGTCGAAAATTTCATGAGGGGGGAAATTCTCCACGTACGAGGATTTTGAGAGGTGTTTGAACTTGGTTTTCATGATTGGAGAAGTGTAGAGGCGTGATGGAGGAAATTCTTCACGTATGAAGATTCTTCTTACGTGTTTAAACTTTTTTTTTCACGATTGGAAAAGTGGGGAGAAATTTGAAAATTTGAGTGGGAGTGTTACGAGGAAGCTTATAATTTCGTGGACCAAGCTCAGACTGCACTATTCCACCGCAACATCAACATCTCTCCAAAAAAGGAACTTTGAAATTGTGGAAAGATGGATCTCTCGAGCATAAACAGAGTCAGCGTGATGGCGGAATTCCTTCCAACGAAGATGCTGTCAGAACTCCGCGTTCACTCGGATCATCAAGTCGCCGACACGAGGGCCGTACAAACCAAGTTTGGGAAACGCTACATCGCGGACATCGCGGATGAGTTCACTGTCTTCTTACCACCGCGAATTGTGAAGGCCTTCGATGAAGATGTGGAAATGTTCGAGCGAACGCGGCAAGCGGCACGTGATCATCATCTCGGGATGACATACAAAGGTGGAAAATGTAACAGCATAGACTTTTTCGAAGTCTGAGCACACATGGTGGAAAAAAGACGAAATTCGTTGAAGCACCATCGTCGAATGGCTGCATCATCGAGAGTATGCTGCAACTGGCGCGTAATAATCAACTCTACATGCAGTTGTGGAAAATACATCAGCGTCAAGTTCCATCGTCTTGGAGTATGGTGGAAAAGAGCAAATTCGTTGGCGCAGCATCGTTGAGTGGAACAGCCGTCCAGATCACAGTCATCTCACCATCGTTTTCGACGTTTTAAGTGTTTGACTATGTGCAAAAAAATGTATTTAAAAAAAACTGTGTTGTCGAAATATATGAGAAGGAGAAATACAAAATAATTTTCATCGTAGAATAAATGAAGAATACAAATAGTATATATTCTCATCAAAATGTTTTTTCATTCATTTGAAAAAAATTCCTCGCTCACACAACGCTTCGGATACATCCAACCAGCTTTCCAGCGATTTTACATTATCATGGGAGCAATTGTATTTCGTGTTGAAGGAATGATGGGGGCATTTGGAGTTTGTGATTTTCGGCAACTTCTGCAGCGATGGACAGTCCAGAGTCTCCAAGTCGATTACGTTTGTCGCGGAATCCGCGAATCTTGATAGCCATGCGCATTTCTCGAATCCCTTCGCATGGTTGGTGGGAGCTCCTTGCAAGATTTCTCGAATTGTCTTTCTGGCTGCCTCGTATGGTACGCCATCGTGATCCCATCGTATTCCATGGAAATTGCGTTCCAGCCACTTGTTTGTCATTTTGTACTTGGCCGTTAAAGAGTCCCATGCAAATGGTGCGTCGAAGGCGAGCGTCAGCGGTTCAGCATTCTTGTCGTGGAGTTTGACGATGGACATCTCCTTCAGGACAAATTCGTTGATGGGTCTCTTGAAGCCCTGCACATCGACCATAAGCTCCATGTTGACTTAAGTGGACATGAATCATCGGCATGATTTTATACCAATTTTTTAACTCCACAACTGATTGGATTGTACTCAACAATATGATAATGGAGGATCATGCAAAGCGCCAACGATTATCAACTAAACATCAATAGTCATTGATAGTCCAAATACCGCATCTAGAAGGATTGAAGTATTCCATGTACAGGCATTTTATATGCATGGGTGCAGGACACAGCGGTGATGGGTTAATGTAGCGAGAAATCGACTTGAACGCGTGATGGTCTATGCTTTAACCCCTGCTCGATGAATTTCGACAACGTGGAAGTGGTTGAGCTTTACGAAAAATACGTAATCTTACAATAAATGTAAATAAGTATGAATCAATACGTGATAATGTTATAACTCATTGCCACGGGAGATAATGATTATGAGGTCTGCGATTAATGTGCAATCAAGAGACAATACACGTTTCGCATGGGTGACAGTCGCAGCTTTATACCCAGCTGAACGAAACCATGACCACGCATCTTCTTACATGCATTATTCAACGGTATTGAATCTATCGAATATTGGATGCCCGGTGACTATAGGTAAAATTTAAAAAAAAAGTTTTTCAAAACAATTTATCCATCAATATGTATACCACCAAAGAAGACATTGCTTCGATACGCGAGGCTCAAATTCAATCAATTTGCTACAAGATACCGAGGATAACAATGTATGACATTTCACATAGATCAAGAACCTGTCAAGACTCGTGAGTGCAGGACTAAACAGAGACAGCTATTATATATATGCCATCGGTGTGTGAAGTTAACATAATTACCATATCGTTATATGTGCTAGACGAATCAAACAACAATCCATTATTTCGCAGGTGTCTGCATGACTTTGGATCAAAGGATGAACTGCAATCACATGAGATCGATTGTGGAGCACTAAAGCGCTGCCCCATCCGGCTAACAAATAATACCAATAAGTGGCTCCAAATGTTCAAGATGAGAGTGTGCAAAAACTGATGAGAAAAACGTAGCAGAGGATATGTATCAATATCATGAAGTATTTAGTATTGATAACCACATGCGCTTTTCATATGACGAATCGCTATCATAGTATCAATCACATCACAGCGCTGATTCCATATCATGGTTTGTGGCAGATCTGGAAAAACTAGTGCTGTGCATAAAATACATTTTCAAGGAAAATTAATGCTCATCATGAGTTAATTATAATACGTTCACGCTATGGCAATAATTGAGTATTGAGTCATCATCAACCAATAGAGGTAAAAGTTGAATTACTCAAGCTACAATGGCGTATGCCTCACATAATATTAGATGAGATCAATAACTTATCATTACTTCGAACATTGGAGAGTGGGCGATACTTGAATATGAGTTTTCGCTCTTGGGATCTATACGACTGTCCACCGCTTCAAAGCACAACGAAACATTCATGGACCGTAAAAGCTGCCTCCCATCTAGAGAAGCCAAAATATGTAATTGATCGCAGACTGGTAAAAAAGATAATATATGGCAAAGACATTATATTATTCACCGACTGCAAACTCACAAGTGCTAACCTTTATCTCAATTCAGCATTCTTTTCTGAGGAGGGCTTGCATTTGGACTTCAAAAAAAGTTTCGCCATTTTGTTCAATATGTACTCTCGATTTCGTAAATACCATTACGACTGCAATAGTGATCGTTCTTTACTAACCATCGCCAAGTCTTAATGTAACGGCCCTCTCGCGGATAATGATTGATCGCATCAGAACGAGCCTGTAAAAAATGCTGCCGTAGATGTGTGAATAGAGTTCGAATGCAAAGAACATTCACCATCGAATACAACTGGATAGTGTTTTAATCTTACATGTTCGCGGTGATAAATATTGTCCATTGACCGTCATTATCCGTAAAATTGTATAGATCAGCAAAATCTGAGAGACACGAAGCATCATGGTTGATTCGCAATCGTCCTGGACTAAAGTGGTCCTATGGAAACGTTCCATACAGCGTGACTGAAGGTTTAATAACAGCTGCAGTTGAAGGTTCAACGGAAGACGACATGTGTCCTATCGTATATGTTAATGGTCATGAAAAACGAAAATGGCTAGCTGATATACTAAATATAAAAAATGAGCTAGTCACAAAAATGGCTAGCTGATATACTAAATATGAAAAATGAGCTATTCATTGAGCCGTTGAACATAGACTTTGACGATATGGATGTCTCAAGTAAATTAGATGGAAGTTCTACTCTACGATGTAAAAAGCATACAAACAATTGTGCCTTACAAAAGGTATTTAAAATCTTTAATTGGTGGCTGAATCATAAAGATTCGTGCAAATAAAAGAAATGGAAAAATTATTTACTTTTTACTCTCCTCACCCCATACTTAGTTATGCCAGCATCATCTGATATCGGATAGTCCATCTGAATACAATATTACTTTCGAATGTGAAACTCAATTTTTTGTATGGAATTCGATTGAAAATAAAATAATGTAATCACCCAATGATGATCGAAGACATTCATCGGTATATGTACGATAGATGTTCGTGAGCCGTAGCAGAGGATATGTATCAATATCATGGAGTATTTAATATTGATAACCACATGTGCTTTTCATATGACGAATCGCCATCATAGTATCAATCACATCACAGCGCTGATTCCATATCATGGTTTGTGGCAGAACTGGAAAAACTAGTGCTGTGCATAAAATACATTTTCAAGGAAAATTAATGCTCGTCATGAGTTAATTCTAATACGTTCACGCTATGACAATAATTATGTATTGAGTCATCATCAACCAATAGAGGTAAAAGTTGAATTACTCAAGCTACAATGGCGTATGCCTCACATAATATTAGATGAGATCAATAAATTATCATTACTTCGAACATTGGAGAGTGGGCGATACTTGAATATGAGTTTTCGCTCTTGGGATCTATACGACTGTCCACCGCTTCAAAGCACAACGAAACATTCATAGACCGTAAAAGCTGCCTCCCAACTAGAGAAGCCAAAATATGTAATTTATCGCAGACTGGTAAAAAAGATAATCTATGACAAAGGACATTATATTATTCACCGACTGCAAACTCACAAGTGCTAAACTTTGTCTTAATTCAGCATTCTTTTCTCAGGAGGACTCGCATTTGGACTTCAAAAAAGTTCCGCCATTTTGTTCAATATGTACTCTCGATTTCGTAAATACCATTACGACTGCAATAGTGATCGTTCTTTACTAACCATCGCCAAGTCTTAATGTAACGGCCCTCTCGCGGATAATGATTGATCGCATCAGAACGAGCCTGTAAAAAATGCTGCCGTAGATGTGTGAATAGAGTTCGAATGCAAAGAAGATTCACCATCGAATACAACTGGATAGTGTTTTAATCTTACATGTTCGCGGTGATAAATATTGTCCATTGACCGTCATTATCCGTAAAATTGTATAGATCAGCAAAATCTGAGAGATACGAAGCATCATGGTTGATTCGCAATCGTCCTGGACTAAAGTGGTCCTATGGAAACGTTCCATACAGCGTGACTGAAGGTTTAATAACAGCTGCAGTTGAAGGTTCAACGGAAGACGACATGTGTCCTATCGTATATGTTAATGGTCATGAAAAACGAAAATGGCTAGCTGATATACTAAATATAAAAAATGAGCTATTCATTGAGCCGTTGAATATAGACTTTGACGATATGGATGTCTCAAGTAAATTAGATGGAAGTTCTACTCTACGATGTAAAAAGCATACAAACAATTGTGCCTTACAAAATATATCTAAAATCTTTAATTGGTGGCTGAATCATAAAGATTCGTGCAAATAAAATAAATGGAAAAATTATTTACTTTTTACTCTCCTCCCCCCTACTTAGTTATGCCGAATCACATGATATCGGATTGTGCATCTGAATACAATATTACTTTCGAATGTGAAATTCAATTTTTTGTATGGAATTCGATTGAAAATAAATTAATGTAATCGCCCAATGATGATCGAAGACGTTCATCGGTATACGTTCGATAGATGTTCGTGAGCCATTTGTTGGAAGTTTGCGAGGCATTCGAAGATTTTCGATAGTCGTTCGTGAAACGTTCCAAAGACTTCCAATTCATAAGACGTTCGAAAACATTCATAACACGTTGAAGACATGCGTGAAGGGTTCAAAGAGATTCAAAAGACTTTCTATGAGGTTCATGAGACGTTTGAAGATGTTCGTGAGACGTTCAAGAGACTTTCGAAAACGTTCATAAGACGTTTGAAGACATTCATGGGAGGTTCGAAGATGTTCAAGAGATCTGTGACGATATTCATAATATGTTTGAAGACATCGATGAGGGGTTCGAAGACGTTTAAGAGACTTTCAAAGACATTCACGAGGGGTTTGAAGACGTTCAAAAAACTTTCGAGTTCGTTCAAGAGACTTTTGACGACGCCTAAGAGAGACTTTCAAAGACATTCACGAGGGGTTTGTCCGAAGACATATATAAGACGTATGAAGACATTCAAGAGACATTCAAAAACATTCATAAGGCGTTTGAAGACATGCATGAGGTGTTCAAAGTGCTTCAAGAGACTTTCTACGACGTTCATGCGACGTTTGAAGATGTTCGTGAGACAATCAAGAGACTTTCGAAAACGTTCATAAGACGCCTGAAGACATTCACAAAAGGTGCGAAGACCTTCAGAGACTTTCGAAGACATTCAAGAGATCTTTGACGATATTCATAATACGATTGAAGACATTGATGAAGGGGTTCGACGACGTTTTAGAGACTTTCAAAGACATTCACGAGGAGTTTGAAGACGTTCAAGAAACTTTCGAATACGTTCAAGAGACGAACGACTGTCGAAAATCTTCGAATGCCTCGCAAACTTCCAACAAACGGCTCACGAACATCTATCGTACATATACCGATGAATGTCTTCGATCATCATTGGGCGATTACATTATTTTATTTTCAATCGAATTCCATACAAAAAATTGAGTTTCACATTCGAAAGTAATATTGTATTCAGATGCACTATCCGATATCAGATGATGCTGGCATAACTAAGTATGGGGCGAGGAGAGTAAAAAGTAAATAATTTTTCCATTTCTTTTATTTGCACGAATCTTTATGATTCAGCCACCAATTAAAGATTTTAAATACCTTTTGTAAGGCACAATTGTTTGTATGCTTTTTACATCGTAGAGTAGAACTTCCATCTAATTTACTTGAGACATCCATATCGTCAAAATCTATGTTCAACGGTTCAATGAATAGCTCATTTGTCATATTTAGTATATCAGCTAGCCATTTTCGTGAATAGCTCATTTTTCATATTTATTATATCAGCTAGCCATTTTCGTTTTTCATGACCATTAACATATACGATAGGACACATGTCGTCTTCCGTTGAACCTTCAACTGCAGCTGTTATTAAACCTTCAGTCACGCTGTATGGAACGTTTCCATAGGACCACTTTAGACCATGACGATTGCGAATCAACCATGATGCTTTGTATCTCTCAGATTTTGCTGATCTATACAATTTTACGGATAATGACGGTCAATGGACAATGTTTAACACCGCGATCATGTAAGATTAAAACACTATGCAGTTGTATTCGGTGGTGAATCTTCTTTGCATTCGAACTCTATTCACACATCTACGTCGTAATGGTATTTACGAAATCGAGAGTACATATTGAACAAAATGGCGAAAGTTTTTTTGAAGTCCAAATGCAAGTCCTCCTCAGAAAAGAATGCTGAATTGAGATAAAGGTTAGCACTTGTGAGTTTGCAGTTGGTGAATAATATAATGTCTTTGCCATATATTATCTTTTTTACCAGTCTGCGATCAATTACATATTTTGGCTTCTCTAGATGGGAGGCAGCTTTTACGGTCCGTGAATGTTTCGTTGTGCTTTGAAGCGGTGGACAGTCGTATAGATCCCAAGAGCGAAAACTCATATTCAAGTATCGCCCACTCTCCAATGTTCGAAGTAATGATAAGTTATTGATCTCATCTAATATTATGTGAGGCATACGCCATTGTAGCTTGAGTAATTCAACGTTTACCTCTATTGGTTGATGATGACTCAATACATAATTATTGCCATAGCGTGAACGTATTATAATTAACTCATGATGAGCATTAATTTTCCTTGAAAATGTATTTTATGCACAGCACTAGTTTTTCCAGTTCTGCCACAAACCATGATATGGAATCAGCGCTGTGATGTGATTGATACTATGATAGCGATTCGTCATATGAAAAGCGCATGTGGTTATCAATACTAAATACTTCATGATATGGATGTGGTGCTTTCCGACTGGAGTTGATGATTTGGAGCCACTTATTGTTATTATTTGTTAGCCGGATGGGGCAGTGCTTTAGTGTTCCACAATCGATCTCATGTGATTGCAGTTCATCCTTTGATTTAAAGTCATGCAGACACCTGCGAAATAATGGATTGTTGTTTGATTCGTCTAGCACATAAAACGATATAGTTATTATGTTAACTTCACACACCGATGGCATATATATCATGGCTGTCTCTGTTTAGTCCTGCGCTCACGAGGCTTGACAGGTTCTTGATCTATGTGAAATGTCATACATTGTTATCCTCGGTATCTTGTAGCAAATTGATATGCTTTTCGTCTTCTTATGTTCAGCCTCGCGTATCGCAGCAATGTCTTCTTTGGTGGCATACATATTGATGGATAAATTGTTTTGAAGAACGTTTTTTTTTTAATTTGACCTATAGTCACCGGGTATCCAATATTCGATAGATTCAATACCGTTGAATAATGCATGTAAGAAGATGCGTGGTCACAGTTTCGTTCAGCTGGGTATAAAGCTGCGACTGTCACCCATGCGAAACGTGTATTATCTCTTGATTGCACATTAATCGCAGACCTTATAATCATTATCTCCCATGGCAATGAGTTATAACATTCAACACGTATTGATTCATACTTATTTACATTTATTGTAAGATTACGTATTTTTCGTAAAGCTCAACCACTTTCACGTTGTCGAAATTCATCGAGCAGGGGTTAAAGCATAGACCCTCATGCGTTCAAGTCGATTTCTCGCCACATTAACCCATCACCGCTGTGTCCTGCACCCATGCTTATAAAATGCCTGTACATGGAATACTTCAATCCTTCCAGATACGGTATTTGGACTATCAATGACTATTGATGTTTAGTTGATAATCGTTGGGGCTTTGCATGATCCTCCATTATCGTATTGTTGAGTACAATCCAATCAGTGGTGGAGTTAAAAAAATTGGTATAAAAGCATGCCGATGATTCATGTCCACTTAAGTCAACATGGAGCTTATAGTCGATGTGCAGGGCTTCAAGAGACCCATCAACGAATTTGTCCTGAAGGAGATGTCCATCGTCAAACTCCACGACAAGAATGCTGAACCGCTGACGCTCGCCTTCGACGCACCATTTGCATAGGATTCTTTACCGGCCAAGTACAAAATGACAAACAAGTGGCTGGGATGCAATTTCCATGGAATACGATGGGATCACAATGGCGTACCATACGAGGCAGCCAGAAAGACAATTCGAGAAATCTTGCAAGGAGCTCCCACCATCTATGCGAAGGGATTCGAGAAATGCGCATGGCTATCAAGATTCGCGAATTCCGCGACAAACGTCATCGACTTGGAGACTCTGGCCTGTCCATCGCTGCAGAAGTTGCCGAAAATCACAAACTCCAAATGCCCCCATCATTCCTTCAACACGAAATACAACTGCGCCCATGATAATGTAAAATCGCTGGAAAGCTGGTTGACTGTATACAAAGCGTTGTGTGAGCGAGGGATTTTTTTTTAATGAATAAAAAAACATTTCTATGAAATTATATACTATTTGTATTCTTGAACGATGAAAATTGTTTTGTATTTCTCCTTCTCATACATTTCGACAAAACAGTTTTTTTTTAAATACATTTTTTTTCACATAGTCAAACACTTAAAACGTCGAAAACGATGGTGAGACGACTGTGATCTGGACGGCTGTTCCACTCAACGATGCTGCCCCAACGAATTTGCTCTTTTTCACCATACTCCAAGACGATGGAACTTGACGCTGATGTATTTTCCACAACTGCATGTAGAGTTGATTATTACGCGCCAGTTGCAGCATACTCTCGATGATGCAGACAGCCGTTCGACGATGGTGCTCCAACGAATTTCGACTTTTTTTCCACCATGTGTGCTCAGACTTTGAAAACGTCTATGCTGTTGTATTTTCCACCTTTGTATGTCATCCAGAGATTATGATCACGTGCCGCTTACCGCATTCGCTCGAACATTTCCAAATCTTTATCGAAGGCCTTCACAAGTTGCGCTCGTAAGAAGACAGTGAACTCATCCGCGATGTCCGCGATGTAGCGTTTCCCAAACTTGGTTTGTACGGCCCTCATGTCGGAGATTCGATGATCCGAGTGAACGCGGAGTTCTGACAGCTTCTTCGTTGGAAGGAATTCCGCCATCATGCTGACTTTGTTTATGCTCGAGAGATCCATCTTCCCACAATTTCAAAGTTCCTTTTTTGGAGAGATGTTGATGTTGCGGTGGAATAGTGCAGTCTGAGCTTGGTCCACGAAATTATAGGCTTCCTCGTAACACTCCCACTGAAATTTTCAAATTTCTCCCCACTTTTCCAATCGTGAAAAAAAAGTTTAAACACGTAAGAAGAATCCCCATACGTGAAGAATTTCCTCCATCACGCCTCTACACTTCTCCAATCATGAAAAACAAGTTTAAACACGTCTGAAAATCCTCGTTCGTGGAGAATTTCCCCCCTCATGACATTTTCGACACTCCCGACGTTGAGGTGGGGGGCCGTCAATGTGATCTCTCATTTGCGGTCTATTATAATGCTCCATGCATGGAAGATATGATATCACTTTACTGTCTTTCCGATGACGCTCTGGCAAACGATCCCACAATAAACCAATGTAGTTTCCCCAATAATTTAAGAGCAAGACCTTTGGAATCTGTTCGAGCTCGTTTTTGGTCAAGTCCAGGGGGTGCTTGGCCGGATGCACTGCGTACATACTCGCACATATGAACATCTTAACGTTATATTTCGGAATGACACCGAGACGTCGACGTATTGAAATTTTTTTCAAGAGTGCAGCTCGAGTGGTCCATCTGCGGTCAAAGTCTTTGCTGATAAATTCCTAAAGTTTATAGTTTTTCAAGAAAAAACCCCCTGACTTGTCAGGACCTGTCTCAAGTGTCGGCGAGACCCGAGTTGATACGCATGTAAACATTTTAAGGATTTCGGAAAAACGAAATCAAGGCACCGCAGCTGCATGCAATAAATAAAAGGGCTTTGAAGTGCCTCCTTTCATGTGATCTTCAAATTGTTGAAATTTTCCCCTCCCCATATATGGTTGTCACACGCACATATCGTGTCCACACACACACGCGCGCGCGCGCGCGCGCACACACACACACACACACACACACACACAAATGAGTGTAGAAATAAAAACACTCCGCTTGCATCGATGATAATATTTCTATGTCTATAATAAAGTATGTCTATAATAAATTAGAAGATTTATGGGTTTTCAACGCTCACTCACCATGATCCCCGCCCCCGCAAAACACTCGGCGACAGCGGCTTCCCGCCACCCGCTCTTCGGACCACATGGCTACCCCCTCCATAGAGACCCCTGACACCCCCCCTCGTAACGTCACGCGCTGGACCCCCGCCCCGCTCCCCCCTGAGATCCCAGAGTTAGAACCAGCCTATTACCACTACTACCGAGTACCAGCGAGCGCACCAGGCCGAGAGCGAAGGCTCTTGTAATGCGAGCGACACCAAACACCCACGCAAGCCAGCGAGCGAGCGACCGAGTGTCAAACACAACCAATGTAAGCTAGCTTAACCTTTTCTTTTTGTATCATTCATCGTAGACCTGATCGCTTCAAACCGTCTAGTAATCTTATAATAAATAACATGGTGTCAATCGTACACCAAGTCTGTCGAATTATTCCTCAATTTCGAAATATCGTGTCAATTTCTTAATTCTACTCTTCTTTACGCACTACCCCTTTTTACCCTCATCCCGTGCTATTGCGCTAGGCGTAGGTCGCAAAGAGGGAAACGAAAGTATTATACTCTCATCCCTTCCGAATGTGATGCGCGACCACGGCCGGCATGCGAGGGATTATGCGAGAGCGAGATAAAGCGCGTTAACAGAAAAAATGTCAACACGCTCGCGGCATCGGACCATGCGAAATCGCCGGTTCCTGCGAGAACTTTATCTTATAATATCGAGAGCTGAAATATTATTTCGGCAGCTGGAATATTCTGATAGAATATTCCTTTCCGAATCTATATTTTCTGCCCGAGTTACGGCCGAGTTACAAACGGCCCGCTCTCCATCACGATGCAACACTACGGTGGGATGCCGGCGTTTCAGCCGGGCTTGCACCGATTCCCCGAGAGGCCTCACTGGGTGCATCCCTCGGTCGGGATTGGTCAGTACGTTGAGCCACACGCCACTCGACCGAGTTCCGCACGCCAACCTAACCAAAACGAAAGCACAACCGAAAACCTCAAACGTAATAAAACAAACATTCGAGAGAAAAGACCCTTAACACAAACGAATGGGTCGCAACCCGGGCATCGAGAGCATACATCGATCATCGGTAGCATTTCTGTGACGTGTCTTAAAAAATCACGTCACAATATCACATATATATATATATATATATACATATGTGATATTCACGTCATATATCACGTCACATGTATATATATATATAGTCGGGCAAAAGACATCTCGTCGATTAGTCGGGAAAAATAAATTGGTCGCGTAAGAATACACTAATCGACGAGATTACTTTTGCCCAACTGCCGCAGCCCTGAATTTGGTAGAGGGGTGGGGTTGATCCGCGACAACAGCACAACACGATTTTACAAGAACATTTAGAGATTTGGTGAAAACAGTAATCAATTTTTGTTTTCTCGCGGCTCTCGCATACGGCGAGAGCGGATCGGGATACGCGCAATTTTCGGTCCCCTTATTTCTCCAAATTCTACAGATTTCTTTCTCGAACGCAATGTTATCTTGATTTCAGTACGACAAACAAATAATATCATAATCCTAACTTATGCTAAATGACTTTTGTTCTGGTACTTGAAAAGTGAACCCCTCTCGGCGGCTCTACGTTAATTTAATTTGAGCGAGGTCTTCGCGAATGACGGAATCGCGCAAGGTGACTCGATCCTACCCGTCCGTTACTGAACCGCCACGACAATATCGCTCGTGACTTCAATATTCTCAATAATACAACATTTTTGTACTTTACCCCAACGCGCCACAGCGCGCGCATTACAATGGGTTTTAACGAGCGAAACGACGGCCTCACCGCTACAGTTTCAGAAGATCTCGATCCGGTAAAACCTCGGTCTCGATCTACGATATTTCCGGTGGCGTCGCTTTCTTGGGTGGCGGGAACGGCAACGGCTTGGGAAGTGCACCTCTCCTCGCTCCAGATCAGAACTCAAGTGATGAGATATTCGCGGGCAGCCTTTCCGCGGACCTGGGTCCCGACCCCCACACCTTGCCTAGTCACAGCCTTTTCGATTTTTCCTTGACCTTGGTGATAACGTACGCATTTTCATAATTAGCGAACGTGAACATTACCTTAAGCTCCCGTCCCGGGACCTGATTGGGTCACAGAGTCATCGGGATGATGACCGGCTGTAGAGGGAGACAGACAGCTCGGAGTGGGGCCGGCGACCCATCCTTGGAATTTGCGATTTTCCGTTGTCGCTCGTCGATACCCAACGGAATCCATTGTTGCGAGGTACGGAGGGCCGTTATTAGGCGAACCCCCCTCCCCCTTCTTGTTATTGGGATCCGCTGGTATTGAGTAGAAGAGCGTCGACTCGTCGCGAGACCGTGTGCGCGAAGGTCGGTAACTCCGTTGCCGTTCGATTCTCGACTTCTTCCTCGATCATGTCCTTAATAACGGCGAGAACACGCTGTTCGCTCACGAAGTACAACAAAAATAAAAATGAGAGTGTTAATAAAATAATTTTATTTTATAAATTTTATAAATTATTTTATTAACACTCTCATTTTTATTTTTGTATATATATATTGTGACGGGGATTATTTTTTCTTACCACGAAATCGAGAACGTGAATACGAGAGCTAGGTGCGGGAACCGTCACCTTCGGCCGTTCACCCCGCGTGAGTGCATCCGCACTACCCGGGGCGCCAGAGAATTTTATTTTCACCGGATTTCTCAACCGGTATGCCCTGGGGCCAGGGGGATCCGCCCTGACCCACCATCGGAGCTGGAGGACTCCGCGATTTTTGTTTCACCGGAATCCTAACCGGTATGTCCTGGGAGTCGGGAGACCTCCCTGATTTTTGATTCGCCGGAATCATAAACGGACTATCTGGATGCACTTACCCGGAGGGGGGGCGGTTGCGGTAGAGCACGGCCGCTCAGGCTGTGAGTCGTAGTAGAGGGGTCGGGATTCACCAGGAGTAGCTTACGAGACGTCAGATACGCGGGAACAATAAAAAAATGACAAAAACAAACAAATTGTTTTATTTTATTTTGCGGGAGCTGGTTGTATTCGAACCACGGGAACTTATCTCCGTCCGGAAGGACCCGCCTTCCGGGCACGGGATCGCGAACAGGACCCGTGGAGAAACACGTCTGTCTCACACGGCGTCAGGATCGAAACTCACCGACGGACCTCATCCGAGAGCAAAATCGGTCGTCAACTATACCTCGCGCGGCGAAGGCCAGCGAGCGAGATCATTGTCGAGCGCGATTACCGAAAAAAATGTAAATACGCTCGCGCGCTCATCTCATGCGAGAAAGCTACTTCGAGCGAGAACACTTTCTTACAATATTCGTGAGCTGAAATATTATTTCGGGAGCTAGAATATTCTGGAAGAATATTCCTTTCGGAATCTATATTTCCTGCCCGAGTACCCCGCAAGCGGAACGGTAACAGATCGGGACCTTTCCTCCTAGGTAACATGGAGGCTCTCGGGGATCGCATCCCCGGGTCACCATGCGAGAGCGGGCAAAGCTTCTCTCTAGAAGCGCGGCGCGGAGGTCTCCCGCCTCCACCCGTAACCCAAACGGCCCGCTCGTCAGCACGATGCACCACTGCGGTGGGGCGCCGGCATCTCAGCCGGGCGTGCACCGATTCCCCGAAAGCCTCGTTGGGTGCGTCCCTCGGTCGGGATTGCTCGGTACGTTGAGCGACACGCCGCTCGACCGAGTTTCGCACGCCAACCTCACCAGAACAACAACGAAACCCAAACCTAAAACGCTACAAAACAAACATACTGGAGGAAAGGCCCGTAACATATACGAAGGGGTCGTAACCCGGGCATCGAGAGCACGACTAAATCGTCGGTAGCCTTTCTGTGACGTGACTTAAAAAATCACGTCACAATATATATATATATATGCCTGTGTGTGTGTGTGTGTGGGCACGCGCGTGTACACATATGGCAGCAACCCCCTCGACGCATACGATGTTCAATCCAAGGCGTTTATTTCTCCTGCGGAACCGGGTGCAGCTGGTGTATCACGTCTCTTACTCTCGTTCCTCCACGAATTACCCATCATTTGAATACGCGTATTCGTACACGAGGCACTCCAGACCGAATCGTTGGATTCATTATTTACATAAAACGTACTCCGGAAATGTTGGCTTTTTATCTATTTATTAATTTTTAGCTACTTCTTGCGTCTTGCACAACTAGCTATAGATTTTTGTGCAGGTTGAATAAAGTGATCAACATATTTTTCGTAAAATATTGAGAATTGTTTCGTAGTCCTGAATTTTTTATCGAAATATACAAATTTTACGGACAATTTTGGAAAACCTCGTGGGTGACCTGAATTTTTCTTCATCATGCCTATTGGAAAAAGACAGAAAATATAAGATACTTTCTAAAAGACCTGATTCTTTTTAATACTTGTTTTTGAAAAAATCTACCAATCTTCGAGAATATCCAGGTCTTTGTGAATACTCACGATTTATCGAAAGTATGCACTGAATTTGTCAACTTTTTCCAAAATATTTAATTTCGCATAATACTACAGAAGACCTTGATAATTCACAAATTTCTCCGAATTATGAGTATGAGTGGTGTGCGGCCGTGTTGATAATACGAGATGTTGAGGAATCGGCTTCGATTCGGCCCGTGAGATTTCCAAGGTCGTGGTGGAAAGTAAGAAGGAGTTTTTTTCACTCGTTTACGTTTCGATCCTTGGTTCGGATCCTCTTCAGAAACTTTATTTATTCTGAATATTGTCAATATTTCTAGTTTTCTTTTGGTTTGTGCTTGGAAGATGGTTGATGTTGACAGTATGTTTGATGATGAAATACTGTCTTGTGAGGTTGGTTCGGAGGGTTGATTTCGAACCGTTTTTTATATTTCAATTGATGGTATAATCGTTTTTTGGTGATTGTATTATCTATTGAAATAAACTAAATATATCCTCACAAGCACAAAGAAGAAAACTAGAAAAAATTTTCTCTGCTCTACATGTCTAGTAGTGACGTCCAAGAGAGTTCGAGAAAGACATCTTCAAAGATAATTCTCCGAATTATCAATGAACTTCTAAAATGTTTTATACTCTTTCGCGATTTATCCCAAGTAATTCGAAAATGAATTCAATACATTCAAAATGTACTCAAAATCTACTTGAATTTTACCATGATATGCTGCATGCACGGACAATTTATTGAAAACCATTCTTAAATTAATCCAAAATATGCCAAATTCATCAAAAGTACTTAAAGTTCGTTGAAAAGATTTCCCGGATTTTTCCAAAATATCGTAAATTTGTCCAACATACGTTCAATTTATGCAAAACTTTTCGCTAACTTGCCGAAAATTCCGTAAAAAGTAATCGAAATATGGAAAAGAATTTGCCGATTTACCGAAAATATGCTAAATTTAATAAAGAATATTAAAAATTGTTTCACAAACGTTCCAGCATTTTCTCACAATATGCGAAAATTATCACAAAGAATGAGAGAATTGTTCGAGACCTTTTCCGAATATTCCTAAGGTGTAAAAAACTCTCACTAAAATATTCACAATCGTTTCCAAAATATGTGGTAATAAATCCAAATAATGTAAAAATGAATCCAAATTATTTGAAAAAAATTCCAAGATATGTAAAATAAAGCCCAGTATAAGTTTTAAAAAATCGAAATAGTAATATTTTTTTAAATATGTAAAAATTTGTCGAAAATCTGAGAAACTTTATCAAAAAGCCCTAAGTACATGCTCGTATATACGCAAGATTTCAACGACGCAAGGTATTTCCGGTGTAAACAGATCCATGGTTACGAGATAATAAAGACAGACTAGCGCTTCTCGCAGTTTGCTAGATTCTCCAGCATCCGTGCATTTTTTTTTATTCTCCTCGCCACACGGACTATCTTATCATATGATCTTGGTCGTATTGTAATGCGTGCACGACACCGCACTGAATATTCGTGGCAACGCAAAACAACGACCTGTATTTTTCACTGTATGGGAGCTCACCCGAGAATTGAAATTTCCTCAGAAACATGGAAAAACATGCCGCACAAAGTTTACACCAGACATATGGCCAAGGAGAGGAACTCCGAAAAGATACGGCGCATCTGCGAAGTATCACGAGTGTAATTTTTCCTCGACCCGTAACGTACAAGCTCATCCAATTATAACCGAATGCTTATTTTATCTCTGCTTGAAAATTACCTTTTATATTTTATCTTAAAATTCATATTTCTCTACCTTATATTTAACAACACTTTTGTTTATATTAACTCAAAAACCGTGTTTCCTTATTTATCTACTTTATAGCTACTATTTATAACGAATAGTAATGGTGACATGGGTTATTGTCTTAATAATAATGGAGTAAATAGCGTAGGGATTTTGGTGTGTCAACCGCCCGAGAGTGTGCCCAGCACTCTCTCGCGATAGCCACCGGTGTGCCAGGCCAATCACCACCATGCTGAAAACATACACAAACACGAAGTCACATATACCTACACAAACACGTCCGAGCGACATACCGGTCATGCAAATGGTGCAAACGGTGCGCCATAAAATGTTATCATAATTTTCGAGCAGTGCTTGGCGCAAGAGTTCGGATTCGTAATGCGAGGGTCGTGGGTTCGAGTCCCCGGACGGAAACTTTTTTTCTTTGAGTTCTTTTTAATTTTTACGATACTTACGCCACGAATGAACCGAAATGATGCATGATGTATTGTTTTTCTTTATATTTTCACAAAAGGCATCGGGCATCATTATCACATACGGAAGGGATGAGAGCATAATATTTCATTACCCTCTTTGTTGCCTGTGCCTAGCGCAATAGCGCGGGATGAGAGTAAAAAGGGAGATGCGTGAAAGGAAAAAAATTAGTCTTCAAGTTCCTGCATGGTTAGGAGTTGTGCGAGTGACTTTGACAGATACATCTACACGTTACAGACTTTCATTTATTACTAAGTGCCGTCCGGTTAGGCGATCGGAGATATGAAAAAAATAGTTTGGCGGATTAAGTGAGTGATACAAAAAATGGTATAGTTAGCTTACGTTTGTCGAATGGTGGTCGTTCGAACTGCGACGAAGGGCTTTCGCGCTAGGTTTCGCTCTACGATTGTACCACCCGATACGCTGGTGGTACAATCGTAGTCGATGGGACGCACACACATTGTTTACAATGTTTTTTCGGATGTCTCGGTGGGTCGGTTCACGAGAGTGAAAGCACGGAATCGGTTCACAATTGGACTGTGTGACTTCGACGTAAATAGAAATACTGACTTATTTTAAAGAAAACGAACTTAGGCTATTAGACGTGGAACAGAAGATATGAGTTGCGACACGAGGTTGGAGACAATTAAAAGAAGTCTTTCTCGTTCGCATGTTGCTGCGGGACTCTATGTTAGACTCACCGATAGACTGCTGGATTAAGATTAGATGTTGGGTTTGGACCAACGTTGCATTCCTCCTCTGGGCCTTCCTGCTCCAGATTCTATATTTGGCTCGAGTAGAGAAAAAGGGGGTTTTCGATTCTTAATGTTCTTTTGGCCAATCGGAAAGAACGACGTAGTTGGCTGTTCTAGTTGCCTTACAGACCAAGAGCACCTGAGATTAATTGCTTATAGACCAAATAGAACGAAGGACATAGAAGTGTGTTCCTGTGGGTTTTTCGTGGGAAAGACGTGTGGAGTTGGATTTGTTTATTTGAAGTCTAGGGCCTCGGCGCCGAGTCACCTCGCGATAGCGTGGTGGCTATGCGCTTCGTGGGCCTTCCACGTGCATTTGGTTTTCATCGCGGCCCGAGTTTACGATCATGTCGAGTGGAGTTTTTCGGAGGCCTTAGCCTATTCCTAGTCCTCACACGGGTTGGAACTTGGAGTTATATAATTTTTGGTTTACGACTTTTCGGAGAAATCATGCCTAAAACCGTGTTCTCGTGGAAGCCGAGTGGACAAAGGGGCCGTAGGGAAAGTCCAGTGACTCCGTCGCAGGAGGTGACATAATTATTTTAACGCGCGTAATCGCGGAAAATTTGGGAGAACCTATTGTTCGAGTACAGCTGCTGAGGGCTCCTCGAAAGTCAAAATAAAACGAACGGAATACGAAGTCCTCGTGAACGCTTTAATTGCAATTCCTTCTGGGAAAGTTTTTCGCAATCCCAAATTTTCCATGATTATGCGCCTGTTAAAATAATAACGCCCTATGCCTTTTATGAAAATATAAATAAATACATTATGCATTATGTCCGTTCATTTGTGGCGTGAGTATAGTAAAAATTAAATAGAAGCACAAGAAAAAGCAGTTTCTGCACTGGGGACTCAAACCTGCGACCCTCGCATTACGAATCTGAACTGCTTTAAAAGTTACACTAATATAAAATGCTTATGCAGGGAGACTATATTAAAGGAGTCCGAACTCTAATCGGAGGGATAGGGGAAAAGTGGTCCGCGAATTTGCTGGATTTAAGTAGTATATCATTGAGTCACCGGCAGCGCTGGGTAGCAGCTGATGACGCATGGCACAATGAAGATAGCCACGTGTGAGAGAGATATAACGAGATTGGTGATTTCAGTAAACATAGGCAGCTATATTGAATTATAAGTGGATGAAGGTTTGCATCAAAAATAAAATGGAAGATGATGAGTTTTGATGGCGTAGAATTGACAGTAGGTGAAGCTCAAACTCACGATTGTGCATTTGCCGTTGAATTGTAATTGTCAATAGCGTTGTTGAAACTCAATCAACTCGCTCATTACTATGGTATTTGCCATTCTTTTTCTGCTTTTTTCCATAAATATGATTTGCATTTGCGATCGATTCATCGGTAATAGAAATAGTCACACTTGATATTTTCGTTCAAAGTATGTGCCTATATTTTAGCTCGCGTTTTGATTTTTTCCACGAATAAAAGCGGCCAGTTTGTCTAAGAGCGTTACTAGCCGCATGAAAATTCTTTATTCGGTAC
Source organism: Ophion slaviceki (assembly GCA_944452715.1). Classification (NCBI taxonomy): domain Eukaryota; kingdom Metazoa; phylum Arthropoda; class Insecta; order Hymenoptera; family Ichneumonidae; genus Ophion; species Ophion slaviceki. The sequence continues at coordinate 21,250,187 of OX101784.1, read as the reverse complement.
AGGAAACATTACTGCAGAAAGTGGTTGACCATATTCCGTCCAGAATGCACAAAGTGCCATCACTTGGTAACAGTATTGCAATATGTATCGTTTATATTTTATAAAAACATTTATTACATTTCAGTGAAAACATATTGCAATGTTTTTTTCAAACTTTCCCGTGCGACTTGATAAGAGGATATGAGAATAGGAAGAGTAACGACGGCTACGTCGCAAACTCAACTTTTTACACAAAAAATGAACATTCACGATGTTTCTCAGTGTAACATGTACATCCACGATTAGATTCAGCGTTTGTTATAAACAATCACCAGTTATTACTATCGTCTGGTTCACGTGCGCATACGCATGGGGCGTTTGAATATGCAGTTTTTGGTTATGTTCCTTTTTATTTTCGCTTTTTTTCAAACTGTCCCGTGCGACTTGAAAAGAGGACATGAAAATAATAAGAGTAACAACGGCTACGTCGCAAACTCAACTTTTTACACAAAAAATAAACATTCACGATCTTTCTCAATGTAACACGTATATTCACGATGAGATTCAGAATTTGTTATAAACACTCAGCAGTAATTACTATCGTCTGGTTCGCATGCGCATGAGCATGGGGCGTTTGAATATTCAGTTTTTGGTTATGTTCCTTTTCATTTTCACTCAATGGAATGAAGTTTTTCGCGATTTACTCCCACCGCCGAAGCATCATCCATCACCGGCACCACATAGTGGCCGCAATGGGAACTGTGTTACCCAACCGGTTCGCATACTTTTCCGTAGTACATAGTTCGGTCTCCTTTAGTATAGTTTCCATGGGCTTATGTATCGACCAATTCGCGACGAAACGATTATTTCCTAAACGCTCGGCCATCTGGAGCTCCTACTTGCATCACGTTCATTTCTAGTCAAGCTCTACATATACTGTGAATCCGGACGGAATCGATGACGACGCCTAGCCGACCTCCCCTTGTTTGTCATTTGAGACCAAGATCTTCTGGGCAGTGACTACCCAAAAGGTGCATAGTTGCAGTTAGCTAGTGTTGGCTAGGTCATTGCGACATGCGCGCTTGAGAATTGTTTTCTTTTGCAAAGCCATCTGAAACTCAAGTTGGTCAGCCGGCCATGAGTCATTCGCGCGATGGAACTATATGTAGTCACATAACCTCATTTTGTCATTGGTAACCAAGTTCGGCTGGGCAGTGACTAGACAAGAGTTAGATAACATAACATTTGGAACATCACTAGCTTATAGCGAGCCAACCATTGGCCACTTCGTATGAGCTCAATTGGGTGAGCCAGTTACTAGGTCGTACCTCAGACAGGCTAGCACAATTTCTACTCGGGTAGTAATTCTATACAATATACAGATCGTCACAATTTAATCGTTCTAGAAAATAAATTTTTATTTTCTAGATTGGATAGAAAGTGTATTTTCCGGGATTGGATTCTAAAAAAGTAAAATCTACAATTTTCTCAAATAAACCTTCGTTACCCTTAATTTGGTATGCAAGTGGACATCAAATCCATGATTTTGCGCAGTAGGGATCAGATCAGTGATGTACTTCTAGACCATGTGATACTGAAAATCTTATTTTATTTACATAATTTAAAAAGTTACATAAGAATATAAATATGATCGCACAACTATTAGACATTGCATAATATATATTTAGTCACATAGACTTTCCCCGTCGCCTTGCTAGGCAAACAATTAAAATCTCGGTTCCACTGCTGCCATCTATCGCGCTATATTCGATGGTTTGAAACGAAAACAGTCGAATATTTATCTGCAGTAGATACAACGTAGCTCCGGCACCGTCATACGAATTGAGTGGTAGTACACACCGATGCCACTATACCGGGTGTCCCATTTTGATCTTACACCTGATTTATCTTGAAAAATACTAATATAACAAACCTGTCAGGTTTCAAGGGGGACGTAAAAAAATCTTTTTTTTGTTTAAAATTAAAAAATGGCGACGTTACCATGATCGAAATGTTCTTTTTTTAATGGGATCATGCATTTATTTTCACCAAAACATTTAGTACGCCAAAACGAACAACTTGTTTTAGGAAATGTTTTTAATAACGTTCATTACTTGGTTCAGTTTGGCTTATTTCATAACGGAAGTGACAAGCCACAGAGACCTAATCCTTGTTTGGGTTATCGAACACACACAAAAAACACCCCCCCACACACACATGCACACTTATACTAGGGATCTTGAAGACTACCTCCGCGTCGTACATTCTGGGTGGCGCCAAAATAGTATTTTTACCTCAAAATTATGAACGTTCTCAAGAAAATTGTTGTTCAAACGTTGATAGTTTGGGCCTGATAAATGTTCCGGTGAAGAAGAAAATGTATGATCCCATTAGAATAAAAACACGTCAGCCAAACTTTTAGTATTCAAAGGGGGACGTTGAAACAAATATTTTTTGGTCCAAAATTCAAAATGACAACGTTAACATTGTCATGGAATTTTGGACCTACAAATATTTTTTCCAACGTCCCCCTTTGAGTATTAAAAGTTTTATTTTACTTAATACTTTATCGGAGCAGTATTTTTCGAGGTAAATCGAGTGTAAGATTGAAATGGGACACCCGGTATATCAACGTTACCCTGTCCGAATCACACTAGCGTAAGAGACAGTAGATCCCATTGCCAATAATGCCGACGGTTGATGCGACGCTCAACATTTAAAGTAATATATACCCCTAAAAGACTTTAACAAGTAAACAAAAACCCTAAGTAATAAATAATGCCCTTGAACAAATTATTGGTTATTTCACTATCTACAAAATTCTAATTAACCTCGAAATATTTGTGATTTTTTTCGGTCCATATTTTTATTTACATTATTACTTTTTCAATTCAAACGCACAATAGAAGGGAAATAACTTTTTATGAAAAAAAGCCAAGCAAATTTACTAGAAACGCACACAAAATTGTCAAACCGTAGATATACCATTTTCTCAATATTTTATTTAAAAAAAACATATTACCATTATAATAAAAAGTTCGAATAGCGATTATATGAAAAATAATTTAACGAACGACGTTTTAAAGGGAACCAATTCAACTTTGTTTTGCTATTTTGAAATATTTTTTATGATTTTTTTTCGACCCGGTACGCACTTTTGAACGTGTCTGTTTTTCGGCTTTTTTCGACCATCGAGAATTGAGCGTAAAACTTAGGGAAATTTTTTTTGTCATTTTTATCCATGCTAATTTTAAAAGGGGTAGCAGAAGGTGCATTTTCATTTTGTTAAAAAGTTTCGTACAATTTTTTTTGCGAAGTTATTTCATTTTTTGTTAACAAAGACAAATTTTGGCAAATGCAACGTAACTCAAGAACTATAGGGTTTAAGAGGAAATATCATAGATGTAAAAAGTTGCATAAGTTTATAATGGATCGCCTGGAATTTTAGAAGAATTTTCCTCTGAGATTTTTGTTTGGACTATTTTTGCTCGAAACTCTGATGAGTAGGATGGCTTAAGTCGAAAAGTATGGCATTTAGGACAAAACATCAAGAAGCGCAACTCTTTCAATTTTTGATTTTATATTTGCTTGCATATTTTCAGAATTTTTTTCGAAATTTTTTGGCGTATCTGAAAAATTATTGAGTTAGAGAAAAAATATCAAGAGGTGAAAATGTTGCAGTGTTTCTTTTTAAATACTTTGAATTTTTTTCAAATTTTATTCAAAACTTTTTTTAGAATGTTTCAAAAGCCCATAGACCAGAAAAAAAAACGTAAAAAGAAATTGAAAAAAAAATCTGAAAAATGCAAGCAAATATACAATCGAAAATTAAAAGGGTTTCGCTTCCTGATATTTGGTCCTAAATGCCATACTTTTCGACTTGAGCCATCCTACGCATCAGAGTTTCGAGCGAAAATAGTCCAAACAAAAAACTCACAGGAAAATTCTTTAAAAATTTCAGGCTATGCAGTATAAACTTATGCAACTTTTTACATCTATGACACTTCCTCTTAAACCCTATAGTTCTTGAGTAACGTTGCATTTGCCAAATTTGTCTTTTTCAACAAAAAATGAAATAACTTTGCGAAAACAAAACGTACGAAACTTAAAAAAAAAACGAAAATGGACCTTCTGCTACCCCTTTCAAGATTACCATGGATAAAAATGACAAAAAAAATTCCATAAGTTATGCGCCCAATTCTCGATGGTCGAAAAAAGCGGAAAAACAGACACGTTCAAAAGTGCGTACCGGGTCGAAAAAAAATCATAAAAAATATTTCAAAAAAGCAAAACAAAGCTGAATTGAGTCCCTTCAAAACGCCGTGCGTTAAATTTGATTATCTATTTTTTTGACGGCGCTATCTAACTTTCAGTGCGGCAAGAAATATCGACTGATGTATCCAAACTTTTGAGCGGTGGTGTATGTTTCACTGAAATTGTTGTGCAACGACTTGGCGTGCATGGATAAGAAAAAAAAGCTCAGTGACATACAAAAAAAGGATGACGTTTTCTCAACAGCTTGACTATCAGGTTGAGAAAGACATAAATTGACACAATTTATTACGAAACTGCAAACCAAGTTTCTGATTCCGCAAAGTAGAAATAAAAAAATCAGTGATGTACCTCTAGACCACAAGGCTCTTAAAATCTCACTTTATTTGCATAATTTGAAAAGTCACGTAGAAATGTTCACTTTCTACTCTATTGCAGAACCACCATATATCTCATGAAATCTATTGCGTCGTATAAATGTTGGTGTAATGGACATCGTTTTCGCAGGCTAAAGGTTTTAATTACGGTGCGCCCACTTGCTGGTCGAAAAGAAATATCGATACTGTTCTCGACACCTATCGCTCCATTTCCGATAGTCTGTCCAAGTGCAGTCGACCATCTCATTTCTAATAATCCTGTGTGCCTGATGCGGTAACTCAGGCGATGTTACAATCTGCAATAATGTAAGTAGACAAATTGGTGCAAAAGTTACTTATGCAAGCGGTAGGAACGTTTCTGTAAGAAAATCGTATATCTTCCTGAGCTTTTATTTTCTATTTACTATTTTTTTCACCCTTAGACTCTATGTTCTAAGGGTCACGGTAATTGACATATTTTTTTTAAGTACCCGGAATTTCGCCGTTACATCGGTTTAACTTGTTTGCTTGTGGTTATAGTAGCACGAAATAACTTTTGTAATATTCTGTATTATTTGATACAATTGGTTTTAAAAAAATGACTCTCGAGCTTCCAAAATCTTAAAAGTGTGTAAATGTATGAAATATTCCAACTTCTAAATTCATTATAAAAGAAACTTATTCACTTCATTTCGACAACTCAATAAATTATTTCTATGATATAATATGTAGCATACCGTTGGAAAGAGTATAAAGTAGAGAACTTTTTGAAACAAAGCGATGTCCAAAATGGCTCTTAGTTTTTTTATAATGAATTTGGAAGTTGACATTTTTCATGCAGTTACGCATTTTTAAGACTTTGGAAGCTCATAAGTCATTTTCTGAAAACGAATTGTATCAAATAATAATTTACTTATAATAAACATACATTGCAGAATACAACAAAAGTTATTTCATGCTACAACTACAATTAAAAAAGTTATGACATGTTAAAGGCGAAATTTCGAGTAAAATGACTTTAAAAAATCATATCTCAATTACCGTGGCACTTAGCACATAGGTTGGAAAAAACTAGCAAATGACCCCCCCCCCCCTCAATCCCCCCAAAAATTGTGTCGCTCCATGGGCCAAACACCCTGTAGATCTTGGTGCGAAAAAAGAGTCGACCAACGATTGAAAATGTGCAGCTATGAACAAGTGTCGTCCCACCAGCCTGTCGTAAACTTTCTGCTTGTAATGAGCATCGTCCGAGTCAACATCCACCTCATCTCCATTGGTCATTCTTCGCTTCTTGTTGCTCGTTCTCGCGGATGCTTTGAGTGTCCGTTTTTCTATTGTTCCTCAATGCTTCTTCCGCTTCCTCCGAATCCCAATTGGCGTTCCTCTGAAATTCAGGGAAAGGCCGAGAGATACTGTTTAGGAGGAAAATTGGAAACAAACAGGAACAGCTGTTTGGAAACAAACAGGAACAGGAACGACACGAGACGTTCTTACTTTTTTCCCTCAATTTTGTGGATAGAAATTGCGAACGAATAACGAGTAGAAAACGTATAATCCAGGGGGTAGGAATTGCGGAAGATGAATAATATCCTTACACTTGGTTGATTTAGTTATCGGATTTTTTTGGAAACGAAATTTGTGAAGATTGTTAAGGCGTCTTGATCTACCTACGTCCGGTTTTTTACACTTATCGGACATAGCTGAGCGTAAAGCGACGTGAAGAAGACCTTCGGCCCGAAGCATCACGCACCAACATTACTTAGACCGTTTTTGCCCCACTTTTCTCCGTATACTCAATGGTCTCCGAGAGGTGTAAATAAAGAAAAATGTTCTGCCACGTACGCGCCGGAATCCGCGGCGAGAATCTGCGAGTAAGTACTACAAAAAACGATAAAACTTTTCATTTCAATATTATGACGTATGCGGGGGTCGTGTGTATGTAAATTAATGTTGTAACCGTAAACAGGGCTGCTTTTTCATGCACTTATATTCACTTTTACTGCTTTTTCACTTTCGCGCTATAACCCTACTAGGGGGTTAGAGCCGGCAGAAGCCTTACATTTGGAGAACCCGACTGTTAACGTTTCTAGCGTCCATCGTTTGTTTCGAGCAGCGTTGCGCGGGTAACGACGTGAAAAATCGCAGAGCGAGTCGACAAACGGTGCACTTCAGGCTGAAACACTGAGCGTTTCCCATGTTAACGCTTTCTCCAAAAGGAAGTATGTAGTAATGCTTACCTTGCGGCCGAATAACTTTATTTCTCTAAGAACATCGACGAGTCTGGAAAAATTCTGAAGTGTTGAAGAGTTTTTGTGGCCAAAAAGTCGCTGAGAAATTCGGCCGAATATTACGAGATCTCGAGATTGAATAGACGGGTCGAAAAATGAATCATATCAAATCGATAGGAAAATATGACATATCATTGGTAAAATGTTATTCAATATTCGATTTGTCGCCGCGTTTTCGCGTAATGTCGATTTTGAGTTGAAAAGTCATCTGCTAAAGCCCATCTTACCGTATAAAGAGTCGTGGCGTGTTCGTCGTCCGTGACAGTGGTGTTCACCTTTTTTATGGCTGTGGTGCTCATCTTTAATTTTTATTACTTGGCGTCAAGACGCTGCCGCGTCTCATGATACTATTGCAAAAGCCATTTATGCAGGTGGTAGAAACGGAAAATTTCAGTCGTTGCTGAAATACATTTAACGAGTGGTAGATTATATTATATCGAGCAGAGGAGGGCACCGGAGAGGCTCTGATAACGTTATCGACTAAAGATCTAGAAGTATTAATTGTGCGCACCTTTTCGGTTGCGAAACACTTTAAAATCACAGCGTACAACACAAACAAGAAACGACACCAACTTTATAGGTACACATTTAAGAAGCGCACAGCACAGACAACAAACTATACATTTTTTATATGTACACACTTACACAGCAAACCATACAGATTATTATTATATCATGCCGAAGTAAGAAAAAGTCAATAAACCCAAACTGAAAATATATTTACCGTGAAAGAGTTTATATTAATTTATTCCCTGATCGAGCCCCGAACCTTATACATTTAAGTGTGACGAAATTCAAATCGTTACAATGCGGTGTATAGTCATACAATGGTGATATCTGTCTCATGGCCATGTGCCACACGCCAGAAAATTTCGACGCGGCCTCTCATTATGTCGGTAGCGCAGATCTCGCAGTTTTTAGGTACGACTGACTACCGACGGATGGCGCAACGCTCCCGAATTTGGCCCCGATACTTCGCACTGGGACGAAGAGTCGAGGCCACGTAGTCGACGATCGCTAGGCGCGCGCGCGCGCGCGCGCGTGTGTGTGTGTGTGTGTGTGTGTGTGTGTTCGATACGCCGGCCGCGTGCGAAGAGAAGGCGACGATCGCTAAGCGCGCGCGTGTGTGAGTGTGCATCTGCGCTACGCCGGCCGCGTGCAGAGAGCAACGGCGAGGATCACTAAGCGCGCGCGTGTGTGTGTATGCACACAACTACGCTTAGCGACCGTGGTACGCTTGGAAGGATGCGCTCGCTTGGAAGGAGAGCAGTGAAACATTGTTACTGTTTACATTGTACATACAAACGGCCTCGCATCGATTTCTTTTTTTGACGACGGTCATCGATGAAAATTTTATTCGATTGAACATTCTGGCAAACGGGGTTTGCTAGAGACTCGTCTTGTGGAAGGATGCTGGCATTTGCGCATGCTTTTTAATTTAAACAAATAAGCTCCAGCACTATTTGTAATCTCGATGCCGCTAATCGTCGACGAATTCGATCTTTGCCAAAATCTCGAGTGAACGAGATTGCCCGAAATTCACTCTACAAGAGAGTGGTAAAATTTTACTGTTAGTGGAAGGAATGGATAAACCTCAAATAGCAATAGTTACAAGAAACAAATAAGTTTATTAAGCCGTGAGAAATATTAAAGATACAGAGAGTTTCGGAGATGTTCCTCGGACGAAGGAAGAAACGTTAATGACAGGACAACGAAACAACAAGATCCTCGTTGCTACGACACGTCCACGCTTGCTCCGATGAAAACAATATAAGACAGACAAATGACGAATTAACATAGTCATGACGATATTGCATTTGTCCTAATACTCCCCCTCAAAATCATCCTAGGGCGAAGGTCATGGATCTAACATTCATGTAGTGAAGTCATGCCGAGAGTCTCCATACCAGTCGATGTTTCGGGCCCGGTACTCCCTTGGTCAGGAAATCCGACGCCATCTGCGACGTTGGAATATGCTCGATAATTGTCGTTCCCCTTTCAAGAACTTCACGCACAAAATGGTATCTCGCGTCAATGTGCTTTGAGCGACTACACAAAGCCGCGTTCTTTACGAGCTTGCACGCCCCATTGTTGTCATAGAAAAGCTTGACCTTCGTCAACTCGCTCAGACCCCATTCGTTGAGGATCTGTTGGAGGCAGGTCGCTTCCTTGACAGCTTCCGCAATTGTCATTTACTCAGCTTCAGACGATGAAAAGGCGACGGTCCTTTGCTTACGTGATTCCCAGGCTATGGGAGATCCTCCCAAAATGAAGGCGTAGCCGGTGTACGATCTTCTATCGATAATGCAATTGGCCCAATCGGCGTCGACATACCCGATTATGGATTTTCCAGTCCTTCTGTACTTGATTCCGATGTTAGTGGTCCCCTTTAGGTACCGTAGGATTCGCTTCGCTGCAGCCCAGTGATCCGGTCCATGACAATCGTTGAACTGACTTAGACGATTGACAGCGTGTGCGATGCCTGGGCGAGTGCATGTAGCGAGATACATGAGCGATCCTATTAATTCGCGAAACGGGAAAGATTTGTTTCCCTTTTCGTCGCCCTCATAGGGTACTAACTTGGAATTTGGTTCGATCGAAGACTTTACAGCGTTCGAGTTGTTCATCTTGAATTTTTCAAGGATATCGCGTGCATATCCCTCCTGCTTCATGATTATAGAGTCTCCGTCCCGAACGAATTCAATGCCGAGGCAATACTTTGCGGGTCCTAGGTATTTGATGTCAAATGCTTTAGAAATTGTCCGTTTACGTGTCCGATTTCCGCTTTGCTCTTAGACATGATTAACAGATCTTCGACATGTAAGACGAGGAGCGTGAGCTTCTCTCCGTGGCCCATGAGGAAAATACACGGATTGATGGCCGATCTCGTCATCCCGGATTCCTTCATCACTTGGAAAATTCTTTCGTTCGAGCATCGCCCCGCTTGCTTTAAACCGTATAAAGCTTTCTTTAACAGACATACTTTACTTCCACTCTCAAGTCCTTCCAGTATCTGAGCGGCTTTTTTTGCTAGGCGACTTTCTTTTGGTTCGGTCAGTATGATGCGACGTAGTCCTTCATGTATAAAATCAGGGATCTCCATAAGCAATTTTTCCTCGAGAACTCCGTTTAGGTAGGTAGTTGTGACATTGAGCTGCTCTATTTCCATTGACTTTTCGGCTGCGAGGGCCGTGGCCAGCCGAATCGTCTCAATACGTGCCACGGGGGCGTACGTGTCGTGATAATCAATCCCGGGCCTCTGCGAGAACCCTCTCGCGACGATCCGAGCCTTTCGGCGTTGGAGTTCACCTCTTTCGTCGAACTTGTTTCTTAGAACAACCCTGCTTCCGATTATCTTTTCGATCGACGATCTTTCTACCAGGTCCCATGTTTCTTTGTTCAGAATGCATCTCAGCTCTTCGGCTATCGTCTGATGCCATTCTTCGGCGTTCCGCCCTTCAATGGCACTCTCGATGGAAATCTCGGCCACGAATGATGATTCCTCTTCAATTTTGGAGTGATTTGCATCAGCGATCTGATATACATATAGATTCCTTCTCGTTTTCTTCGTCTTCGAACGTTTGAGAGTCGTCTCGTTGATCTAGATCATGCATTTCGCGGTCCGGTCCAGAACTGGTGATTGGCAACTCAATTTCTATATCCTCGATCGATGGAGTCGGAGAATTGAGTTTTTTATCCGCCCTCGTTCGGCTCGTTTGACCATTTGTGAGCAAGACTCATGACCTCTACATTCCTTGTTATTTCGATTTTCTTCTCGTCGATCAGCCATACTCGGTAGCCTTTGCTCTCGTCCGAGTATCCAACGAAAATTCCCCTCTTAGTCCGATCCTCGAACTTATATTTACCGGGTTCATTTTTCAGTACCGCGAGTTCACATCCAAATTCGAGAAATCGTTCGACGCTAGGCATTTTGTTCGTCCATATCTCGAATGCCGATCTACCATTAGGACTGCTATTCGGACATCGGTTTCTAATCAAGTTGGCCGTATTAACGGCTTCTGCCCAGAGATGTCTGGGAACCGACGATTGTATAATCAGACAGCGGGCAGTTTCCAGTAACGTGCGATTTCGCCTCTCAGCCACGCCGTTCTGTTCGGGCGTGTGCGGCACGGTTAGCCTTCGTCTTATTCCATGTTCTTTAAGGAATCTTTCAAAGGGCTCATTTCGATATTCCGTTCCATTGTCTGACTGCCAGCACTTTATCCGCAAGCCCGTTTGTTTTTCCACGAGGGCCTTGTACTCCTGAAACTTGGACAGGACCTTGTTCTTTCGTTCCATGAATCGTACTTCGCACCATCTGGAAAAATCGTCTGTGAATGTAACAAGGTATTTTGATCCTCCAATTGACTCACAGCGCATGAGTCCGCAAACGTCGGAGTGAACGATTTCCAATGGCGGCGAGCTTTTCTCAGATTTCTTCGGGACCGGGGTGCTGATCATCATTCGACGAGCGCACGTTTCGCATCGCGTATCTTCGCGGCACCTTCCTAAATTCATATCAGTTACTACGTTCTCTCGCTCGCATCTCGCCAGATCTCGGTAATTGAGGTGTCCCATGCGTCTATGCCAGGTTTCGGTCGAATCGGTTCCCTTTGCTTCTCCATCCTACTGGGCGTTGGCGTTGGTCTCTGTGCTTTCGATCGAATTTGCTTGCAAGTGGTACAGTCCGCCGTTTTGACGATCTGCACTCAGTATAACGCTTCCGGACTGGTCGATAATCTAGCGTCATTCCGATTGAAAATGACGGTCATTCCTCGGTCGCAAATTGGTCATGTTATACTATTAGGGGCCTGGGCCCATAAACTGTTAGTGGAAGGAATGGATAAACCTCAAATAGTAATAGTCACAAGAAACAAATAAGTTTATTAAGCCGTGAGAAATATTAAAGATACAGAGAGTTCCGGAGATGTTCCTCGGAAGGAGGGAGAAACGTTAATAACAGAACAACGAAACAACAACATCCTCGTTACTACGACACGTCCACGCTTGCTCCGATGAAAGCAATTTAAGACAGACAAATAGGGAATTGACATAGTCATGACGATATTGCATTTGTCCTAACATTTACACTGCTCAGTGTTTAAATAAATGCGTTCAGCATTTTTATCAGGGTTCATCTTCGGCAGGTTCTCGAAGTCTACTTTTCGAGCATTAAATATCGCTAGCCTCGCTCTACGATAAAGCGGTGAAATTTTTCCATTGCCAATTGTTTAAACAAATGGCCTTAAATCGATTTCTGTCGTTGGCGACGGTCATCGGTGTGAATGCCATTCCGGTCGAACTTTCTAACAAACGGAGTGTTTGCTAGAGACTCGTATTGTGGAAGGGTGCTGACATTTTTCCATCCTTTTTTAATAAATTTAAACAAATACGCTGGTGGGCTATTTGGAATCTCGATGCCGCTTATCTTCGACGAATTCGATCGCTGCCAAAATCTCGAGAGAACGAGATTGCTCGAAACCCACTCTACAAAAAAGTGGTAACATTTTACAACGCTCACTGTTTAAACAAATGTGTTCGGCATTTTTATCTCTGCCAAGGTTCATCTTCGGCAGGTTCTCGGAGGGTCAACTTCTCGAGCAATAAAGATTGCTAGCCTCGCTCTACGGAAGAGCGGTGAAATTGTTCGATCGCCAATTGTTTAAACAAATAGCCTCAAATCGATTTCTTTTGTCGACGACGGTTATCGGTGTAAATTCCATTACGGTTGAACTTTCTAGTAAACGGGGTAGAGACTAAACGGGCTAGAGACTCGTATTGTGGAAGGGTGCTGACATTTTCCCATCCTTTTTTAATCAATTTAAACAAATAAGCCCGAGGGCTATTTGGAATCTCGATGCTGCTTGTCGTCGACGAATTCGATCGCTGCCAAAATCTCGAGCAAACTAGATTGCTCGAAACTTACTCTACAAAAGAGTTGTAAAATTTTACAATGCTCATTGTTCAAACAAATGCGTTCGGAATTTTTCTCTCTGCCATGACTTTTTTCGGCAGGTTGTCTGCGGCCGACCGAATTCGCGAGGGAACGAGATCGACCGAGTCTCACTTTGCGAAAGAGTAGTGAAATTTTATAATTATTCCTAAAATAAATACGTTTAGAATTTTTTCGCTTTGCCGAGATTTATGTTCGGCAGGTTCCTCCAAGGATCGAATTGTCCAGCAATGACGATCGCAGGAGTCTCGCTCGACAGAAGAGCGGCGACATGTTACGATCGCGATATGTTTAAGGTATTCCTTTCACGAACCCAAATATTTTACACTTAACTGATTTTCGTCAATAATGAAGTAAAAATACATTCCAGTATGCCGGTAAAATTTCAAGCCAAGTTACCGAACCTTTAACAAAAAATTACGCCCCTAAAAATCGTCTCATTTATACGGCGCTTTATGGACATGTCACGCTGGCCACATTTCTATCTAATAATTTATACACTAAATAACTCTAGATGCCGTATATAAACTGCTCACAGGTGTAAAACAGTCTAAAGTGTGACATCCTAGCGATTATGCCTTCTCTCGGTTATTCCCAATATCCTCATTTGCCGTTATAAGCTTATTATTAAATGTATAAATCTAAGAATAATACGAATAACCGCGTAAAAAGGAACGTGCGTACGTTTCGCACGCATATTCAACCCACAGTGATATACGCACGACAGCAGCACCGTCAATCATCGACTTTTCCTATCCCATTGGCTGTCAACAAGAACACGATCTCAGGCGCATATTCCAAGAAGAGCTGTCGCACCAAAAACCAACCATCAGCTTGATCAACAGACTCAAAAAATCATACGCTGGGCCATCCGCATGGTGACCAAGAGAAGCCTCGACCCTAGATTATTTAAACATAACATAGACTACACGGCTCCAACGAACTTATAACTCCGACTAAATAATAAGCCACCCGGTCTCGCAGCGTAGTCCGATATATAAACCTCTCGATATGAGAAGTCACCATAGCTATAAATTTACCTAACACAAACCATGCGCATGCTTAGGTCTCAGATATCGAACTGTATTTCCCATGCGCTTTTTCGCCGAAACACGAGACAAAGGTCTCCTTTCTTCATACACATATTAGTCAGAACCGATGCCCTGAAATAAGGTCACGCGCGTGCCTAGGAAGTCTGTAACCTATACGCACATCGTACCGCAACTAATCACGCTAATCAACCGATATATTCATGACCAATGGACCAATCCCCGAACAACTAGATGACCAAGACTACACTCTCCCTAAGGTTCCTTCTCCCACTATCGAACCCCTCCTAATTTTGATATTAGAAAGACTTCCTTCCTGAAGTCAGACTCCCGTCAACCGCCATCACATCAAGTTCTTCTATCGAGTCTCAATCCCAGTCTTCCGTCAACCACCATCACATCAAGTTCTTCTATCGAGTGTCAATCCCAGTCTCCCGTCAACTATCATCGATTCAAGTTCTTCTATCAAGTCTCAAACCCAGTCTTCCGTCAACCAACATCGAATCAACTTCTGATATCAAGTTGTAATTTAGAAGTCTACGAATATATCCAATTAACTTTCATACGAACAGTCTTTATTTTTCGAGTCACAAAAGTTTTATTTTACACTTGTATAATTTCTATCATCGGTCCGTGAATATCAATCTCAATTCATCGACCTTGCGCGCCGTTCATATTTCTATCTACGCGTAGTGCCCGTCGTAGTAAGCACGTCGAGTATCCACACAACCAGCGCAAAATTCTGCGAGCGTCTTACCAGCAATTGTACCAGCGAGCGCACTAGGCCAAGAGCGAAGGCCCTTGTAACGCTAGCGAGAACAAACATCCACGCAAGCGAGCGAGCGACCGACCGACCGTCAAACAAAACCACTGTAAGCTAACCATACCTTTTTCTTTTCTGTATCATTCAGCGTAGGCCTGATTGCTTTAAACCGTCTAGTAATCTTACAATAAACAACATAGTGTTGATCGTACACCAAGTCCGTCGAATTATCCCTCAATTTCGAAACATCGTGTCAATTCCTTAATTCTACTATTTCCCACGCACTACCCCTTTTTACCCTCACCCCGTGCTAATGCGCTAGGCGTAGGCAACAAAGGAGGAAACGAAAATATTATGCTCTCATCCCTTCCGGATGTGACAAAGATTTCGGAACGACAATAAAAACAGAGGGTCACTGAACGTTTAAAGAAATCATTAATGTTAAAACTTCGAAAAATGTGACTAGCAGAAGAATTTTCCTAGCCGTGACGTTTCAAATAAATGTAAAAATGTCTCAATGTACTAAATTTGCGCGATTTTTTTTTTATTCTCGTTTATCGTTGTGTATAATAATATACTGTGACTTATTTTTTTTATTAAGCGCAATTGTAATTTACCGACAATTCAGAAGGCCCTGCTTATGCCCCCACAAAAAACGGCCCTCCGCGAAAGGAATACCTTAAAGGCGGACACCGGTGGAAAATTTTCGAAAATCACTTTTTTGGAAACCCTTTTAAAAAATCCTTACAACCTCCAAAAATATGATGAATATTCATTTATGGCCGAAAAAAAAACAGTTTCAAAGTGGTTTTCGAGCTATTTTTTTAGGGGAGTTTCCGGCGCTGAAAAGCGTCTTCGGCGATGCCATGCCGGTAGTCGAAATTCTCAACTCTTGTAAGCCTATTATCTATGAGGACAAATTCACCGACTAAAAACAGTTTTATTTTCGACCAAAAGGTGGTATTAGATTACGGGAACAAAACTTCTTCAGCTCTATCGTCTGACCGTTGACTTCATACACGTTTTTCTCCAAACCACGTTTTCGATATCGGGACGCAACAGAATTCGAACAATTTTCGTCCAATCGACCAATCCAATTTCTTCAATTTTTCAAAGGGTTTTTTGAAGCGCTGTATCAACGTGAAAAATGGTCGCATGGAGATGAAAAAAAAGCATTATGAAGCTTCAAGTTTCTAGTTTCGAGATCTGTCGGCAAAACAAATTTGTGAGCTACTGTTATCGCGCAATAATAAAAAAAATAGCGAGAGAAAATTTGTTTCCAAATTTTGTGGGTTTTTTTTCAAAGGTCCACGCGCTCGAGAATGTTATTTCAGTTAAATACATGTATAGGTCAGTTAGCTTGTTTATTCAGCTTCGATTTGGTTTTTTTGTCTCTCTGCGCCAATGTTTTGCTGAGATATCCGACTTTGAATGTAAAAAGATCCTTTTGTCTTCGATCATCGATATCTCAGCAACCAACGATTGCGCGGGCAGCTTTGAAAATTGAAATAAATTTCTCACACGACCCGTTAGTTGATTTTTTTAGAAAAAAAAACATTTTTTTCGCCATTAATATTAATTTGAACAGAGACAAAAAAATGACTTTGTATGGTTTTTCAGTAAATGTACCACTACTTTATATATTATAGTAAATGTACAATACTTTAAATAATGATGGAAAGACTAATGTTGCCCGGTTGTTTTTCTGCTTAATGTACCCCCAATAGCCCTGTAAATGTTCCATTTGATCCATCGGACCGTTTTTCCGGACCGATTCATCAAAGTTTTACAAAACAAAGGAAGAAGTGTAATGTTTCTAAACATCGTGTAATCATCATCAGAATAAAAAAAAAAACAATTTTCTTTGACTTTTTTCACAACTTTGCACTAGTTGCATGTTAAAGTCAAGAACAAAAAAAATCAATTTTCAATTTTTTTTTTCAAATTTGTCAAACATTTGAGAAAACAATAATGACACTTTTTACACGATTCGACCTTTGCGCACCATAATTTCACTCATCTTTAATTGCATTAATTAAAAGTTGATATCCCCAAGCTGTATTCACTAGTCGATCTGAGAACTGGTATGAGATTAATTCTCGATATTTTCTGCGAAGGTTATTAGGGTTACAAAAAAACACTTTTTTTCAAAACTGATCTTTTTTTTTAAGAAAAAACCAATTAACATTTTTTTTAAACTAATCTTTTTTTTGGTAATTTTTTTCTACGTTTTGGTAAAAAAAATTAATCTAACGTTTTTGTAAACTTTAACTTTTTTCAATTTTTGTTCGTGCCTAGTTTGAAAAAAAACTGTTTTCTGGAACCCTAATAACCTTCATAGAAAATATCAAGAGTTAATCGCATAAATGTTCTCAGATCGACTATTGAATACAGCTTGGGGTCATCAACTTTTAATTAATGCAATTAAACATGAATGAAATTATAGTGCACAAAGGCTGAATCGGGTAAAAAATGAGACAGTATTGTTGCCTGAAATGTTTTACAAAGTTAAAAGAAATATTTTTAAAAAATTGAAATTTTTTGAATTTTTTTTTCTCAAATTAACAAGAAACTAGTACAAAGTTGTGAAAAAAGTCGAAGGAAATTGGTCTTTCCATTTTGATGATGATTACACGATGTTTAGAAACAATACACTTGTGCCTTTCATTGTTCTGTAAAACATTGATCAATCAGTCCGGAAAAACGGTTCGATGGATCAATTTGAAAATTCACAGGGCTATTGGGGCTACATTACGCTTGAAAATAAACGCGGCAACATTGGTGTTTCCATCAATATTTGAAAAGTAGTAGTAGATTTACTGACAAACTATAAAAAGTCACTTTCTGTCCTTTTTTCAAATTAATGTTAAGGGTGAAAAAATGTTTATCTAAAATTCCCGTTGCAATCATGGGTTGCTGAGATATCGATGATTAAAGACAAAAAGGATCTTTTTTTCATTTAAAGTCGGATATCTCAGCAAAAATTGACGTAGAGAGACAAAAAACAAAATTAAAGCTGAATCAACAAGCTAACTGACCTACACATTGAGTTACGTGGAAAAAAAATTACCTAGCCCGTGAACCGTTGAAAATAAAACAACTAAATTTGGCAATTTTTTCCTCCGCTATTCTTATAATTGCGCGATAACCGCAGCTCACAAAGGGCTGTGGTTATCTTTTATTTTTTTTTATCTCGATGCGACCATTTTTCACATAGATGCAGCGCTTCAAAAAACACTAAAAAAAATGAACAAATTTTCTGTTTCTTTAATTTTTTGAAGTAGTATATAAAAATTATGGTCGAAAACACGAACTTTTTTTCAAACTCGTTACTATTTTTGTTTAAATTATTTTGAAATTTCTCCCCGTACTTGACTTCTAAAACATAATTAACGAAAATATTTCACTCTTAGTTCCAGGATTAAAGTTACGATAGTGCTACTGCCTTCCGCGGAAAGAGTATGAGGTTGACGTTTGTGTCGTTAGAACGCAACGAAAATTAATATTTGTGAATTCCTTTAATTTACTTTGGCAAACGTTGCTTACAAAAATCTTCTAACCATTTTTTAAGATGTTTATTTAGCGATTTACAAAATAAATCTTAAAAAAAAAGATTTTCTGTAACAATAAAAATATAAAAAACAAAATGTAAGCAAGAGCTTTCGTTGCGTTTCAACGATGCAAACTTCAACAGCATGGAGAGAGTCGACTGAAAACCAGTAGTGCTATAGCAACTCGTGCACCGCGATTTTCTATTCTTTTGACAAATAAACTCTTTTGACATACTTCAATATATACCTAATGAAGCCTAAAAGTTCTTATGGCCATATATTTTATTGCTTTCTTTAAAAAAAAATTCAAAGAAAACGGTCGAAAATGGGCAGTGACGGTGGTGTCCTCCTTCCTTGACACACTGCGTCATTTTGACCTGAACGAATTTGAAATAAAATGCTGACTTTCCCAAAATTGAAAGTTTTCAATAATGTTTACAACAATTCAACTTTAGGCTTTTCGAGTTGCTAAAGACTTGCCCTGTGGAAAGGGGGTGACATCTTACCATCCGTTTTAGTAAATTTAAACAAATACCTCGACCACGATTCATATTCACTTTGTCCACTGCTGGCCTCACGAAGGCATGCGTACGGTGCTGATGAATCAGACGACGGAGATTCAGCCCAGACAGTGGCTCATTCTCCTCGAAAAGTTTCATCCGAAATATTTCGTCCTCGTCCACCAGGAAACGGAGAAGAAACTTGGCGTTACGCCGGTTTTTCTCGAAACACAATTTTTAAAAACAGCACCCAGCATAACTCCAACAATTTTCATTATTTTTACTCCAAATTTTGAGTACATGTTTAAAACAACATTCCAAAGAGAAATACGGATGGGATTTTCTATGAGTTATAACATTAGTTATTATCAAATGATTTTTCTTTTTTCTGTCGAAAATTAAGTTTTTGGTTTAATGCTTGCCAATTACACAAAAACTAAAATTTTCACAATTCTCTACGTATTTCTTTAGCTATAGTCGGGTAAATTAATAGAAATTATTTAATTGTATTCTAAAATCAAATGTGTGTCAACTATACTGCGCGCCGCAGAGCGGCTCAAATTCAACATGCCTAGCCAGTATGGCTCCAGCGTCACCTTTTGGCATAATTTTTTTATATAAATTTCATGTTGTTCACTCGAAGATATGACTAATATCATCCTTGAATATTAATATTCTATTATTTGTCCTTCTACAAAAAAAATCCTCAAAATATCACTCAATTTTGGACGTTTACAGTGGTGTAAACCCTTATGGTAAAACGAGCGTGCGCTCTTGATTTCTATCGATTTTGTTCAAATTTTAACCAAACATTGTTCATATCATTATGCAAGTTTGAGTGAAATTTCAGAACAGTTGACTATTTAGATTGGAGATAATGGATTTTTTAATAGCAACTTTTAACACCGCAGAGTTTCCATTGGCCGAAAGTCAGTCCACATAATTCGGCGTACCATTCTATTGGGTTATTAATTTTGAAAAAAAATTATGACGAGATAGAAAACTATTTAGGGAACGAGTGAAAAAAGTTTGGATTGTCTTTACTATTCAGTTTTGCTAAAAACGTTCAGTAACGACAGAATAACTCTCGGCAAAAAATATTTGTCCCCTACAATAAGAAGACATTATGCAACACCGCAGAAGAGTATTGTTCAATATTTCGAGAAAATAGATAATTATCGTGTTCCTAAAGTTACAAACTTTTAACGTAAAAAGAAATATTTGCGTTATAAACATTAATATTTTATATTCTTTATGTATTGAGACAGGAATTTTTCTTTATGTGTAATTCCTTCACCTACCGCGGCCGGGGTAGTAGTATAACAGGACTGATTCTAACCCTGTGATCTCAGGACGAGCGGGGCGGGGGGGGGGCTACAGCGCGGTGAAGCCAAGTGCGGGGGTACGACGGAAGGGGGACGGGTCGCCGGGCGCGTGTGACGTCACAGAGGGGCCTCAGCAGGGGGGGGGGGGGGCATGTGGTCTGCGAAGCGCTTGGCGGGAGGGGGAAGCCGGCGTCGATGAGTGTTTTGTGTGTGTGTGCGTGTGCGTGTGCGTGTGCGTGTGCGTGTGCGTGCGTGCGTGCGTGCGTGCGTGCGTGCGTGCGTGCGTGCGTGCGTGCGTGCGTGCGTGCGTGCGTGCGTGCGTGCGTGCGTGCGTGCGTGCGTGCGTGCGTGCGTGCGTGCGTGCGTGCGTGCGTGCGTGCGTGCGTGCGTGCGTGCGTGCGTGCGTGCGTGCGTGCGTGCGTGCGTGCGTGCGTGCGTGCGTGCGTGCGTGCGTGCGTGCGTGCGTGTGTGTGTGTGTGTGTGTGTGTGTGTGTGTGTGTGTGGGAGGAAGGGGGAGGGGACAAAAGGAATGCTTCGAATTAAATGACAATAAAACAATAGTTTATTAATAATTAAATTTAACAATGACCTTGCATAGTGTATATTATACATAAAATCTTTGGTGTGTGTGTGTGTGTATGTGTTTGTGTGTATGTTTGCCTGTTTTTTCATTATTTCAAATTATTTTATTTTGAATATCCGCAGCGGATCCGTTATCCTGGAACATAACAAATCATGCATCTTATTAACCTATCAAAGATAATCATATTTTAAATCATACTAAAGATAATACGAACCATCGACCCAGTATAAGTTCAGGCAGGTGGGGCATATGTCACGAATTGAAACTTGGTGGGTGGGCCCGCCGCAGTTGGTAGAAAATATCCCCTGGATGTTGATAAACCGTTCGCTGAAGTGGCCACATCTTTGAATTAGTCGATCAACCGCGCCCCGCATATCAAAGTAGCACGACACGCCAAATTTCGCCCGATCATTTTCGGTGAGATATTCGTAGTTCACACAGCCCATGACGTCCCGGTTCAACCGATTTATTTGCTGCTGGTCTACTATGATTTCACGCATATAATGGACTCCCTTATCTAAGGCATCACCAAATCCACTATCATATGATTCCGTATCACTGTCCATCTCGGCCAGCTCCATGTCATCATGTGCAAGCACTTCAATGTCCGCCCACTCATCATCGTCATCATCGGCGATATCAATGACGTCTTCGTCTACCCCAACTTCCACTTCGTCGTCATCGGCGATATTCACAACTTCCATCACATCATCGACGAGATCGATGACTTCAATTTGCTTCGACATTTTTCTTAACTGATTTTCTGTTTTCCGACTCTTCCACAATGACACCTCGTAGGTTGAAGACTGGAATGGCGAAAACTGCCGTTCCGATCCTTCTTCGGATTTCGACTTTTGGATCCTCATAGGCTTATAGTAGGGTGGGGGATGACCAACAGGATGTGTAAATAGTTTTCAACATTAGTTGGGACTTGTAGAAAAAAAACCTTGCAAGATGGTGCATCCTGGCCAGGGATAAACGAAAAGTTTTTTTTCCTTAACTATCCCTGTGGGGTAGGCATGTGCTGTCCAGAAAACTGGGCACTCGTGGAGGTGAAAGCTGGCCAGGCTCGCCAATCATTGACTTTCGCGATCTCTACAGAACAGCGTCTAGGTCATGGAGACTGAACTGGCGTGTTATAAAGAGCAGCATAGAGTTTTCAATATATATTGCCACGTGTTCCAGTATGTATGAAGTCTGTCACGAATCATAGGGCTCTTCGCAGAGCAACATCAAACCTATTCAAGTGACACTTGGTGCTATATAGTACTTACCAAATCAGCCATATTCTTAAGGCATTTTTTTTCTTCGTTGACTTTCGAAGCCACCCTCCGAGAATAGGGAACAGTTTGGAAAAATAACATTCCGCTCAAGTAATATCTTGGCTATCCAAAACACACATACGAAAACGAGATATGTATTACAATTTTTTTTGTATTTTATTTTATTTTTAGGTTTTTTTTTTATTATTTTTTTTGCTCCCGTTGAACCCCGACCGGCTCGTTCTGTGTATGTATTTATTTTTCATGCTTTCCGCGATAAAAGAAATCAACGTGATATTAAAAAACTCTGGTGGAGGTGATTCTATTACATTTTTCGAGCTAGAAGGGAACGACGAAAATATTTTCTGATGGGAGACCATTTTTAATCATCGGCAGCGCTCAAAAGTGGCCACACTTTGAATGAAGCAGTGAGTTAACATATCTCTCTGGAAAGACTTTTCAACTCGTTAATATGGAGAACAACAATGAACCATCAGAAGAAATCTTGCACAACCAAGCCACGCTCTCAAGTTCGATCGACGACTTTGCTGTGTGGGGGCAACAGATCGTCGAGTTCATCGAAATACTGAAAACGCAAAGCCGAATTAAGCGCCAACGATTATCAACTAAACATCAATAGTCATTGATAGGCCAAATACCGCATCTGGAAGGATTGAAGTATTCCATGTACAGGCATTTTATATGCATGGGTGCAGGACACAGCGGTGATGGGTTAATGTGGCAAGCACTCTACTTGAACGCGTGATGGTCTATACTTGAACCCCTACTCGATGAATTTCAACAACGTGGAAGTGGTTGAGCTTTACGAAAAATACGTAATCTTACAATAAATGTAAATAAGTATAAATCAATACGCGTTGAATGTAATATCTCATTGCCACGGGAAATAATGATTATGAGGGCTGCGATTAATATTCAATCAAGAGATAATACACGTTTCGCATGAGTGACAGTCACAGCTTTATACCCAGCTGAACGAAACAGTGACCACGGATCTTCTGACATGCATTATTCAACGGTATTAAATCTATTGAATATTGGATTCCCAGTAACTATAGGTCAAATTAAAAATAAAAAAATTGTGCTTCAGAACAATTTATCCATCAATGTGTATACCACCGAAGAAGACATTGCTCCGATACGCGTGGCTCAACATAAGAACGAGAAAAGCATATCAATTTGCTATATATATACAAGATACCGAAGATAACAATGTATGACATATCACATAGATAAAGAACCTGTCAAGCCTCGTGAGCGCAGAAAAGAGGCAGCCATTAAAAAAAAAATATATATATATATATATATGCCATCAGCGTGTGAAGTTAACACAATTACTATATCGTCATATTTGCTAGACGAATTAAACAACAATCCATTATTTCGCAGGTGTCTGCATTACTTTAGGTCAACGGATAAACTGCAATTATATGAGATCGATTATGGAGCAATAAAGCACTGTGCCATCCGACTATCAAATGATACCAATAAGTGGCTCCAAATCATCAACTCCAATCGAAACGCAACACATCCATTCTCTGTAGATGCCTATTTGGAGTGTTCTTTTTACTAATTATAGAGAGAAGTTGAGAGTGTGCAAAGACGGATGGGATGAACGTAGCAGAGAGTATGTATCAATATGATGAAGCATTTACTATTGATTACCACATGTGTTTTTCACATGATGAATCGCTATCATAGTATCGATCACATCACAGCGCCGATTTCCTATCATAGTTTGTGACAGAACTGGAAAAACTAGTGCTGTGCATAAAATACATTTCCTACGAAAATTAATGCTCGTCGTGAGTTAATTCTAATACCTTCACGCTATGGCAATAATTGTGCATTGTCATCATCAACCACTAGAGGTAGAAGTTGAATTACTCAAGATACAATGGCATATGCCCCACATAATATTAGATGAGATGAATAAATTATCATTACTTCGAACATTAGAAAGTGGGCGATACTTGAATATGAGTTTTCGCTCTTGGGATCTATACGACTGTCCATCGCTTCAAAGCACAACGAAACATTCATGGACCGTAAAAGCTGCCTCTCAACTAGCGAAACCAAAATATGTAATTGGTGCGGTGCAGACTGGTAAAAAAGATAATGTATGGCAAAGGATATTATATTATTCACCGACTGCAAACTCACAAGTGCTAAACTTTATCTCAATTCAGCATTCTTTTCTCAAGATGATTCGAATTTGGACTTGAAAAAAGTTTCGACATTTTGTTCAATATGTACTCTCGATTTTGTAAATACCATTATGACTGCAATAGTGATCGTTCTTTACTAACCATCGCCAAGTCTTAATGTAACGGCTCTCCCACGGTTAATGATTGAGCGCATCAGAACGAGCCCGTAAAAAAAATGCTATCCTAGATGTGTGAATAGAGTTTGAATGCAAAGAAGATTCACCAACGAATACAACTGCATATTGTTTTAATCTTACATGATCGCGTTGTTAAATATTGTCCATTGACCGACATTATCCGTAAAATTGCATAGATCAGCAAAATCTGCGAGATACGAAGCATCATGGTAGATTCGCAATCATCATGGTCTAAAGTGGGCATATGGAATATGTCCTATCGTATATGTTATGGGTCATGAAAAACGAGAATGGCTAGCTGATATAATAAATATGAAAAATGAGCTATTTATTGAGTCGTTGAATTTAGACTTTCACGATATGGATGTCTCAAGTAAATTAGATGGAAGTTTTACTCTACGATGTGAAAAGCATAAAAACAGTTGTGCCTTACAAAATGTATTTAAAATATTTAATTAGTGGCTGAATCATAAAGATCCATGCAAATAAAAGAAATGTAACATTATGTACTTTTTATCCTCCTCACCCGGTACTTAGTTATGCCAGCATCACCTGATGTCGGATTGTGCAACTGAATACAATATTACTTTCGAATGTGAAACTCATTTTTTTTTGTATGGAATTTGATTGAAAATAAATTAATATAATCGCCCAATGAAAATCGAAGACGTTCATCAGTATACGTTTGGTAGATGTTCGTGAACCGTTTTGTTGGAAGTTTGCGAGGCATTCGAAGATTTTCGATAGTCGTTCGTGAAACGTTCCAGAGACTTCCGAAGACATTCATATGACGTTCGAAGCCATTTAAGAGACGTTCGAAAACATTCATAAGGCATTTGAAGACACGCATGAGGGGTTCGAAGAGTTTCAAGAGACTTTCTACGACGTTCATGAGACGTTTGAAGATGTTCGTGAGACATTCAAGAGACTTTCGAAAACGTTCATAAGACGTTTGAAAACATTCATGAGAGGTGCAAAGACCTTCGGAGACTTTCGAAGACGTTCAAGAGATCTGCGACGATAGTTATAATGCGTTTAAAGACATCGATGGGGGGGTTCGAAGACGTTTGAGAGACTTTAACAGACATTCACAAGGGGTTTGAAGACGTTCAAGAAACTTTCGAATACGTTCAATAGACTTTCGACGCGTTCATAATACGTTTGAAGACATTCATGAACGTCTTCGAACCGCTCGGGAATGTTTTTGAAAGTCTCTGAAGCGTCTTCGAACCACTCATGAATGTCTTCAAACGTATTATGAATGTCGTCGAACGTCTCTAGAACGTATTCTAAAATTATTTGAACGTCTTCAAACCCTTCGTGAATGTCTTTGAAGGTCTCTAAAACATCGTCGATCCCCTCATCGATGTCTTCAAACGTATTATGAATATTGTCAAAGAACTCTTGAATATCTTCGAAAGTCTCTGAATGTCTTCGCACCTCTCGCGAATGTCTTTGAAAGTCTCTTAAGCGTCTTCGAACCCCACATGAATGTCTTCAAACGTATTATGCACGCCGTCGAAAGTCTCTTGAACGTCGTCGAACCCCTCGTAAATGTCTTTGAAAGTCTCTCAAGCGTCTTCGAACCCCTCATGAATGTAATCAAACGTATTCTGAATATCGTCGAAAGTCTCTTGAACGTATTCGAAAGTTTCTTGAACGTCTTCAAACCCCTCGTGAATGTCTTTGAAAGTCTCTAAAACGTCGTCGAACCCCTCATCGATGTCTTCAAACGTATTATGAATATCGTTAAAGATCTCTTGAATGTCTTCGAAAGTCTCTGAAGGTCTTCACACCTCTCATGAATGTCTTCAAATTTCTTATGAATGTTTTCGAAAGTCTCTTGAACGTCTTCGAACCCCTTGTGAATGTCTTTGAAAGTCTCTCAAGCGTCTTCGAACCCCCCCTCCCCCCCCCCCATGAATGTCTTCAAACGTATTATGAATGTCGTCGAAAGTCTCTTGAACGTCTTCGAAAGTTTTTTGAACATCTTCAAACCCCTCGTGACTGTCTTTGAAAGCCTCTCAAGCGTCTTCGAACCCCTCATCGATGTCTTCAAACTTATTATGAATATTGTCAAAGATCTCTTGAATGTCTTTGAAAGTCTCTCAAGCGTCTTCGACCCCCCCCCCCATGAATGTCTTCAAACGTATTATGAATGTCGTCGAAAGTCTCTTGAACGTATTCGAAAGTTTTTTGAACATCTTCAAACCACTCGTGAATGTCTTTGAAAGTCTCTCAAGCGTCTTCGAACCCCTCATCAATGTCTTCAAATGTATTATGAATATTGTCAAAGATCTCTTGAGTGTCTTCGAAAGTCTCTGAAGTTCTTCGCACCTCTCATGCATGTCTTCAAACTTTTTATGAACGTTTTCGAAAGTCTCTTGAATGTCTCACGAACATCTTCAAACGTCTCATGATCGTCGTAGAAAGTCTATTGAAACTCTTTGGCCCCCTCATACGTGTATTCAAACGCCTTATGAATGTTTTCAAACGTCTATTGAATGTCTTCAAACGTATTATGAATGTCTTCGGACAAACCCCTCGTGAATGTCTTAGAAAGCCTCTCTTAAGCGTCTTCGAACCCCTCATGAATGTATTCAAACGTATTATGAACGCGTCGAAAGTCTCTTGAACATATTCGAAAGTTTCTTGAACGTCTTCAAACCCCCTGTGAATGTCTTTTAAACCGCTCAAACGTCTTCGAACCCCTCATCGATGTCTTTAAACGTATTATAAATATCGTCGCAGATCTCTTGAACGTCTTCGAAAGTCTCCGAAGGTCTTCGCACCTCTCATGAATGTCTTCAAACGTCTTATGAATGTTTTCGAAAGTCTCTTGAATGTCTCACGAACATCTTCAAACGTTTCATGAACGTCGTAGAACGTCTCTTGAAACTCTTTGAACCCCTCATGCGTGTCTTCAAACGCCTTATGAATGTTTTCGGACGTCTCTTAAATGGCTTAGAACGTCTTATGCGTGTCTTCGGAAGTCTCTGGAACGTTTCACGAACGACTATCGAAAATTTTCGAATGCCTCGCAAACTTCCAACAAAACGGTTCACGAACATCTAACGAACGTATACTAATGAATGTCTTCGATTATCATTGGGCGGTTATATTAATTTATTTTCAATCAATTTCCATAAAAAAAAATGAGTTTCACATTCGAAAGTAATATTGTATTCAATTGCACAATCCGATATCAGGTGATGCTGACATAACTAGTACGAGGTGAGGAGGATAAAAAGTACATAATGTTACATTTCTTTTATTTGCATGAATCTTTATGATTCAGCCACTAATTAAATATTTTAAATACATTTTGTAAGGCACAACTGTTTTTATGCTTTTCACATCGTAGAGTAAAACTTCCATCTAATACTTGAGACATCTATATCGTCAAAGTCTATATTCAACGACTCAATAAATAGCTTATTTTTCATATTTATTATATCTGCTAGCCATTCTCGTTTTTCATGACCCTTAACATATACGATAGGACACATGTCGCCGTCCTTTGAACCTTCAACTCCAGCTGTTATTGAACTTTCAGCCATGCTATATGGAACGTTTCCATATGCCCACTTTAGACCATGATGATTCCGAATCAACCATAAAGCTTCGTATCTCGCAGATTTTGCTGATCTATGCAATTCTACGGATAATGTCGGTCAATGGACAATATTTAACAACGCGATCATATAAGATTAAAACAATATGCAGTTGTATTCGGTGGTGAATCTTCTTTGCATTCGAACTCTATTCACACATCTACGGTAGCATTTTTTTACGGGCTCATTCTGATGCGATCAATCATGAACCGTGGGAGGGCCGTCGTTACATTAAGACTTGGCAATGGTTAGTAAAGAACGATCACTATTGCAGTCATAATGGTATTTACAAAATCGAGAGTACATATTGAACAAAATGTCGAAACTTTTTTCAAGTCCAAATTCGAATCATCTTGAGAAAAAAATGCTGAATTGAGATAAAGTTTAGCACTTGTGAGTTTGCAGTCGGTGAATGATATAATGTCCTTTGCCATACATTATCTTTTTACCAGTCTGCACCGCACCAATTACATATTTTGGTTTCTCTAGTTGGGAGGCACCTTTTACGGTCCATGAATGTTTCGTTGTGCTTTGAAGCGATGGACAGTCGTATATATCCCAAGAGCGAAAACTCATATTCAAGTATCGCCCACTTTCTAATGTTCGAAGTAATGATAATTTATTCATCTCATCTAATATTATGTGGGGCATATGCCATTGTATCTTGAGTAATTCAACTTCTACCTCTAGTGGTTGATAATGACAATGCACAATTATTGCCATAGCGTGAAGGTATTAGAATCAGAGTTGTGAATAATGCATTATTTTGATAGTGCATTACTGTATACATTACAAATTACAAAATTAATGTGTAATGGATATATGTTCCATTACAAATTACAAAAGTAATGTGTAATGGATATACGTTCCATTATAAATTACAAAAGTAATGTGTAATGGACATATGTTCCATTACAAATGACAAAAGTAATGTGTAATGGATGTGTGTTCCATTACAAATGAAAAAAGTAATGTGTAATGGATGTGTGTTCCATTACAAATAAGAAAAGTAATGTGCAATAAATGCATGTTCCGTTACAAATTACAAAAAGTAATGTGTAATGGTTGCATGATCCATTACAAATTTCAAAAGGTAATGTGTAATGGACGCATGTTCCATTACAAATTGAAAAAGTAATGTATGATTAATGAGTGCTTCATTACAAAATACAATTACAATAAGGTAATTCGTAGCGGAGAATATTCCATCACAAATAGAAAAATTGCCGTGCTCACATTAGAAATTTGCACATTGCTATCTCATTATTTTATTTCACTAATTGCAATTTGTTTTAAGTAAATTCGTTTTTCTTCTGCATAAAACTCGACAACACAAAAAAAAGGTTTATACAAGCCAGATTTGTATCATCAAAAAAAATTACTTCTCAATACAAAGTCATGATCTCCCATACTTTTATGTGCACTCTTTCAGAATCCGGGGTCAAAATTGAGTTTTGTGCATTAGAAAAATAAATATGGCCGTTAAAACAACCTCGTGTTACAATTATAACGACAGAAGCGAGAAAAAGATCGAGAGAGAAAGAGAAAAAAGTGGCTAAGATGATGTTTCATGCATCTCACGAATCCGCAGAATAGGCGGAAGAAATTATACTTAACACAATTATAAGCATTCTAATAAAATATACGTAACCTAGCTAATAATAAAAGATGTAAATAATAATAAAAGTAATATAACAAAAATGAATACAAGTTACTGAAACAAAACATGTCGCTTTATATAGTTTCTGCATGATATACCTATTTTATTATTTCAGATAACTATATAGATCGTTTGAAATTTATAACTCCTTGAATGGATTGTTCAGTAGACCAAACAATTTCGATCTATTTGAATTTGAAGTGGAGTTTTATAAGTTTGCAACGCGTAATCTGTTACACGTTGCTTTTATAATCGATATCCATTATCAATTGATAATAATAATAGTAATTGCTCTTTGCATTTATTCATGGTATATTACTTTTTCAATGCTCAATGAGGCACGCATTCATTACACATAATTTTTGCTTTTTTAAAGAGGAAGCTTTGTGATAAAAAGAATTTGTTTTCCAGTTTTCAATGTTAATGCTCGAAAAATTCTTATATATCTCAAAACTTCGAAAAATCATGCGAGACAATATATCATATCAGATCAATTTCAATATGCAGTTTTTTTCATTATTTGTAACCAGCTTTTGCTTGCAACTTCGTCCATGTCTTTAAAAGTATCGATTTTTTCATGTAGATAGCTTTGCCTGTGTAAAACAGCAAGGTGAAAGTAATGTGCGAACTTCTAATTTGAACGTTTTTCGTCTGCATTATTGAGTTTCCAGCAAAAAAAAATGAATTAGTCTTGAAAGAACTTTTAGTGAGCGAAATTAAATAATAAGACAGCAACTTTTAGCAAATGTGCAAATTTCTAATGCAAGCACGGCAATCTTGTTATGTGTAATGGAATATTCTCCACTACAGATTACTTTTTATCAATTGTAATTTGTAATCGAACATGCATCCATTACAAATTACTTTTTAAAATTTGTAATGGAACGTGCATCCATTACTCATTACTTTTTGAAATTTGTAATGGATCATGCAACCATTGCACATTACTTTTTGAAATTTGTAATGGATCATACAACCATTACACACTACTTTTTAAACTTTGTAATGGATCATGCAACCATTACACATTACTTTTTGAAATTTGTAATGGCACATGCATTCATTGCACGTTACTTTTGTCATTTGTAATGAAACACACATCCATTACACATTACTTTTGTAATTTGTAATGGAGAACTTATCCAATACACATTATTTAAAGTAATGAGTAATGCATTATTTTAAAATTACTATTTTCACAACTCTGATTAGAATTAACTCACGACGAGCATTAATTTTCGTAGAAAATGTATTTTATGCACAGCACTAGTTTTTCCAGTTCTGTCACAAACTACGATAGGAAATCGGCGCTGTGATGTGATCGATACTATGATAACGATTCATCATATGAAAAACACATGTGGTAATCAATAGTAAATGCTTCATGATATTGATACATATCCTCTGCTACGTTCTTCCCATCAGTCTTTGCACACTCTCATCTTCTCTCTATAATTAGTAAAAAGAACACTCCAAATAGGCATCTACAGTGAATGGATGTGTTGCTTTCCTATTGGAGTTGATGATTTGGAGCCACTTATTGGTATCATTTGATAGTCGGATGGCGCAGTGCTTTATTGCTCCATAATCGATCTCATGTGATTGCAGTTTATCCGTTGATCTAAAGTAATGCAGACACCTGCGAAATAATGGATTGTTGTTTAATTCGTCTAGCACATATGACGATAAAGTGATTGTGTTAACTTCACACGCTGATGGCATATATATATATATATATATATATATATATATATATATATATTGAAACGTTTCGCGTTTTGCCGCGAAGGGTTTTATTCGTTTTCCCCGTTTGTTCGTGAGGTTACGACGAAAACGATATTCAACGGCGAATATTCGGCCGAAGGATGGAATTTTTGGGTTTCCCGTAGCCTCCTGAAGGGCGATGTACGTAACGTGGGCCGAAATTTATGATCGGGATTTAGAAGGTATTTTGGAAGATGCCTCAGTGGTTTTGAGGGTCTCAGGGACACCTGTCAGAATCCGTCATCATCGGCATTGATGTTTCGGATTTTCGTATTAAATAAGGCTGATAAAAATAACAAGAGAGTGTTAGTTTTGTTAGTTCCGTGATTTGAGATTATTTAATTGAGGTATCGACGTTTACCGGGATGCGGAGCAGGTCGCGAGAAGCGCGGTCGTGTTTAGAGGGACAGAGATGGAGATAGTCGGGAGAGGTGTCGCGCGCACATGTCTCTCGAGCGCGCTCTCTTATTCTCGTTCGTTCGCTCTCTCGCTCGCGCTCGCACAATCCGCGAGCGTCGTCGTCCACGCGTTACGCCGGATTCCGGGTCGCTTCTGTAACAGATGCGATCGCCCGTGAATTTACTGGGATCGGTTATTATATGGCGGTACAATCGGTTGGCACTGGTTGCAAAGTGCAACGTAGTACACGGTTGCCAGCCCGTGATACTCACGCGCTAGAGAGCTAGCGTACAAATAATGTGCTTGCTCGAGGCGGATTCAATCCCCTCGAGTGCACATAGCGGGGCCGTCCGGAAGGGACGGCTGACCTCCTCGGTGCCAAGCAAGGAGGACGAAAAACCAGAGAAGCTGGTTGTAGAAGTTCCTCTCGTGCAGCGAAGCGCGATCGGCGCTTCTCGGACTGCACGCTCCGAGTTTTATGTGACAATCAATCGGATGTTCGTTGCCTTTCCCTAATTAGCAATCACCACGACGACTCTATTTCGAGGTCGGACTTCCAGCGCAATGCTGGGGCTTCCCACGAAATAGAGTATCTAACCCGAAGCTGAGGTCGTCCTAGGATGGGACCAGGGCTACGGCAGCAAGGCCTCCATCCTGCGATCCGAGGTCTCGGACGACAGTGACTCCACGTAATATGTTGAATAATTTGCGACAGAGTGCCTCTCCGGCTCGCGCTCGCCCTTAAATAGCCCAAGGCCCGTCAGGAGAAATTCCATTTCTCCCGCGATTCCGGAAACCTAAGTGGGAAATCACGCCGCCGAAGAACACTCCGTTGGTGGGATTGACTGCGTTGGTTAGTTCGAGGACGTTAGCACATTGTACTCATATCGAGGGGTAAAATATGCCAGATGGTGCCTCTCTAGGATATTAGGCGCGCACGCGGTACGAAGAGGCGTCATGATGAGTCTAAATCACGTCCTTAGCAAGATAGGAGTGGTCGAGCGCGGAAGGCGAGAAATTCTATAAGACGCGGCGATTCGCTTGAGTCCGCGGTGGTCTTGTCCCTCGCAGTGGGCGGGGCCCCTTGCGAGGTGTCGCGGGCTTGCCCTGATTTCTTGACTTGAGTGACACGCCCGGCCGGCGGCATGGCCTATGGTTAGATGCTATCGCATTACGTGTGACGGTGGCTTACCTATGTGGCCGAAACGTTACAATATATATATATATATATTTTTTTTAATGGCTGACTGTTCTGCGCTCACGTGGCTTGACAGGTTCTTTATCTATGTGATATGTCATACATTGTTATTTTCGGTATCTTGTATGTATAGCAAATTGATATACTTTTCTTGTTCTTATGTTGAGCCACGCGTATCGGAGCAATGTCTTCTTCGGTGGTATACACATTGATGGATAAATTGTTCTGAAGCACAATTTTTTTTATTTTTAATTTGACCTATAGTTACTGGGATTCCAATATTCAATAGATTCAATACCATTGAATAATGCATGTAAGAAGATCCGTGGTCACTGTTTCGTTCAGCTGGGTATAAAGCTGTGACTGTCAGCCATGCAAAACGTGTATTATCTCTTGATTGAACATTAATCGCAGCCCTCATAATCATTATTTCCCGTGGCAATGAGATATAACATTCACCGCGTATTGATTTTTACTTATTTACATTTATTGTAAGATGACGTATTTTTCGTAAAGCTCAACCACTTCCACGTTGTTGAAATTCATCGAGCAGGGGTTAAAGTATAGACCATCGCGCGTTCAAGTCGAGTGCTCGCCACATTAACCCATCACCGCTGTGTCTTGCACCCATGCATATAAAAGGCCTGTACATGGAATACTTCAATCCTTCCAGATGCGGTATTTGGCCTATTAATGACTATTGATGTTTAGTTGATAATCGTTGGCGCTTAATTCGGCTTTGCGTCTTCAGTACTTCGATGAATTCAACGATCTGTTGCCCCCACACAGCAAAGTCGTCGATCGAACTTAGGAGCGTGGCTTGGTTGTGCAAGATTTCTTCTGATGGTTCATTTTTGTTCTCCATATTAACAAGTTGAAAAGTCTTTCCAGAGAGATATGTTAACTCACTGCTTCATTCAAAGTGTGGCCACTTTTGAGCGCTGCCGATGAATAAAAATGGTCGCCCATCAGAAAATATTTTTGTCGTTCCCTTCTAGCTCGGAACATGTAATAGAATCACCTCCACCCGAGTTTTTTAATATAATGTTGATAACTTTTTTCGCGGAAAGCATGAAAAATAAATACATACACAGAACGAGCCGGTCGGGGTTCAACGGGAGCAAAAAAATAATAAAAAAAACCTAAAAATAAAATAAAATGCAAAAAAAATTTTTAATAAATACCTCGTTTTCGTATGTGTGTTTTGGATAGCCAAGACATTACTTGAGCGGAATGTTATTTTTTCAAACTGTTCCCTATGCTCGGAGGGTGGCTTCGAATGTCGACGAAGAAAAAAAAATGCCTTAAGCATATGGCTGATTTGGTAAGTACTGTATAGCTTCAAGTGTCACTTAAATAGGTTTGATGTTACTCTGCGAAGAGCCCTATGATTCGTGACAGACTTCATACATACTGGAACACGTGGCAATATATATTCAAAACTCTATTATGCTCTTTATAATACGCCAATTCAGTCTCCATGACCTAGACGCTGTTCTGTAGAGATCGCGAAAGTCAATGATTGGCGAGCCTGGCCAGCTTTCACCTCCACGAGTGCCCACTTTTCTGGACAGCAGATGCCTACCCCACAGGGATAGTTAAGGAAAAAAAAACTTTTCATTTATCCCTGGCCAGGATGCACCATCTTGCAAGGTTTTTTTTTCTACAAGTCCCAACTAATGTTGAAAACTATTTACACATCCTGTTGGTCATCCCTCACCCTACTATAAGCCTATGAGGATCCGAAAATCGAAATCCGAAGAAGGATCGGAACCGCAGTTTTCGCCATTCCAGTCTTCAACCTGCGAGGTGCCATTGTGGAAGAGTCGAAAAACAGAAAATCAGTTAAGAAAAATGTCGAACCAAATTGAAGTGATCGATCTCGTCGATGATGAGATGGAAGTTGTTGTGAATATCGCCGATGACGACGAAGTGGAAGTTGGGGTAGACGAAGATGTTATTGATATCGCCGATGATGACGATGATGAGTGGGCGGACATTGATGTGCTTGCACATGATGACATGGAACTGGCCGAGATGGACAGTGATATGGAATCATTTGATAGTGGATTTGGCGATGCCTCAGATAAGAGAGTCCATTATGTGCGTGAAATCATAGTGGACCAGCAGCAAATACTTTGATATGCGGGGCGCGGTTGATCCACTAATTCAAAGATATGGCCACATCAGCGAACGGTTTAACAACATCCAGGGGATACTTTCTACCACCTGCGGCGGGCCGACCCAACAAGTTTCAATTCGCGACACGTGCCCCACCTGCCTGAACTTATACTGGGTCGATGGTTCGTATTATCGTTAGTATGATTCAAAATATGATTATCTTTGATAAGTTAATAAGATGCATGATTTGTTATGTTCCAGGATACCGGATCCGCTGTGGATATTCAAAATAAAATAATTTGAAACAATGAAAAACACACACACACAACACTCATCGACGCCGGCTTCCCCCTCCCGCCAAGCGCTTCACAAACTCCATGGCCCCGCCTCCACAGAGGCCCCTCTGTGACGTTCCACGCGCCCGGCGACCCGTCCCCCTTCCGTCGTACCCCCGCACTTGGCTTCCCCGCGCTGGAGCCCCCCGCTCCCCCTGAGAGATTCCTGGGTTAGAATTAGTCCTGTTATACTACTCGGGGTCCATCGGCTGGTAGGGCTCTTGGTTTTCGAATTCTAATTCAATTTCAAAGAGTTGGGCGCCGGTTAGTTTTCTCGAGACTAACAACTCTGAATAATGAATCGCTTAATAATTTCCCTCACGGCCAAGACTCTCTCTCTCTCTCTCTCTCTCTCTCTCTCTCTCTCTCTCAGGGAGGATACCGTTGGACGACCCGTGAAATCACGAAATTTGAGTCTTACATGCAGAAGCAGGAATAAATAGATCGACTCAACACTTACGTTTTTGATGCAATAAACTCGTTTAATAAATATCGTTAGTCGACACTTCTCCTTCACAATTCTTCGTCGACGGATAACCTTTGCCGGAATGGGCCGTTGTTACAATACAATATCTTTGGTCGGCGTATACGGGATACCGACGAAGCGTCGAAGACTCGATGATAATTTCGTCAAACGACGATTCTTTTCGTTCGACTCCGTCGAAAATGCCGGCAACTCGAGGGTCGAACGCTTGGCGAATAATCGATTATAAATAGTAAGACAGACATCACAAATTGGGACAGACGACCTTCCTTAAGACGGACTTCACGGAATGGGACAGACGCCCTTCCTCGACCACACCAGGATCAGTCGCCTTTTGCGACTCGAT
The DNA here is from genome assembly GCA_944452715.1 of Ophion slaviceki. NCBI lineage: Eukaryota > Metazoa > Arthropoda > Insecta > Hymenoptera > Ichneumonidae > Ophion > Ophion slaviceki. Next base: position 21,214,020 of record OX101784.1, on the reverse strand, counting down.
AACTATCGTCTCTGATTTTCGCCACCTTTTCGAGATCTATGTATTTATTTGTTGATTATTCGGCGCAAGCGCGTCGGCCCTCGACTTCCACCCCTCAACGATTATCGCTCGCTCTAGCGCCGTCTATTGTAATGTCGTGATTGACGGTCGATACAGACGTTGATACGCGCTAGGATAAAATATATAATTAGTCGATAATCAATGTTCGGAAAATCATGCCAACGGTTTTTGAATATATTTCGGCCCACGACGGGAAAATCGAGAAACCACGTCGAGAGTTACTGTTCTTTATATGTCCTGTCTCAGTATTGTTATTGCCTTGTGTCTTTTTATAGACAAATATTTTTTACGAGAAATTACTCTGTATAAATTTCAAGGCAGATCCTACGGTGTTAAAAGTTGCATTTTAAAACCCATTATCTCCGAATCTAAATAGTCGATTGTTCGGAAATTTTACTGAAACATGCACAATTATACGAACAATATCTGGTTAAAATTTGAACAAAATCTATCAAAGTCAAGAGCGCACGCTTGTTCTATCTTATGTCACGTCCTGAGGGGACGTGGGCATATATATATGTGTGGTATCCCTCTTTCTTGCCTACGCCTAGCGTAATAGCACGGGATGAGGGTTAAAAAGGGGACGTGCTGGTGGAAGAGGGAATTTCAAGGGATTCCGTGGGTGATCCGATTATTGAAATAATGGTTGTGATATTTGTGTTCGATTGACTCGTAATTCGTTAGAATTAGCCGTATGGGTTAATTCTATTATTTCTTTGGGATACAAATCAGAAACAAAATATAAGAGTATGTTCGCTTACATTGGTGCGCCTCGGTGATGACCCAGTCGCTTCGGTGTCAGGTAACGGTCGTAAAACTAAGAGCCCTGCGCCGGAGGGCCAGAAGCGCTCGCAGATGGTGTGTGTGTGTGAGTGAGACGGATACAGATGTTCGACGACACAGATTCTAATATTTGTGAGTTTCACGGATAGATAATGGAATTTACAATAAAGTAATGCGCGGAATACAACGTCAAGGTTCTTATGATTTTCGCGTAACGTTACAGAAGTTTCAAAGTACAAGATGTTTCAAGCTTGAATCGTATGACAACGTTCGCGTTACAAGAGAGAACAAAGGTTTAACGCGATGGATATCGGTAAGAGAACTCTAGGTCTGAGCTCGTTGGATTCTAATCGGAGACTGATGCGACGAGAACTCTTTCGGAGTACCAGAAATCAGGGTGGGATACATTTTTGGAGGAAGAAATCTTTGGGAGAGTGAAACTTAGGTGACGTAGTTTTTTTTGATTGGTGGTCCGGACATAAAACATGACCTGATTCGTGTGGTTGGCCGGAAGAAGGAAGCGAGAACGAGTTGTCGGTGTATTATTGGGTAAGGGCGCATACAATCGAGATCAGCGCTGCATTTCCGAGAACACGGCGCAGCTTCACTTATCGAGTATATGGGGAAACCAAGAGGAGACAAATAGGGCGTTGTTCGTCACGGTATGCGTCACACGAGACAGAGAAAGAGCTAGTTGGATAGCCTGGGAAAGCGCGTGGCTTGTGTCATCAAGAGACGCGGCAGTGTCTCGACGCCAAGTAATAAAAAAAAAACGATTTGACGCCACTGGTCGACCCACCGATCTCGACGCCATTGACGGACTGACGACGCGCCGCGACTCTTTATACAGTAAGATGAGCTTTACCAGACTACGCTTTAACTTGGAATCGAAATTACGCGAAAACACGGGGATGAATAAAAAATCTAATGACATTTTACCAATGAAATGTTATTTTTTCCTATCGATTTTGTTTGGGTAATTCTTCGATTCGTCTACTCAGTCTTGAGATCTCATAATATTCGGCCGAATTTTCGGGCGATTTTTTACACGAAAATTCTTCCACACTTGTCGTTCGAGATTCGTTCGATCATAGCATCACCCCAAAAAAAGTAACGTGTGAAGGGCGGCGTATATCGGCTCTCGCCCCAGCTGACGCGTCGTCTGTTCGTGGATACGAGTTTTGCCGGCGGTAAATTCCACGTGGGTTAGATCGTGACAGATCGTGTATTTATCTATTACTTCAAAAATTTATCTATTACTTCAAAAATATGTTTTTATTACTTCAAAAATATGCAACCATCACTTGCTGAAGAAGGGGATTATGCGTAATGTGGCATATGAGCCTTTCAATAGTTCTTCGATGCAATACTAGTGCGAGTATTACTTGTCAAAAGAAGGCTTCATGCGTAGTGTGGCGCATGAGTCTTTCAACAGTTCTTCAATAGCAGTGTACATGTCACTTGTCAAAAAAAGGGATTATGCGTGCTGTGCTGTATCCATGCGCAGTATGGCGTATGGATCTTTCAACACCTTCGACAGCAGTGGTGTAAATGCTATACTTGTCTAAGAAGGGTTCCATGCATAGTGTGGCGCATGACTCTTTCGACAGATATTTTTAATAGTAGTGTGAATGTCGCTTGTCGAAGAAAGGCATTATGCATACTGTGGTATATAAACTTTGTAACAGTTCATCAATGCAGTACCAGTGAGTCTTCGACAGCAGCGGTGTAAATGCTACTTGTGGAAGGAGGGTTTCATGCATAGTGTGGCGCATGACTCTTTTGACAGATATTTTTAATAGTAGTGTGAATGTTGCTTGTCGAAGAAAGGAATTATGCATACTGTGGCATATAAACTTTGTAACAGTTCTTCGGTGCAGTACCAGTGAGAATGTCACGGGTTGAAGGAGGGTTCCATGCGTAATGTGGCGCATGAGTCTTTCCACATCTTTGATAGCAGTAGTGTGAATGCCACTTGCCAAAGGAGGGTTTCATGCGTAGTGTGGCGTATGAGTCTTTCGGCACTGTACCTGTGGGAATGGAACTTGTCAAAAAAGGGATTCATACACAGTTTGGTGTATAAGCTTTTTAATAGTTTCTTTGACGCAGTAGCAGTATGAATGTTACTTGTCAAAGACGGGATTTATGTGTAGTTTGTGCAGTATGTGTCTTCTGTGTAGTATAAGTTTTTCGACAGTTCTTCGACACATTAGCGGTGTGAATGTTACTTGACAAAGAAGGGATTTGGGGAATAACACTCGGTAGTGACTGTCATCATTAAGGAACTGAAAAGAATAATCGACAAATAGAATTTTCCAATGTTGAACATAAGGACAGTGTTATTAGTAGAGAAAGTTGAATATATTTGTTGTCAGCGGAAAAATTTGAGGAAGGATTTGCAGGCCTGATGCTGATCATTCAGGACATTGGATAAGTAACTGGTCCATCGCTTTTCAAACATTTTTCATACGGCACTAGTAATCATACAAAAAATTTATATCCGTTATCATGCGCTCTATTATTTCTGTGCCAAGAGTTCATGTAAGATGGTGTGTACGCAGCTTTTCTGTATGATGGTAGATTTTCAACATAGTAGTGTTAATGTACTTGTTAGAAAAGGACTCTGAGATAGTATGTGGTATTGACTGTCTGTGTCAACAAAAATGAAAAAAATAACCTACATATAGAATTTTTAAATGTTAAACACCACGACAGTTGCTGTTAAAAATAATTGTTGAACAATCCGAAAATAAGCATATTAGAAAATAATTGTTAATAATAGAGTTCCTTGAGAATAATTTTTATATTAATCAAAATACAAATATTAAAAACGTTACATTTTATGAACAAAGTCTTTAATATTTAATATTGATGAAAATTATACATCACATGAGTATTTCAAATAAACGTTATCGACGGACTAAAATCTTTTGATTGCAAATTAGTTCACATGACCAGTGCTTTTTTTTCTATTACAACGCCTTCTTCGGGATCTCTCTGTACCCGGCATTAATAATTATGCCGGGTACAAACCAAGTGAATCGATATCAAATAAGCGTCGCCGATTATGTGTATTTCATACATAGGACACATATATTTGTTGAGGCTCATTTGTTCGCTCTTCGCTTGCTCTCCTTCGTTCGACTTACACCCGTAGGCCAGGCAATGGGTCGGTTCTGACTTAGAAAAGGTCGAGGATAGTTCTAATTTGGTAGATTTGTACAGTTTGGTGTCCTAATTAATATTTCGAGTCTGCGACCTCAAGTGATCGCCGCTTGCGTCGCCATATTGGAAAAATGGTAACGAAAACCCGTTTTCGAGAATATCTCCTCTTCAACCCTACCTAGGTAAAAAATAGCTATTACAAAAATTATAAGGCATGAAATTTCTTGCAACTCTTGTAAAACACATTTTTCAATCATATGAATAGTCCACGAGTTACAGCGGAGTCAAGCTCAGGAAATGTCTACAATTCGCAAAATCGCTACATTTTTTCGCGAAATTTCAGTTAATACTGACATCAGAAAATGCCGGAAGAGCACGAACAAGGTCCATTACCCTTTCACGTAACGGGACTTGAGAATAATGATCATGTATCATGTTTTGCGAATGCTAGCATGCAGTGTCTTATACATTCTTCTTTGATTCGCGACGCTTTGATGCTTCATTCCAAAAAGGCAAATGTAGTGAAATCAGTCGTGGAAGCTTACATGACCGATCATGTATTTGTTGACATTTTGTCAGTTAGAAAATTTATGGGTGATATGTTTATTAGTTCGAAACAACAAGATGCAAGCAAATTCATAAGTTCGCTTTGCGAAAAAATTGAAACTATTCAATGTGCTGTACAAATCGACATGAGTACAGTCATTTCATGTAATTCTTGTGAAACAAACATAACTAATTGCAATCCTGATAACATTTTGCTATTGGTAGTACCTCCGGCCCGTAAAGTAGCTCTCACTCTACAAGATATTATTACATACAATTTAGGGAAATCGATGAGAATCGAGGAGGTTTGTTCACATTACGCTTCGTTTTCGTTGGTTCAGAAGCGAGTCATTGTCTCAACTAAGAAAATATTGATTATTCAACTATTAATATTTGAAAGAACAAACTCTGGAATAGGTAAAAAAAACAACAAACATCAAAGCAGTGCCTATGACAATCGTTCGAATCAATCAACACCGGTATAAAGTTGTAAGTGCCATTTTTCATCACGGTGGGTGTTTAACCGAGGGGCATTATACAAGTATGTTGCGTGGTAAACGCAACACTTGGATTCGCGTTGACGATTTAATCGTCAAACAACAAAGTTGGCCCCGTAACGCTCAAGATGTCTATATATTATTCTTAGAGCAAATGTAACGTATGGAAATTTTATTTATTGCCGAGTTATCAACACATTTTCAGCTTAAATAAGCAGCTTATTCATTACTTCAGCGCAGTGGCAGCAATAAGCACTTGAGGCCATTATCATAAGTGCTCCATACGATGTAGAAAATCTTGGCTGTTGAATGATATCCCATAGATGACGAAGGCATGGCCATAATGATTAAATCAAACGGCCCTTCTTAGGGCTAGCAATCAATTTATTGAAGGTTATTCACGTCGTGAATTCATACTTCAAACAATTTCGTAAAATTGTTTCCGTCTCAAAAAGATGTGAAATGGCCCTAAAAAACTTTAAAAAGTAAAAAAGGACGCCAAGTAATAAAAAGTTCCCTTGAAAATTATTAGGTGTTTTACTATTTATAAAATTCTAATTAAACTCGAAATATTTTTTATTCTATTTCAAATAATGGTTTTATTTAGAATATTACTTTTTCATTTTAAACGTACAAAACAAGTGAAATATTTTTTTTATGAAAAAGCCAAGTACGTTTACTAGACACGTGCACAAGATTATCAAATCCTAAGAACAATATTTTCTTAACATTTTATTTTTAAAACCAGGACCGACACTGGTAGATGGGCGATCGGGGTTCGGCTCTGGCGGTGCTCCGAGTTAAGCAGCATTGTGCGCGGCCAATATTCGGAGCGGTGACCGCTTAGCTGTGCATCGGTTGGTGCATCAACCAGCGAGCGGGAAGCCAATACTTCTGATACCTTAATGTAGATGTTTGAGTTAAAGTCTCTGCACCAAAAATCAGAAGAATATAGGGCCGTCTATACCGGTACGGGTTTTCCATAGTTTTCCGGTACCCTCGGCAAATGCGGTATAGTGTACCTCAAGACGGCTGTGGACGCAATGGAATTTAGTTTAGAATAGCGAAGTGCGGGTAGGGAGTAATAGGAAAGGGTTCAATTGGAAAGGGGTTACACGTAAAAACCCGCATGGATATACGTTGGAACATTGGAAATGAAAACATTTGAATACCATTTTACTATCATAATAAAAAACCGAATTATAATTATACATAAGTACAACGTATGCATCACACAAGTACACTGGAAATGCTGCGCAACGACTTGGCGTGCATGGTTAAGAATAAAAGTTCGGGAAGATACACAATTTCTTTACAGAACCGTTTCTACTGCTTGCAGTTATTTATAACTTCTGCAACAATTTATTTACTTAGATTATTTCCAATTGTAACGGCGCATTAGTGACCGTATCAAGTATATTAAGATTATTAGGAATTTAGTTTAAACTTTAGGGTACCATCTTACTGTATAGTGTCGCGTCGTGTCGTTAGTCCGTCAGTGGCCTCGAGGTCGGTGGGTCAACCAGTGGCGTCAATTTCGAGATTTCGAGAACGGTGTAGTCTAGGAGTAGAATCAGTAAATCGATTTATACTTTCCGGAATCAGTAACTTGGTTTGCACTTATAGAATGAATTACATTTATTTATGTCTTTTTTAGCCTAATAATTAAATTATTGAGAAAACGATATCTTTCGCCGAGCTTTTATTCTTAACCATGCACGCCAAGTCGTTGCGCAGCATTTCCAGTGTACTTGTGTGATGCATACGTTGTACTTATATATAATTATAATTCGGTTTTTTATTATGATAGTAAAATGGTATTCAAATGTTTTCATTTCCAATGTTCCAACGTATACCCTCGCGGGTTTTTACGTGTAACCCCTTTCCAATTGAACCCTTTCCTATTACTCCCCACCCGCACTTCGCTAATCTAAGCTAAATTCCGTTGCGTCCACAGCCGTCTTGAGGTACACTATACCGCATTTGCCGAGGGTACCGGAAAACTGTGGAAAACCCGTACCGGTATAGACGGCCCTATATTCTTCTGATTTTTGGTGCAGAGACTTTAACTCAAACATCTACATTAAGGTATCAGAAGTATTGGCTTCCCGCTCGCTGGTTGATGCGCCAGCCGATGCACAGCTAAGCGGTCACCGCTCCGAATATTGGCCGCGCACAATGCTGCTTAACTCGGAGCACCGCCAGAGCCGAACCCTGATCGCCCATCTACCAGTGTCGGTCCTGGTTTAAAAAATAAAATGTTAAGAAAATGTTGTTCTTAGGTTTTGATAATCTTGTGCACGTGTCTAGTAAACGTACTTGGTTTTTTCATAAAAAAATATTTCACTTCTTTTGTACGTTTAAAATGAAAAAGTAATATTCTAAATAAAACCATTATTTGAAATAGAATAAAAAATATTTCGAGTTTAATTAGAATTTTATAAATAGTAAAACACCTAATAATTTTCAAGGGAACTTTTTATTACTTGGCGTCCTTTTTTACTTTTTAAAGTTTTTTAGGGGCTCTAATTTTATTACTGCAAGAGTCAGAGGCCCCTGCCTTGGAAGAATGTATTTTTTGTGCATGGAGAGGATTAGGCCGATTCGTTCGTCCGGGTCTTGTGCCGTGAAGTCGAGTAGTTTCAAATTTTTACGACCAAGGTCTTCGGCTCGGTTATGCGATACACTCTTTGTGCGCGGTCGCAATGTGTTGGTCAGTCTTGGAGTCTTGAACTCTCCGGTTCAATAATTTTTTATGTAAGGGGAAATATGGAGCGTGCAGTCTGGTTTGGCTTAGGAATATGTATTGAGATTTCTCTTTCCATCTTTAGCAGAGTTTTTCTGGCACGTGTCGCAAACTAGTTCGTGGGGATGCAGTTATGCAAGGACGTGACACTTAACACGTTCAACCGTTGACCATTCAATTCTGTTGGGCTGGAGGTTTGGATCCGTCGCCTCTGAGTATGAGATGATGGTAGCCGTAACCATTGAGATGCAAGAAAGCCCTAGCGTCCTAGCCCTTTGTTTTGAACCGTACATACGTGAGCGAAAGGCCTTGCACAGATTGGTGGTGCGATCCATGGCGAGATATTGTTTCTGAACAAAGCCGAAGGGTTCGATGAGTTCCTTGAGGTCAGCCTCATTGGTGCTCTCGGAGAGATTGGAGACAGCGGTTATATCCTTTCGACACTGGAACTGTATGCTGTGGCCGTGACGATTGACGCGGTTTCTCATCCTCGGTAGTACGGACTTGCTGCCCTGGATAAATCCGATGGTCCATCTAGATAGTAAATCCGACGCTACATTCGTTCTGGTTCCTACATGATAGCCCAGGTACCATACCTACCACGTGTGAGCGTACGGTATCGGTACCAGTATTAGTAACGTGAGGATACAGAACCGGTATATTTTACTATTGCACAGTGTACCGGTACCATACAAGTAACACGTACATTTGCGTGTAGTGGTGTACTACCGTACAGGTACATCGTAGGGTACTATCTCTGTATGCCATACCGATAGTACGTTCGGTCATCAGGGTGAAGCTATCGAGGAATCGCCACAGGTCCACAAATCATCCGTGTTTGAGACGTGACAGTTTAGCGTTCGTAGACAAAGGGTGTTGAACTTTTGTGCCTCATTTTGGTCGCACACTGCTCAGGAAATCGAGGATTTCGAGGGGTAATGCCAATGGCTACGGATCATCGGAAAATATGCTATCTGCTATGTTTTCACGAATACATACCGAGATATTTCTGCGAATAGCAAATAAACTTGAGTTTCTTGCATCGGAGCCGTTGGCTGTTTGATACATCGGCGAGCGGGAAAGCAATGCGAGGGAAGATCGTGGCAAATGACAAAGTACGTAAATTGAGGTTATGAGGTTATAGCACGTACGTACCTTGACTTCCGGCGTTTTATCCTTCGGCTTCTCGCTGTCACTATGTTCCTCGATCTTCTTCGTGTAATCGGCCGCGGCGGTTTTCTCGTCGATTATTTCTTTATCAGGATTTCTCGTCGGTGGTGTGCCGGCGTCACGAGGTGTTCTTCACAGCAAAAAAGAAACTCACCAAAACGCTACGAAAACAAACTCTACTCTATCACACACTATTCACATTCTATATCACACTCTATCACACACATCGTATGAAATATATTTCGAACGAATGTGCGAGGTTACAGCTCCGGCTTTCGACCTATCAGAAAATAAATTTTTCCGGAAGGAGGAGAACGCGGTCGGTAAAAACAGGACGAAGCGAGCTGCGCGCCGCCAGTGAAAAAACCGATGAGCTGAACCGGTACCTGATATTTTGAGCTTTGTTGGTACATTTTTGCTACATTTATGTAAACATTTCAAAATGCCTTTTCTCCACCATTTGTTCATGAAAACAGGTGAAACAAAGCTCAAAATGTGTGCTTTTTCACTGTCGAGAGCATGATTCTCGCCAAATTACCGAAAATGTATTGCAATGGTTAATAATTCACAGTTTTTCACATGGTAACCAAAAACTGCAAATATGTTTTCGAAATTTTGGAAAATAGCGCGAATCATGCTCTGGGAGCAAGCGTCCTGCATGCACACAACGAATTTCATTCCAATCGGTTGTTCCGTTTAGAAGAATTCCTATTTCAAAATTTCGAAGCGGTCGGAGGCGTGTGGCACATGGCCTTGTGTTATAATAGTAATATGACTTTTTCAAATGAAAATCAAATATTTGGAAAAATATTATTCCTAAGGTTCAACAATTTTGTGTACAACATTTCTGTTAGACTGGCTTGGCTAGTTAAAGAAATGTAGTTCCCTTTTTTGTACATTTCATTAATTCAAGATATATAATTAAACTATTGCTTGAATTAAAATAAAAAATTATTATAAGGTGAATCAACATTTTTTATTAGATAAAACAAGCGATTATGTTTTTAAGAGGCGTTTTTGTGGCTTTGCGTTCCATTTTTTGCTTTTTAAATTTTTTATATATGTACATGAAAATAATGCTGTGAATAATTTTCAGAATTTTCTCTTGCCTGAATTATCCTTGAGTTTCTGTCATGGAGAAAAAAATATGAATTACTATATACGTTATATAACCAGAGATGCTATTTTTTGTATTATTAAAACGATACACATTACAACTAAAGTCAAATCTATATATATCGAAAGTCATACGAAGAGTATGACCTGGCTGTAATACTAATCCCCTTATAAAAACTTGAACAAGTAAAAAAAAAACGCCAAGTAATAAACAATTCCCTCGAAAAAATCATCAGTCGTTTCACTATCTACAAAATTCTAATTAACCTCGAAATACTTGTGATTTTTTTCGAACAAAACTTTTATTTACATTATTACTTTTTCAATTCAAACGTACAAAAGAAGTGAAATAACTTTTTATGCAAAAGCCAAGCAAATTTACTAGAAACGTACACAAAATTGTCAAACCCTAGAAATACTATTTTTCTCAACATTTTATTTTGAGAGACCATGTTACTATTATAATAAAAAGTTTGAATCACGATTATATTGAAGTGTAACGTGTGCATCACACAAGTACTGTCTTTATGTATCACTGGAAATGCTGTGCAACGACTTGGCGTGCATGGTTAAGGTGAGGGTAGGGGTTTCAGCGTGAAAAAAAAACACTGTTTTGCGATTTTTTTCATCTATATGGATAGAGTAAATTTATTGAAACCTTTTGTACATTGTTAAGTGTCATTTCAAAAACATTCCGTGAAATTTGTACGCGAAAATATCCTCAAACAAGCCGGTGCCGCGTTTTTCTCGAAACCACTTTTTCAAAGTCCGTGTTCACTGCCATTTGAAAACTACATGACCGATTTATTTCAAACTTGGTACACACTTTCTACATATAAGATGCCTCCCCCAACGGCTAGTTTGAGATTTTTTTTACATTGAGGGGGTTTTCCACCCCCAAAATGGCGGAATTTTTCGTGAAAAATAGCACTTTTCACTTTACATGACCAGCAAAAATTTAGTAATGAAAAAAAAAAAATTATCAAAGACCGTTAGGGGGAGGATTTGATGATACTTTGACTACATTTTAATGGTACTTGATTTCAGTTAATTTCTAGCTGAGATACAGTGAACACCGCAAATCGTGTTTTTCTAAAGGCGTTCTTGGAAAAGCTTTGTCACCGGCTTATTTGTCCATATTTTCGCGTACAAATTTCACGAAATGTTCTTGAAATGACACTTAACAATGTACAAAAGGTTTCAATAAATTTACTCTATCCATATAGATGAAAAAAAATCGCAAAAAAATGTTTTTTTTTTCACGCTGAAACCCCTACCCTCCCCTTAAGAAAAAAATGCTCGGGAAGATACACGATTTTCTTGGCGAAACGTTCCTACGGCTTCCATAAGTAACTTTTGCAACAATTAATTTACTTAGATTATTTCAAATTGTAACATCACATCAGTTACTTCTTCAGATATACAGAATTATTAGAAATGAGATGTTCAGCCCGCCAAAGCTATGTCTATTGAATGAACATTTATGCGACGCAATGGATTTCACGAGATGTATGGTGGCTCTGTAATAGAGTAGAATGTAAATACCTCCTCGTAACTTTTCAAATTATGTAAATAAAGTGAGATTTCAAGAGCCGTGTGGTCTAGGCGTACATAGCTGATTTTTTAATTCGTACTATGCGGAATCGGAAACTTGGTTTACAGTTACATGATAAATTGCAGCAATTTATGTCTTTCTTAACCTGATAGTCAAGTTGTTGAGAAACCGTCGTCCTTCGCCGAGCTTTTTTTCTTAACCATGCACGCCAAGTCGTTGCACAGCATTTCCAATGATACACACATACAGTACTTGTGTGATGCATACGTTGTACTTTTATATAATCGTGATTCGATTTTTTTATTACAATAGCAATATGGTTTCTTAAAATAAAATTTTGAGCAAAATAGCATTTCTAGGGTTTGACAATTTTGTGTACGTTTCTAGTACATTTGCCTGGCTTTTCATAAAAAGTTATTTCACTTCTTTTGTATGTTCGAATTGAAAAAGTAATAATTTAAATAAAAGTATTGTTTAAAAAAAATCACAAGTATTTCGAGGTTAATTAGAATTTTGTAGATAGTGAAACGACCGATTGTTTTTTCGAGGGCATTGTTTATTACTTGGCCTTTATTTACTTGTTCAGGTTTTTAAGGGGATTTCATATCTTTTTGAAATAAATAAATATACAGGGCTACTGGTTATTGGTCACGATCCATTGAAAGGGTCACAGGACATTTTCCGCTGCCGAATAACCTAACATTTTTTTTGCAAAAGTCGAGCAATTTCGAGATATTATTTTTATGATTTAACTATAAACATGAATATAGTATAACCTAAACTGTATACCTAATGTGAATGCCAGAGTATAGCATATCTCAGAAAAATACTACAAAAGTCGCACTCGTACAGCTCCCAGTCGATCTTAAATTCATCGAATGATCAAATTACCGATCACGAGAAGTTTTTTTATGAACATTTTTGGATAATCCAACGAGTGATTTATTTAGAGATTAAAGTTCCAATGGACAAATTATTTTTGAAAGCCAGGCAAGAACTCACCACTAAATAGTACCTACATGCAAACGATATTAAAATTAAGTCGCCATTGTAATACAAATAAATCAACCAACCACAATAAATAATAACGAACGACGATAAATGCAAAGAATTATATAATAACATTTAATAAAACTCAAACAATCCCAAAAGCCTTGAGAATTCATTTGAGAACTCGAAATATCGCTTTTTCGTGGCCGTTATTCATCTACCGAAATGTGGTATTGCGACGTAGATTAATAAACAAACGTAATTGATGACCAGCCGTGCGAGCACCACCGATTGTCTTGTTCCGTGTATGTTCAAATTTCGCTGAGCTTCTCTTTTCAACCATGCTCGCTAAGTGGTTGCGCAGCATTTCCAGTATACTTGTGTGCACTGAGAGAAAACCAATTGAATCAAAAAAATATTTTGGTTGATCCAAATAAATGTGCTGCTGCGGAGTGCCACCGATATATGAGATTGTTACAATACTATAAAATATTGGAAAATGTGATTGATTTAAATAACATATTATTTTATTTGAAAAAGCTCTTCTGTTCTCTGAATACCTACATTACCATCATTATCAAATAAAATTATATTTTATTGAAATCATTCTATATACAATCCTTAGATGTATGCATGAAATAATTAAGCGGTTGCTACAACATTTTTTATTTCGTACAAACATATAATCAATAGAATTAATTATTCCTTTACTGCATCGAAACGAATATGCCATGGGACGTAAGTTGTTCAATTTGTTTTAAATCTTAAATAAAAAGTGAGCATTAGAATGATCATCCACGATAATAGTGGAGATACTATCAGCTATCCAATGGAATATCCATGGAGCGAATATCCGATATTCATCTGATGAGAAGAGATACTACACTTTGATATTAGCCACAGGCCAAGAAGCGATACTCTTTAGAGTTTCTCCGGCGTTTAAGTAGATTTTCGGTTCGCGCTACGCTTACCAGAAACGAGGGCGCGTGCGGCTTCTAGCGGTTACTCCGAGAACTACGGGATGCGCAGACAAATGCGCTAGCAACAAATTTTATCTTCGCATAATTTTTTTACGCATTCAGACATTTGCGTAATATTTTTCAATCAAAATAAAATTTTAATATTTTAACGAATAATCTACTTGGAAATAAATATCGGATATGGTGAAAAAATAAAATAACATATTTACTCAATAGAAATTTTATCTGAATCAAACGAGCGAAATTCAATTTTTCTTGTGTACTCGAATCAACAATATTCATGTTATGAATTTAAACGCTTTTTTTGTTCGTTGCAGAAAATGCATTCAAAACTATATAATTTGTTCGCGATAAATTTTTAGATAGTTTCAATTATATATTGTTCTCCGCTAACAATATATCTTTTAAATGAAAAAAAGAACTTTTCATTTTATCATGTTATTAAAGTTAATAGCGTTTTGTTTGGACTAATAAATTCGATTATTTACACCAACAATTTTATAATTGAATCAACGAAAATTCATTCAATAACGCCAATGAAATTGGATCAATGATTTTTTTCTCAGTGTGGTACTTACATTGTACTTTTATTGGGAGAACAAATAAGTCTCCGCCGTTTGACAAAAGATGGCCTTACCAGGGATTATGGTTGAAATTGCCAGATGTAAAACATCATATCGTAAGGTTGGACATCTGGCAAACCTTGAAATATAAGCGATTTTGTATCTGCATTACATAATTTTTTCGTGCGAAAATGTCGAGTTTTGGGTCGAATAAGCGTCATTTGCGGGAACTTTTGATTTACTTTTTTAATTTGAAAAAATCTGCAGCTAAGGCGCATCGAGTGCTTGTAGAAGCATATGGTGAGGCTGCTTTAAGTGAGGAAAATTGTCGTGAGAGGTTTCATAATTTTAAGAACGGTGAGGTTGACGTCGAAGTCAAAGAACGTAGCGGAAGGCCGAAAGTGCACGAAGACGCGGAATTGGAAGCATTATTGGAGGGAGATTCGTTACAGACGCAAGAGTTCCCGCAAATTACGCTTATACGGCTCAAAACTCGCCATTTTTGTACGAATTTTTTTTTGTAATGCTGATACAAAATCGCTATTATTTCAAGGTTATGGTCTTGCCAGGTGTTCAACCTTACGATATAACGTTTTACATCTGACAATTTCAACCATACCCTCCTGGTGGGACCATCTTTTGTTAAACGGCGGAGACTTATTTGTACTCCCAATATATAATGGTGACACCAATTTCATGTTATAACAGTAATATGATTTTTTGAAATAAAATAATACGCAACATTTCGTGTCTAAGGTTTATTAATTTTTTTACAAAATTTTTAGCAAACTTGCTTGGCTATTTTATAAAAAGTTATTTCACTTTCTTGTACATTTAAATTGAAAATATATAATAAAACCATCGTTTAAATAAAAATAAAAAATATTCTAAGATAAAACAGAATTTTTAACATAGTAAAACAAGCGATAATGTTTTCGGAAGAATTTTTTATTGCTTGGCGTTCTTTTTTTACTTTTTCAAATATAGTCCAGTCAAATTGTGAAATGAATGAACATTAAATTATGTAGTTTGGGGATTGTTAGGGATCGATAGGGGGGTGCATTCTGAGCATAAATTTCAATTTGCGGGGTTCTCCGAAGGTCGGCTGGGTCCCTCTCGCTAAAAACGCGTTTAATTCGATATTTCGAGAACGGTTAGTGTTAAGCAAAAAATTGTGATATTTTGATATCACAATTTTCAAAGAGTTCAAGGAGAAGGGGGAAGGGTTCCAATTTACCCCTCCCGCTGCCTGCCATTTTTTTGTATCCTTTGTAACGGAGCTCGTTCAGATTCGCACAATTCGTGTCACCTGATGCAATGCGATACAAATTCAAAATAAATTGTTCGCCGTTTCAAGCCAGGGTCGTCTTATCTACTCTATCTTTTAAAAAAACGTCAGTAATAGAAATCAAATCCGGATTATTTGTCAACGTGCTCAGATCAATTGCTTGCAAATGCAAAACAAACTGCGGCAAAGCGTGCGGATGTAGAAAGGCCGGCCTGTGTTGCTCAGTGTTTTGTATAAATTGCCAAGAGAACTATTGTTCGAATGTCGCTAATATCGTTGACGCAATGGACGAGGACGACGTGTGCCCCGATACTGTCAGTGCCCCTAGTGATACAAGCGAATCACATCCATCCACCTCGGGTGCTTAATTTTACGAACTTTACATAGTATTTTTTATCAGAAAATGTGTGGAACAGTTTTAATTATTCATTTGCTTCTTTTTCTAATTCTTATTCACATTATTATCCCATTGAATGCAATAAAAATACCGAAATTGAAGAAATACAATATTTAAATGATAGCGTAGAAAACATGGCTGTCTCAGATCGAGTTGTTTAATGGATTCACCTTTTTATACAGGTAAGTTGGCTGATAAAAGATCATGGAATACTTCAATATTTTTTTCAAGTACTGAATACCCACTGGTGTCGATGATATTGCGACAATGGCGCAGATTTCGCTCGGTAAAGTAAGCTATAACTCCGAACGTATTGCTAGTAGAGAAAAAAGTTTTAGAGAAAAGTTGTTCGTAATTAAAAGATCTATTTGATATTCGGGGAAATTTCATAAAAGTGAACGGTTGGGGAGGAAATGGCGTAAAACGAAAAATAGGGAGAAAAAAAAAGAAAATTTTTGCCTTTCGGAAGTAATAACTAGAAAAATATTGATGTTAAAAAAAAGTTTCGGATAAAAGAGTTAGTAAATATAATTTAGAAGAGAAAAGGTCTCCACATGTTTTTGCCTAAAACTAACCGTTCTCGAGATATCGAATTAAACGCGTTTTTAGCGAGAGGGGCTCAGCTGACCTTCGGAGAAACCCGCAAATTGAAATTTATGCTCAGAATGCACCCCCCCCCCCTATCGATCCCTAACAATCCCCAAACTATATAATTTTATGTTTATTCAACCCATTTTGAGCGACAATTTGACTGGACTAATAATCATCGACATGAGTTAGCAAGATATGACGCGTTTCAATATCGGAAGTTCATCCGAATGACCGCAGGTAGATCAGAAAAAATAATAGGATTATTTCGTTCGAATAAAAACCACTCGATTCTTTGGCAATCATTGTCTTGTCCTCGTTTTTAGTTTTATTGATGAATAGAAGATTCAAGCTCGCAGCAGTGAGCGGACGAACCTTACGTAGAAAAAAAGGGCGGGGGAGGGCCCGTTCAAAGAGATGCGACGAACAATCGTCAGCGTGCACTCCGATCTAACGGGTCACACCACTGTAGATTTTTTTTTACTTGACTTAAGAGATGCTTTGAACCATCTAGAATAAGGGGAAAAAAGTTTGGTGCCTGTAAAAAAAGATCCGCAGGCCCCTGAAGGTCTGCGGTTGCCGTGGCTAGGCTGTGTGCGAGACATCGACCGTTTTCCTCGAAACACAAGTTTTATAAGCGGCACGCAGCATCCCTCCAAATTTTATATATTTTTTTCACTCCAAATGTTGACTACAACCTTAAAATAACATTCCGAAGAGAAATACGTATGGGATTTTCCATAAGTTAATTATAACATTAGTTATTAACAAATGATCCTTTTTTCTGTCGAAAATTAAGTTTTTGGTTTAACGCTTGCCAATTACACACAAATTAATATTTTCACAATCATCTACATATTTCTCTGGCTATACTATTCCTAAAGTTAAAAACTTTTAACGTAAAAAGAAATATTTGCGTTATAAACATTAATATTTTGACATTGTTTATGTTATTGCCATGTGTCTTCTTATAGGGGAGAAATATTTGTTACGGACAATTGCTCTGTCTAAATTTCAATGCAGACCCTACAGTGTTAAAAGTTAGAATTTTAAAACCCATTATCTCCGAATCTAAATAATCGACTGTTCTGAAAGGGGGTAGCCGGTTAAGGGGGGTCTGACGGCCCCCACCGAGTTTGATCGAATCGACCCAAAAACCTGAAAGAGGGCTGAAAAACAAAATTTTAGAGATATTTTTTAACCCCCTAAACCCTTATGAAAACACCATAATCGCAAAAAATGCGTTTTTTTGATGTTTAATTTTTTTTTGAGCTTTCAAATGCATTTTAAAGCGGTTTTAACACAACCAAAATTTTGTTTCAGATGTGTAGACATGCCCTGAATTTTTCCAGATTTTTTCGTAAAGTTAAATCATGTGCAACATAATTTTAATGGCAAAAAAACCGTAAAAAATCGTCATTTTTTGTATTTAATGCTATGGTTTTTATTGACGTATTAATGGTAAAAAATCGTGCACCATAGCATAGAAAGCTACTATCTTCCTCTACAAAATGACGCTAATTGGGCTCAATTCGGTCGTCTCTAGCGTCCGAAAATCAAACTTGAATAAATTCCGTTTTTATAATTTGAGCATTTTCAGTTACGAAAATGACACAAAATCATATTTTTCAATTATTTTTTTTAATAAAAGTACATTTTGGGGTTTCTGAGGTCGCCGATTACAAATTTGATGTCAAAAATTAGTTTTGTCACATGACAGCTGTCAAAACGAAGAAAAAATATTTTAATTTTTGAAATTTTTTAAAAAAGCTATGGGAACGATATTAATAAGGATTTTTTAGGTCGCTGATTATAAATTCATTCTTATACACGAATTTTTAATCGTAACAGCTGTCAATAGTTATATTAACAAACAAAAAATTACGTATTATTCAGAAAAAAAATTTGGAATTCCCCGACTAAACTGTCACCTGGCGGAGAAAATCCCAACTTGTACCTTATTAAGCCACGTACCCGAGTGCCTAAGGCCACCGTACCCACGTGGGCCTTAGGCTCGTATGCCCCTCCGCACGGTACTGCGCATGCCCACTACGCACTGACGCATCGAGAACCCCGCTCCACGCGGTCTCTCTTTCTCTCTGTGTTCAGCCGCCGTCCAGTACACACGTCATGCGACGCGCTCTGCTTCGTTAAACAAATCTATTTGTTTTGTTAACAGCGTTTTTTTAATTTATCGTTTAACCTGCCTATCTCAACACGAAGTGATTGAAGCAGTATTCTAAGGTGAGTTTGAATATCAATTTAAATATCAATCAACATAAAAATTGATTTATAATCATAACCTCAATCTACAATCGTTTGCCTCATAGTCGACTTGAAATCGTACAGAAGGTGGCCGTCAACTTCAAGTTGTTGTTTAGTTCACTCACATGAAAAGAATTAAAAAAAAGCAAAAAAAAAAACAAAACTAAGACGAAACGATATTTCAATAAAAAAATGATTTGGAATACAATAATTTATTTCTGTTTTGTTTACCGATGTTTTCAACATTTTTTTTGTTTTGATTTACAATTTTTAATGTACTTTCGATTTTCGTTACTTTTGTTCTATTTGTTTTTTTAATTATGGTTTTTTTTTATTCCGGGTTTCAGTTACTTTTTTCATTTTTTTCAAAAAAAAAAAATAATTTGTTAATCATAATAAAAAAAATAACAATGTTCTTTTTTTTTCTTTAGGAAAAACTGTGCGATGCCACCGAAAAAACGAAAATGTACGGCTGGTGAAAGGTGCATAAGATGCAACAGATTGTTGCGTTATGATACCGGAAAACAGAAGTCCATTTCTTCAGATGATGACGTACACTTATATACTAAACTACTAGGTAAACGAGTAGAGAAAGGTGACGTTTTATGTCATCTGTGTCGTTCCGCAATCGCTAAATCCCGAACGGTTTCACCATCGACGAGCAGTGATTCTGATCCTGAAGAAAATCTTCAGTTGGATTTTAATCCCGAAGAAAATCCTCTGCCAAACGTCAATCCCGAGGAAAATCCTCTGCCAGATGTTGATCGCGAACAAAATTCTGTCGATCCTGTAGAGAGACATTCATCAACACTCTCCAATTTGACAGTATCAGATGACACAGAACAATCTTCGGAACAGTCTTCGCAACAATTGTCACGGTCGGAGTCTGGATCTTCCACAGGACAGTCATCACAATCTTCTAAGGACCCTCCTTACGTTCTTCGTCCAAGAGAACCGGACTATGAAATGATCGAGATGCCTTTCAACAGAGTTACCGCGACTCACAAATGTTGTTGCGTATGTCTTACTCCAATTACGACATCTCCGGTTGTTCCGTTTAAAGCGAGGTTATAGGTATTTATAAGTTCACGAATTTTCATTCCAAAAGGCAATCGCTGTTGTCCTGTACATCTTATCAGTGAACGTATGTACGTTGACGAAATTTCAAACTTGAAAATATTTTCGAATACTTGTACTATCAGTTCTCAAGAGTTGGCATTATTTTTGGATGCACTGTCCAAAAAATGCGACAACAGTATTTTAGACAGAGTAGATGATTACAATTTATCGGCAGAGCGCATAAAATCGCTAACTGGATACACAGTTGCAGAAATCAAGACTCTAAAAAACATGTTGGTCACTTTGCGAAATTCTCAAAATCGCAGTATTAATCAAGCTCTTTTAATATTCCTTTTTAAATTAAGAACTGGAAATTCCAACACAATCACTGCGTCAATTTTCGATATCAAATCTGAACAACTAGTATCTGCTTATTGCAAATCGGTTTTGGATTCATTCGCGAAAGACGTCTTTCCACTTCGTTTCGGAGCTCGGGCATGTTCTCGCGAAGATTTAATTGCTAATCACACGTCGCCTTACGTAAAAAAATTACACGGATTTGAAGATCGCCTGCTCTTGATTGCTGATGGTTCATACCTTCGACACCAAAAAAGTAGTAATAATTGTTACCAAAAAAAATCTTTCTCTGGTCAGAAAAAGTGTCCACTCTGTAAACCCTTCACAGTTTGTGCCACAGATGGATATGTAATAGATGTTTACGGACCGTACGAAGCAATTGTGAATGATGCGAAAATCTTACAACATGTACTAAGTGATCCGAACGGCTTGAGATCAATCCTCAAAAAAGGGGATGTTTTTATACTTGACAGGGGGTTCAGAGACGTCAAAGATTGGTTAGAATCTCAAGGGTTCGTTGTGTTGATGCCAGCGTTGAAAGGCAAAAGAAAGCAACTTCCAACAAATGAAGCAAACGAAAGTCGATTTGTTACGAAATTGAGGTGGGTGGTAGAGGCTGTCCACGGTATAATCGGTAGTAAATTCAAACTCTTGCATAATCAGTTTAACAACAATATGTTGGATTCAGCGATGCTTTATTGCAAAGTAGCGAATTTTTTGGTTAATGAGTTTGGAAAAAGACTGAATTGCGATACCGATTTACAAGATCAAATTGCCGAGCAAATGTTGAAAAGAAAAGACGTTGACAATTCTTTAGCGAAAGTTGTGGAAGAACAAAACTGGAATAGGAAGAAAAGGATCTTCAAACCGTTAACATCAAATGACGTATTAGACTTTCCGGAAATGACAGAGCAAGATTTGAAGATCCTTTTCACTGGCTCGTACCAGTTATCGCAAACTGTTTCATACTTAGCTGAAATGTATACCGAAGAAGGACTTTTGAATATGCAATACTTGTTGGAGGACGATACCATTTTGAAATGTGAAGTTAAATCAAGACATATAAACAAGAAAGTATACAGATGTTACGTTCAGTACGACCCTAACAGTATTGGATATAACGGTATAAAAAACTACGTATGTGATTGTGCAAATGGGCTAAGAACTGTTGGTTGCTGTGCCCACGTTGCAACAATCATTTACTTTTTAAGTCATGCACGGTATTTGTCCAAAATCATCCGCCCAGCTCAAATTCTAACGAATCTATTTCACGTTGATAATGTCGAACCTGTTATTGAAGAACACAGTGACGAAGATTAACAACATAACAATCATGTTGCAATGTATGTATTACTTGTGTCTGTTTAATGTATATATTAGATGAATGTATGTAATATTATTATAAATAAATAGATTTTTTAAAATACAATGACTTTTAATTATTGAAAAAACCGAAATAGCAAATACCATTTTCATTTGATGACATGTGTAATTTTTTTTTTTTGTTAGCTGTTTGATATCAAATTTGTAATCGGCGACCTCAGAAACCCCAAAATGTACTTTTATTAAGTAAAATAATTGAAAAATATGATTTTGTGTCATTTTCGTAACTGAAAATGCTCAAATTATAAAAACGGAATTTATTCAAGTTTGATTTTCGGACGCTAGAGACGACCGAATTGAGCCCAATTAGCGTCATTTTGTAGAGGAAGATAGTAGCTTTCTATGCTATGGTGCACGATTTTTTACCATTAATACGTCAATAAAAACCATAGCATTAAATACAAAAAATGACGTTTTTTTACGGTTTTTATGCCATTAAAATTATGTTGCACATGATTTAACTTTACGAAAAAATCTGGAAAAATTCAGGGCATGTCTACACATCTGAAACAAAATTTTGGTTGTGTTAAAACCGCTTTAAAATGCATTTGAAAGCTCGAAAAAAAATTAAACATAAAAAAAACGCATTTTTTGCGATTATGGTGTTTTCATAAGGGTTTAGGGGGTTAATAAATATCTCTAAAATTTTGTTTTTCAGCCCTCTTTCAGGTTTTTGGGTCGATTCGATCAAACTCGGTGGGGGCCGTCAGACCCCCCTTAACCGGCTACCCCCTTTGACTGAAACATGCATAATGATACAAACAATGTCTGGTTAAAATTTGAACAAAATCTATAGGAATCAAGGGCGCGTGCTCGTTCTACCTTAACGCGTTTGAACCGTTGACCATTCAATTGTGTTGGGCTGGAGGTTTGAACCAGTCAACGCTGAGTATGAGATGATGGTAGCCGTAACCCATCGAGATGCAAGAAGGCCCTAGCGTCCTCGGCCTTCGTTTTGGAGCGTACATACGTAAACGAAAGGCCTTGTACAGATTGGTGGTGCGATCCTTGGCGAGGTATTGTTTCTCAACGAAGCCGAAGGGTTCCACGAGTTCCTTGAGGTCAGCCTCGCTAGTGCTCTTGGAGAGATTGGAGACAGCAGCGATATCCTCGCGACACTGGGACTGTATTCTGTAGGCTCGACGATTGACGGCGTCTCTCATACAACATAAATTCCAGCGATACGATCGTGCTATCAAAATTCGAGGATACACGATAATATCTACATGAACGCGGGTACGAGAAAATTCCGTCGATGTTGAAGAATTTGTGAACTTCGCGTGCCGCCGTCGTTGCGTCGAAGCGACACTTAGCATCCTCGTCGGTAAGAACAAAATAGAAACACTTTTCGAGTCTCACTTTCACCGTGAGAAAACTTACTCGTTGAGGGAAGGGTAGGGGTTTCAGCGTGAAAAAAACACTGTTTTGCGATTTTTTTAAATCTATATGGATAGAGTAAATTTATTGAAACCTTTTGTACATTGTTAAGTGTCATTTCAAGAACATTCCGTGAAATTTGTACGCGAAAATATCCACAAACAAGCCGGTGCCAAACCTTTTCCAAGAACGCCTTAGGAAAAAACACGATTTGCGGTGTTCACTGTATCTCAGCTAGAAATGATCTGAAATCAAGTACCATTAAAATTTAGTCAAAGTATCATAAAAACCTCCCTTAACGGAATTTGATATTTTTTTCATTTCTAAATTTTTGGTGGTCATGTAAAGTAAAAAGTGCTATTCTTCACGAAAAATTCCGCTATTTTGGGGGTGAAAAAACCCCTCAATGTAAAAAAAAATCACAAACTAACCGTTGGGGGGAGGTATTTTATATATAGCAAGTGTGCACCAAGTTTGAAATAAATCGGTCATGTAGTTTTCAAATAGCAGTGAACACGGACTTTGAAAAAGTGGTTTCGAGAAAAACGCGGCACCGGCTTGTTTGCGGATATTTTCGCGTACAAATTTTACGGAATGTTCTTGAAATGACACTTAACAATGTACAAAAGGTTTCAATACATTTACTCTATCCAGATAGATGAAGAAAAAAAATCGCAGAAAAGTGTTTTTTTTTCACGCTGAAACCCCTCCCCTCTCCTTAATTTTCGTCAATGTTGCTCTTCGGAGACACCGAGAAATTTCAAGTGTAGAAGAACGATGTAAATTAATCTAACACGACAAACTCCCGAGGTTCCGATCCACGCAACTTCCCGGCGGTACGAGAAAGTGGGGGAGCTGTGTATATCAGAGCCTTCACACACGGCGTATTTTCTACGCGCGTAGGAAATACGCCGTGTGCACAGGCCATCAGGGCTACGACTCGAAACTGCGCGAGGTCTATGTCTACATCCATGGGAAAAAGTGTTAAATGATACATAAAAGGACGTATGTAGTGTATGTTACGATAGGACCGAGGGACTTTATTCGATTCAACAAATCGACGACTGTGGAATAATTTTCGTGGTCAAAAAATCTTTCAGCAATTCGGTCAAATATTATGAGATCTCAAGATTGAGTAGACGGATTGAAAAATGACCCAAACAAAAACGATAGAAAAAATAATATTTTATTGGTCAAAGGTCATTAAATTTTCGATTCGTCGCCGCGTTTTCGCGTAATATCGAACAAAGTTAAAACGTCGTCTGCTAAATCCCATCTTACTGTATAAAGAGTCACGGCGTGTTCGTCAGTCGGTCAGTGGCGTCGAAATCGGTGACATTGATCAGTCGCGTCGATTTTTTTTAAATCACTTGGCATCAAGACGCTGCCGCGTCTCTTGATTAATCGGAAAAGTTTGAATTACTCGACTTTTTCGTCTCAGCTCGTACCATTCATCTACTTGTCGGGAGGATACTCGGTCGATTTTTCCCCAACCCCCTTAGGATCAGATTTCGATGTATATATTATATGCCTTAATCGTTACAAAGGATCGGGGATTACCTACACTTTGGCCGGCGAAAGTTTCATCCGACCGGCATTTCGGTAACTTGCGAATCGAGAAAAACTGGAGAACACGCGAACCGAGCGTGTGTTTAATAAAAATTATAATAATGCATTGAATAACTTTTCATAGATAAATTGTGAACAACGTCCACGCTGCCATTATTGTTTGGGTTTGTTTGGGCTTGTCTACTTGTTTTTCAAAAGATGTGCAGAATTATTCGACCATTTTTCGGCGGTTTTTCAGCATCGTGGCTTTCAATAATAACAAAAGATAAACACTATAATCACGTATTGAACAAGTTTTGAAAACTCTGAATACTTTTTCAACTGTTATTATTCTCATTGACTGTGACACTTCAATCATTGCGGAACTAATGAAAATTGACCATTTTTCTTTGTGATTGCAGAAAGCGAGGCTTGCGAGGATTAGGATAGCAAAGGCATCTAGCGGCGCTGCATTCGTCAGTAAAAAGAAAGCTGCGGAGGCGCGGTTAGCAGCCCTCGAGAGTGGACTCGCCCCCGACGACAGCTACAGAGAGGAGGACATTTTCGAGCTGCAGCATCATCATCTCCTGCGCTGCCTTGAAAAAACTACAGTGAGTGCTTTAATTTCTATTAAACCGTTCTGTATCCATTTTATCATGATTACGAAATCGGAAAAAAAACATACAACAAACACAACTACCATCATTAATTAACTTTCCAGTATTGTACCATATCAAATTCATCAATAGTTACGATGAATTTTCATTCATATGAATTGAGCCCAACATTTTAAAGAGAAAAGTCGCTATCCATTTTCCTTCGCAACACACCGTTACTGAAATATTCATTTCGATACACAAGTTACGGAGATATTTAATTACCCCTAAAAAACTTTAACAAGTAAATAAAAACGCCAAGTAATAAGAAAGCCCTTGAAAAAATTATCGGTTGTTTTACTATCTACAAAACTCTAATTAGCCTTGAAAAATTTGTTATTTTTTTGAAACAACACTTTTATTTAGATGCTTACTTTTTCAATTTAAACGTATAAAAGAAGTGAAATAGATTTTATGAAAAAGCAAAGCACATTTACTAGAACCGTACACAAAATTGTCAAACTCTAGACATACTATTTTCCTCAGTATTCTATTTTAAAAAACCATATTACTATTATAATAAAAAGTTCGAATCACGATTATATAAAAGTACAACGTATGCATCACACAAGTGCTGTATGTATGCATTTACTAGAAACGCACACTAAATTGTCAAAGTCTAGAAATACTATTTTACTCAATATTTTATTTAAAAAAACCATATTACTATTATAATAAAAAGTTCGAATCACGATTAGATAAAAGTACAACGTATGCATCACACAAGTACTGTTTGTATATATCACCGAAAATGTTGTGCAACAACTTGGTGTGCATGGTTAAGAAAAAAAGCTTGGGAAGGTACACGATTCGCATAAGTAATCCTACCGCTTGCATAAGTAATTTTTGTAACCATTTAACTTTTTACATTGTGTCAAATTGTAACATTGCATCAGTTACGGCAGCAGGTATACAGGATTATTAGAAATGAGATGTTCGACTGTACTTGGACATACTATCGGAAATGGAGCGATAGGTGTCGAGAGTAATATCGATATTCCTTTTCCACCAACAAGTGGGTTGCACCGTAATTGATACCTCCAGCCTGCCGAAACTATGTCTATTCCACCAAAATTTATGTGACGCAATAGATTTCATCAGATGTATGGTGGTTCTACAATAGAGTGCAAAGTGAATACTTTCGCGTAACTTTTCAGATTAGGCAAATAAAGTGAGATTTCAAAAGTCATGTTGTCTAGGGGGACATCACTGATTTTTTAAATTTATACTTTGCGGAATCAGTAACTTGGATTGCAGTTACATAATAAATTGCTTTATCTCTTTCTTACCCTGATAGTCAAGTTGTTGAGAAAACGTCATCCTGCGTCGAGCTTGTTTTCTTAACCATGCACGCCAAAGTGTTGCACAGCATTTCCAGTGATACATACATACAGTACTTGTGTGATGCATACGTTGTATTTTTATCTAATAGTGATTCGAACTTTTTATTATTATAGTAATATGGTTGTTCAAAATAAAATATTGAGAAAAATGGTGTTTCTAGGCTTTGAAAATTTTGCGTACGTTTCTAGTAAATACACACATACAGCACTTGTGTGATGCATACGTTGTACTTTTATATTATCGTGATTCGAACTTTTTATTATGATAGTAATTTGGTTTAAAAAATGTTCATATTGCGAAAAATAGTATTTCTAGGGTTTGACAATTTTGTGTACGTTTCGAGTAAACTTGCTTGGCTTTTTCATAAAAAGCTATTTCACTTCTTTTGTACGTTTAAATTGAAAAAGTAATCATCTAAATAAAAGATTTGTTTGAAAAAGATCACACATATTTCAAGGTTAATTAGAATCTTGTAGATAGCGAAACAAGAAATAATTTTTTCGAGGGCTTTTTTATTACTTGTCTTTTGTTTACATGTTATAGTTTTTTAGGGGGATTTCATATCTTTTTGAAACGGAAAGACTTCATTTTCTATAGTTATAAACTCATTTAATGTACTAAAAAGTAGAAAATATTTTTTTTTACCAAGTCACCGATATGTGACTATAAATGAATGATTGGGGCACTCAGCTTTTCAAATGGTCAATAAACTTGACCAATCCAGTTTCATTAACCGTATTTAATTTGACACAATAGTAATCAGACAAATTGTAATCTAACGCTTATACCCAGTTTCAGGATTTTTATTTAAGAAATCTAATATCATGCAGTAAATCAAGGATTTGTATTTAACGAAAAACTAAGGTTATCATGCACTAAATTAAATTTTCTATTTTCCATGCCAATGACACGAAAACTTTGCTTGTTAGTCTTGAACTTTACGAGTTAGAAAATTCTCCAGTAGCAAGCACAGTTTTCTTCATGTGATCAGCATAGGGAAAAGAAAATCGCGGCTGAGGAACCTCTCAATACTAATATTAAGGGCTCATATGAAGACGCATGCTGAGTTAAGAGAGAGAGTGAGAAAGAGAGCGAAGAGTGAGAGCGAAACAAACCTCGTCCCGCGGAACTAAAGTGTCACTCTTGTCGCGTTTATTATCCTTGTGGCTCCCTATTGTGAACAGTGCGACATGAGGGGAAGTTCCATCAACAGAGAGTTCTGCATAAACTCAAGTACGCCTTTTTTCTGTGGAGTCAGCTCGTCCGGGACTTCGACGTCGAAATCCGAATCGCTGAAATGTTTGATACGATAAAAACGTATATATAGATCTTGGTGCGGAAATTTAAATGTGAAAAGAATATTACGAGATCTCAAGATTGAGTAGATGGATCGAAAAATGACCTAAACAAAATCGATAGCAAAAAATAACATTCAATTGGTAAAATGTAATTAGATTTTCGATTCGTCACCGCGTTTTCGCGTAATGTCGATTCTAAATAAAAAAGTCGTCTGCTAAAGCCCATCTTACTGTACAAAGAGTCGTGGCGTATTCGTCGTCCGTTACAGCGGTGCTCAGTTTTTTATGGCTGTGGTGTTCACATTTTCTGTTTATTACTTGGCGTCGAGACGCTGCCGCGTTTCTTGATATACGCCCTGCCTGGAGAGTGGGAAGCCTATCGAGAACGATAGTTCCGGCCAGTCGCACCAGATAGGTCAGCCTCGAAATGTTTATACCAGAAATCTTAAAAACTCTGAAAACTGGCGGAAATACGTGGTTCTTTGCGGTATTCTTTTCATTCATTAGCGGAATGTTGAAAATATCGAGGCAACCATGTGAAACTTTGGAGTCTCTCGTCACTGATAAAATGATATCTGATTGACGGTACGTCGCAGACAAAAACGGATTAAAACTTTTCGTTCCAGACTTTCGTAACCTCCAATAATAGGATAAATAAAATAAGTAACAGATATCAAATAAATAAAATACAAATGGGAGGGGGCACCTACGCGCAAGAAGCTTTAAAGGGTATGAAAATAAAGACTAAAATGGAAATAAAGTCTATCTATGTCTGTGTCTAAAATAAATGAAATAAATAAATAAGTAAACATAAAATAAATTTAATATCACTGTTTGATGGTGGACGTGGCCTTTTTTCTAATCTTTTTTCGAACTAACAGCAATATCAGAAAATCTCGCGGCCTTGTATGGTACAGAGGATCTTCCCGACCTTTCGTAAATCCTGAGAAAAATCGTGATATCGATCGCCCAGGCGGAGGCTGGAAAATAATGTAAGGAGCTTGTCGACGTTTTCCCCGTTATCCCTTGCCTTCTAGTGATATAATAGCATCGATACATCGCGGGCATGAATTGCGAGGGCTTTCAGCTCTTTCAGACCTCGGAGGAAATTATTCAAGAACATGTCTCCTTCCCTCTCTCTCTCACTGTCATGGCTGCTGTATCTCCAATAGAACGCCCAATTAATTATGGCTGGTTAACGATTCTCTAATAGCCACTTAGGTGGAAACCCTTAACGGCTCGGCTTTCGCCAGTATCGCTATAACTGACCTTCCAATCTCTCGAGTACCCAAGGCCACTTTACTATCCAGGCTTGGCCTCGACTATCAAGCTTCGTTTCCTTCAACTGCGTAGTTTTCTAGAATAACGGAACTAGAACGCACTTTTTGTTGGAAAAAGTAAATCAAAGAATTTAAAAAAAGGTACGGCTGCATATTCTGCTCCCGCAATGTGTTTTTTGCCTTCTTTTTCGAATAAATCGAAAAGGCGTGACTTTTTAATATTAATGGTACGAAAATGCGGCGTCCCCTATCTTTTCCACGCAGGGCTGTGATTAATGTGAAATCAAACGATAATGCATGTTTCGCGTTGGCAGTACGCTGCGGTATACCCAGCTGAACAACACAGTGACCGTTCAGTTTCATACCCACATTATTCAACAGTGGTGAATTTAGAGGATATTGAGTTGCCAGTGACCATACACCGAATATAAAAATTTGAGCTTCAAAACAATCTATCAATCATTGTGTAGACCACCACCATCATAAAAAAAGACTGTGTTCCAATACGCGTGACTCAACATAAGAAGGTAAAGTATATAAATGTTCTATACATGCAAGGTACTGAGGATAACAATGTGGGGCATTTCGTATGGATTAAGAATCTGTTGAGGCTCGTGAACGCCTCGCAAACAAGAACTGAGCAAAAAGAGCATAAAAATATGCGGGCATCGGTGTGTTAAATAATCACAAGTAATATAGGATGACATATCCTAAACAAATTGAACAAAAGTCAATTTTTGCAGATGTTCGCATCACTTCGGGTCAGAGGATAAATTGCAATCATATAAGTTCGATTGTGGAACAATAAACGACTGTGTGAGCTGACTACCAAATGACACCAATAATTGGCTCAAATTCACCAACTTTGGCCGCAAAGAGCGACATCCATTCATTGTGTATGCCGATTTAGAGTGTGTTTTAGCAAAGACTAATATGAGGAGAACCTAGCGAAAAATATGGTTCAACGGCGCGAGGTGTTTAGTATTGGTTACCAATGACCAATCACTTTCTCTGGATAATTCACGTCGCAGTGTTCATTGTGTATTATGGATTGTGGAAGAACTAAAAAATCTAGCGCTGCGCATAAAAGACGTTTTCTGCGACAATGTCCCGATGATATATCACCGGGACACCAAGCGATTGGAAAAGTTTTCGAACAGCGACTCAAACCATTTACGTAAAACGATGTATGCGTTCGAGATCATTGCCATCTGACTGGACGTTATAGAGGCCCTACCCATTCTCATTGCACCGTAAGTGTCAACCAATCGTTTTCATTCCAGTAGTTTTCCATAATTTATCGGGTTATGATGCGCATTTTATGATCAAGGCAGTAGCCACGGCGTTTGCAGGAACATCAGGAAAATACATCTCATTTACGAAGCTCGTTTAAATTACAGACAATTCAATAAATAAGATACAATTACGCTCAATCGATTCTTACAAATTTCTCAACACCAGGCTCGGCAAATGACCATAATTTTTACCGAGGACAAACTCAAAATTCAACACATGTAATTTCTAAACATATCGACAGACGATTTCAATTTGCTGACGCGAAAAGGGTCCTTCCCATATGAAGATATTGATGACGTGACCAAGTTGGACGACATTTGCCTGACAGATGAGGGAATATCTGAGAGCGAGTATGCACATGCTGAGAACGTTGCGGAGTGGTTCTCTATTCGAATGCTGGGTGAATGTAGCAATTTATAATTGAAGACAGATATCTTGTTATTAGCCGATATTTTCGAAAACCTTCGGGATACGTGCATTGAGAGTTATGAATTGGATCCTGCCGATTATTACACGTTGCCTGGGTATACCTGGGATGCAATGCTCAAGCACTGGGACGTTACATTTGAATCACTAACGGATATCGATATGGTTTTATTCGTTGAACAGGTATATCAAGTTAACGTTTGTTCGTTGAACGTCCGTATATCAAGTTAAATACTCACTTACGCACGCTAGTAAAAAACGATGTTGAATTTATTTAAATTGATGAATAATGCGGTGTTTGGCAAAACGATGGAGAGTGTGTGCAATCAAATAGATCGAAAGCTTTTGACGAAACGGTAGGGAAGGTATGGCGCAGAAGTAATGATTGCTAAGCCAAAGTTCCATAGCCGAAGCGTTTTTTTCTGAAAAGCTCATTGCTGTAGATTTGCGCAATCTCGAGGTAGCCGATATATGTGGGTATGTGCATACTCGACATATCCAAAACGTGTTTATATGGATTTCATCATGCGTATATGGTGCCTCTGTATCGGGATAAATGTAGCCATGTATACCTATACAGATAATCTCATATACAAGATGGAACATTTATCGTGACCACCCTAAATATCTCCGTTACCTTTATAGTGACGAAAAAAATGTCAGGAGGTAATTTTATTGATTTCAAAGGGCTGATACAGTGGTGAAAAATTCATTTTTGTCAAGGCAATAGTTTTTGCGTTCTCAAGGTCATGAATGGTTTTTAAAATGGGAACATGTTTTTTTTAGTACGATGTTGGAGCTGATATTCAGACGAATCCAACGACCTATGATATCATGACCTTGAAATAATTTTTCACCAAAATACACGTGTAAAAACGGGAAATTGTGAAGGTATTGACAATAAGAATATCCGAAAAATGTAATTGGATTTTTTGTGCAAAAAATGTATTGCAACAAATGTTCGAAGGGATGGCCATTAACCTCGACACATTTTTGAGACATCAGATGAATGATTTTCTTGTTGTTGGAAGGTACCTGGTCTTATGATAGACGGATTCAATAGTGCAATTATGCCGGAGTTTATTGGACTTCGATCGAAAATGTATGCGACACGTGTCGAGGGGAAAAAGGACACTAAACAAATTAAAGCGGTCAAGAGTAGTGTTGTGGCTAACAGGGAACATTACTTAAGGAAGTTGGGGCGTTAGCCACAATCCAAGGTTAAATTTACGAAAAAAATACATTTTACTGTTTAGACTTTACTGAGTCTTTACGAATTTTTTGAAATTTCTTCACCACCAAACGCCAGAGATGAAAAATAGTTTAATGTGTCTAATTTAACGTGCGCTTAGATGGACAAGACTTTCAGACTAAAGGTTATGTATTTTTTTTTTTGTTATTAGGAGTACAACTTTGCAGTGACCATTTTACTTAGAGAGCCACTGCGGCCGAAGTAGTGGCCCTAGCTCAATAAAAAAAGTGGCATTTTAAACTGGAGGCTCTGCCAATGTAAACAATTTAAAAAAGCTAACGGATACGTGTATGCATTATAAAGTTATAGGCACTCAAACATGACAACCTACGAACCGAATTCTCAGCTTTTGCGGGAGGTTATGATTTACTTCTTCAACATCAAGAAATCTGCGGCTGAGGCCCACCGTTTGCTTGTAGATGCTTACGGGGAGGATTCTATACGCCGAAGATCATGGGGACTGCCTGGTCATATTCCGTCATCGACGCCCAAACCGAATATTCACGGATCCAAAGTGATGCTGTGTATCTGGTGGGACCAGCTGGGCGTTGTGTACTATGAGCTGCTCAAACCATCCGAAACCATCACAGGGGAACTCTACCGACGTCAGTTGATGCGCTTGAGTAAGGCACTCAAAGAGAAATGGCCACAATTCAACGAAAGACATGACAAGGTCTTTCTGCAGCATGACTGCAGCATGACAATGCCCGACCCCATGTTGCAAATGTCGTCAAAAAGTACTTGGAAACGCGGAAATGGGAGGTTTTATCCCACCCGCCGTACTCTACAGACATTGCCCCTTCCGACTATCACTTGTTCCGGTCAATGGCACACGATTTGGCTGACCAGCACTTCGGTACTTACGAAGAAGTCAAAAATTGGGTCGATTCCTGGATTGCCTCCAAGGACCAAGACTTTTATCGACGCGGGATTCGAATGCTACCTGAAAGATGGGCCGAGGTCGTAGCTAGCGACGGGCAGTACTTTGATTAAAAAATATGTAGCCACTTTTTTATAATAAAGCCTTAAACTTTTGAAAAAAAACGGTTACTGCAAAGTTGTACTCCTTATACTTAGCACCGAGATAAACCATTTCTAACAACGGATTAACACAAACTAAACCTTTGTAAACATTTAGAAAAAAGAAATCCTTATCTTGCCCATCGTAAACCATGGGCCAATAATCTCGTGACGTAAATATGAATAGGCATAATCATAAATTACTCAAAATTTCAATGTTAATTGTATAAAACATTTTTTATCTTAGTTTTTTTTATAATAATCATCGTTAATGTCATACTTTATCAAGTTGATAGTAACACAAAAGTTTGGTAAAACTATAGAATCACGGCTCCAGCCCAAAATCGGTCCACATTTTTTTTTGGGGTATTGTTATGGATATACAACGATGTTATATGTTGAATTAAGGTGGGAGAAGCCCTAATATGAAAAAAAACGCTAAAAAGTGTCATTACGTCGCATACGATTTCCATTGATATGCTAATATTTCGAAGTTCGTTCAAAATATACTTACCTTTTCACTCTGTTTACCTAACCTTGTTTATGTTACATCAATTCACTTTGCTTCGTGTGAGTATTACATGTATACATGTGTGTGTGTGTGCGTGCGTGCGTGCGCGCGCGCGCGCGCGCGTGTGTGTGTGTGTGTGTGTGTGTGCGCGTACGCGAGACAAAATAGCGAATCATAGACACACACTCACATATGCACACACGCACACACACACGCACGCGACACACACATGCACGCACACACACACATGCACGCGCGCACACACACACACACGCGCGCACACACACACACACACACACACACACACACACACACACATTGGTTGTTAATTAGACGGCTAGATTAAAAGAAAAAGGTTGAAAACAAAAAATCATGTTACGTATTTCTTTTTTACCCTCCACCGTAATGACACTTTTTAACATTTTTTTTTTCATTTTAGGGTTTCCCCCACCTTAATTCATCATGTAACATCGTTTTTTATCCATAACAAT
This sequence comes from Ophion slaviceki, assembly GCA_944452715.1. Classification (NCBI taxonomy): domain Eukaryota; kingdom Metazoa; phylum Arthropoda; class Insecta; order Hymenoptera; family Ichneumonidae; genus Ophion; species Ophion slaviceki. The sequence goes on along the minus strand of OX101784.1, from coordinate 21,180,013 downwards.
ACCTAAAACAAATTTTGGACCGATTTTGGGCTGGAGCCGTGATTCTATAGTTTTACCAAAAGTTTTTCTAATTTACGTAATAAAAATATTTAAATGCATCATTTTGCCCTTTAATCATATATTTAAAAAAATAGCATATACAGAATAAATCTGTACCTCGTATGCATTTTTTTGAGGTTCATTGGAAAAAAATGAATAAACCGTAATTTGACTCAACTGAATCGCTCCAATCTCCTTAAGTGTCCGCCTTCGATTTTGTTAAAATTTATATATGTGATGAAGGGTTTATAACTATTAGACACGTATTTTTTTTTAATCGGCGGAAAACCGTTTTTAAGGGGTAAACGACAGCTCGTAGAAAGGCGTGTTACCCCTTAATTTAAATATTTTTTTCCCGATACTTCTATAGTGGATTTTGCATCTCTTTCCATTAGAAGAATTTTCGTTTTTGTTACATTCAGAACGTTGGACTGCTTGTGAGTGAAAGTGCAAAACCACCTCTCGATACGCCTCCTTCGAGGGGTGGTTTCTCCCTTCTTAAGTAAACGATCTTGAGAGACCGTTTTTCCGCACACAAAAAAATACTCGTCTAATAGTTTTCAATGCTTTATCACATATATGAGTTTTAACAAAATCGAAGGCGGGAACGTTAGTGAGGTTCCTTGTAATACGGTCACGTTTGACGGTTATGGTCGGTGCTTGAACAAAGAAATTGAAATGAGCCGTAGTGAAACGTTTTCTCATATCAAAGTTGCACAAGGTCTGCACAATTCGTGCAAAACAAATCGGTCCAACTCCTCACAACGATGATAAGCGGAATGTCATACCTGGAACATCTGAAACTCTGCCCTGGGGGCTTTACAGAATACCATCGTAAAGCATCATATACATTTTTGTAATGAATACATGACATTTAACTTGTAAAACTTATGTACATTCTTTGTAAAACGTAATTGGCCTTGGAAAACGGATTTTTGTCTGTAAGTAAAGTAAAAAACGGCTTTTTTGTATTCCATGCGTTTATACCCATTATTTTCCTATATACCATCTTCATACACTTTTCGAGAATACATACACTACAAGAGATTACAATACATACATACACTTTCCGGGAAATAAAGCTCGAGAAAATGCTTGCTGACGCCATGGAGCGTCACGTGCGGACGAGATGGGTATAGATCAGCAAGTACTCCCGGCTAAATAAAGAAATAATTTAAAAACGAATTTCCTAAACATCAACATCAGTCATCATTTGATCACGCCAAAACGTCTTCGTTATGACTGTGCGGACGGTTGTGGATCTAAAAGGATTCATTGTTGGAAGAAACTTTGTAGTAAACCTTGACCGGGGAAACAGAGTGGGGGAATGGAAAGAGAAGGAATGAGTACACACGATGGGGTAGGTTGTCTCTGTATTTCGACTGACTCACAAAGCAAGACTCGGATTCTCCTGACCATTGCCTCGGCCTGTATAATTGCCTCGATATACTATTATTCTCTCAACCAAATAATATTCTCTAAATATCTATATTACCTCGGCAACGTCGCATACGGAGATCTGAGCTCCTACATCTCTCCCTTACAAGGGGAGTGCCAAGTATGATACAAACGGATTTTGATGGGTCTCACCTATATTGTGAGGGCACTCCCCCAGAGTACCATGCTAAAGGGATTCTTTCGAATGCGCTTTGGTTTTTGAGAAAAACGACGGCAAAGTTTCAAGCGCCGCACTTATTCCCGTAAATTATGCATATCGCCAAGCGTACAAGTGTGGCGCAGCGGCAAGGCGCTCGATTGGCAACCCAGACGACCGGAATTCAAATCCCGCTCGGAACTTTTTTTTCTCAATCCTTCGTGATTTTAATGAAAATGATTGATTGGGCATACTTATCTAATTTTCTAATGAAATTATTTTCACAAACGCATCGAAACATATATTGTTCGATACTGTGTAGTTCGCTTAAATAAAATTATGATCACGTAAACAAAAAAATCAATATTAACGCTAGAATAAATGGTCAGGAAATAATTAAATATAACACAGTATTCGCTTATTATTTAATTTATTGCGCGATGTTATTTTTTTTCGAAGAAAACTTTCAAGGCGGTTGAAAAATAATATTTCGAAGCTAGCAAACCGTCTATAGTTTCAATCTGTAATATTTAGGCAATGTTTGCTACCTGTATTTATTGTCCCTGCCCTTCTTTTGTCATCCCTTCTTACGCTGTGCCTACCCGTCCGACAAGTCCTAACGGAATTCAATCGTATCTTGTCGTTCCTGGAGTGTACACGCAAAAACAATTACAAAATGGAGAAAGCAAGTGCTCTAACAGAAGCAGGGCCATCACAAAAAACTCCATCAGAAATGGAAGAGTGTGATGAGCAGTCAAAGGGTGAACTCACTAACGCCTTAAAACATACCGAAACTTTGCTCGGAAATTTGAATTTGCTCACAAAAACACTGCCAAGCGTGATTTCCTCCACGTCCCTCGCAATGGGCGAAGCGATTTCTTCTGAAATACTCGACATGTTGCCAGTCAACAATTCTGTATATTATAGTGCAAGGGTGTAGAAGAAGATGACAAAGATTTTGTTACCGAAAAATTCGCGCCAATGCCAAAAGAGTATATTCCTTTGTGGTACAAAGAAAGAGCAGTCGCTCTTGCAGCAGCTCATCTAAAATGGAGCTTAAAATCATTGCAAGTGCACGGATATTCTCGCTTGAAACATAAGCAATTGCTTTATCGATGGAACGATGGCATCGGGAAACATACGAACGATTCCTCGAAGCTCAGCAAAATTTGGAGCAGGTAATATATTTTATGGTATAGGTATTTCGCAGAAAAATAATTAGTAGTGTAATGGGGCCGATTCTAAACCAAGATCTCCCTACCGACACTTACCGACCGAGAATGAACCAAAAAATGGTTAATTTCTGAGTTATTGGCGGATGGTCGGGTAGGGTTTTGGTTAGAATGGGCCCCATGATCGACTGTCGATATCTGTACTTACCGACCGATGGTGAGGCTCACCTGCTTACCGACCGATGGTGGTAAGCAGGTGAGCCCTCCTTCGCCTCGAATGGAATTCGGCGGAAGAGGGGGGGGGGGGGGTAAACACGGGGACACACGTCCGGCTCCTAGCGAGGCCGCGCAACGACTAACAAAGAGTCGAAGTGCTTTGTAGTAAAAGGGAGTACCCCTCCCCTCCCGCGGGAAGAGGGGTGGTGGGAAGAAGAGTGGAGGGTCCGATTTCCCAGAAATTGTTTTAAACATTTGTGGGTGGTGAGTCATCGGGCGCTTGCCGTGGCTTGACAAAGCCCCGCCCCTTCCCCCCTCGCCGAGATGCGATAGTTTTGTTTATACATCGACGTGTTGAAACCAGCGAATTGAGGTGTTGAATGATTATTTTCCGAGAATTTATCATCGACCGAAGAGTGACATTTGATAGCGTCGAAATGGCGGCGGGATTTCGGCAGATTCTTTTCTATGAATATTTTTTCAAACGTCTTGTTGGGAGGGGGTGATCGGACGCGTGACATTTTTCCGCGCTCGTACCCTCGTGCTCTCAATTTAGCCCGATGACAGGAGGAAATAAACAGATGAAAAGAACGCTGTTTATACTCGAGCCATGCGACGTTCCAATTGCACGCGCGAGCACACACACACACACACACACACACACACACACACACACACAGCTTGCGGATGCTGCGCTTGACAAAGCCCCCCCCCCCCCCAAATCAAATGCGATATCGATAAACGCGTCGAAACTCGGCCGCCATGATGAAGGGGACTATAAGTGGGAGTGTCTAGAAAAATATTCGTCAGTATAGCGTTTCCCCGTCAACATGAGTCATTTCAGAGATTCAAAAAATCCTGTTTCTCAAAATTTGAAGAAGTTTGATGAGAGTCAATTTCGAAAAGGCCCTCCCCCCTCCAATTCAAAAGTGCCAAAGATCAAAGGGAGTGAAGCATATAATGATAATGTTCATCCCGGACGATACGGAGCTGTAGGCGATTCACGGAAAAAATAGGCTCTTGTTGAGAAGTTGCCACGGAAGGCGGCGGAATCATGCGGCGCAACGAAAAAAAATTGTGCAAGAGACGTGACTTAAAAGTGCGCATCGAACGATTGTTGCAAGACATTCAACAATTGAAAGGAGAAATAGACTCGTGGGCGCAGATTCATCCGCTGAGGATGATATTTGAAAACATAAATTTGGAGCCACGGCGCGAAAAATCTCCTCACTCACGATCGTCATTGGTCGAGGATTCGGAGTGGAGGGGGAATGGTGGAGGGGGCAAGTATATAATCTTGTGAAGACAGCTTCGGACGATCAGACGGCAAGTGAAAAATGGACACGATCAATAAGATTGGTAAATACGCAGATTTTCTTCCGGCGAAGAAATTGAACGAGTTGACCCCCGAGTCGGAGTATCCCATCACCAACATACGGGAAGTGAACACGAGATATGGCAAAAAGTTCGTGATTGACATTCGCAACGAGTTTACCGTGTTTCTACCGGGGAGGATCAGCAAGGTACTTGAAACGAATCCGGCGACGTTCCAGACGATGTTGGCGTCAGCGTACAACGGAGATCTATGCATGGTCTACATCGGAGGAAAATTTCATAGCATGGAATTCAAAAACCTGGCAAACGAACCTCGCGAATACAGTGCGCGGTGAGGAGGAAGGCGACTAATGTCGATTGACGGCTCAAGTGAATTGCAAGTGAAAAAATGCTGTTTTTTGTTCTCCAGGTGAAAAAACCCCGAGTCGCTATGGGGTCTCGGAAAAAAACACATCACAAAGGCAGAGGTGCTCAGGCATGTTGGCAGAGGTGCTCAGGCCTGGAATTCTGCGAACCTCGCCGCAGCGAATCCATGGCAAAAAGATTGTGTTTCAGATCACAAGGCGCTCCAGGTTGATATCAGAGCTTAGAGGAGATCGGGTGCGAAGGAATCCACGAACCTTGCCAGTTTTTTAAAACATTTTGTGTGCGTGTGTGTGTGTGTGCGCGTGTGTGCGTGCGTGCGTGCGTGCGTGCGTGCGTGCGTGCGTGCGTGTGCGTGTGTGTGCGTGTGTGTGCGTGCGTGCGTGCGCGCGCGCGCGTGTGTGTGTGTGTGTGTGTGTGTGTGTGCGCGCGCGAATGGGAGAACATAAATAAAAAGAAAAATTTTGTAATAAAACAAAATTTATTTCCTCGCATCCTCTTTCAATCATCTTTCCAAATATTTCATATTTTCATAGGCACATTTGAATTTTGGGTCGAGTGTTGCATGGTAGGGACATCCGTTGTTTCTCAGCTCTTTTGTCGCAAGCTTCTCCAACGATGGACAATCCAGAGTCTCCAGTTCGATGCTAGGCCGTGAATTTCTTCAACCACAGCGATTTCTCCAATCCCTTGATGTAGACAATTCGAGCGTGTTGTAAGATTGATCGAATGAACATGGGGATGGTGTCGTGTGAAAAGTCGCCATCATGCCATCGCAAACCATGGTAATTGCGCTCCAACCACATATTCGTACTCTTGTACTTTCCCGATAGAGAATTCGAGGCGTACGGTGGTTCGAAGAGAAACGTCAAGGGCTTGCTGTCAACGCTCGCCACCTCGACAATTGATATTTCCTTCGGGACGAATTTGTTGATCGGTCGCTTGAAGCCTTGCACATCAACGATAAACTTCATGATAACTGAGGGGGGGGGGGGCGCGTGATCTCAACTTTATATAAACTTTCTTAACCCGCCACCTATCGGATTGTACTCGATGATACGATCATGGAGAATGAGACAGTATGCGGAAGTATTAGCAGGAATATTGTTCTTTGAATCGAATTCGATGCGCACGTCAACGGGACCGGACTTGAGAGAATCGTTCTGCTTCGAGCAATCAATGACACCGAGCGGAGCATACTTTATGAAATCCAATTTTTTCAAGCATGGTTCGGGCTCTCTATTGTAGTACGAATATTGAAAGTTTGCATACATTTGATAGAGAAGCGCATATTGGTTCTTAGCAATGTCCAGAATCAAATTCCCATAGGGATAACTTTGCGAATTGAGGTAGAGTTTGACATTAGTGAGGTCACAATGATCGAAGTTACACGCATTTGCGCTTTTCTTATTTTTACGATCGGTCTGGAAGGCTAGAATAACATATCGTGGCTTCTCAAGTTGCATAGATGTCTTCACAGCCCACATGTGTTTTGAGGTTGCGGGGAGCATTGGGTACTCGTACAATTCCCATGAGCGGAAAGAGATGGGTATCGGTGTGTCTTTACCGATAAACTTGAGAAGTTGGATTTTACGCTTATCGGAGAGTGTCACGCTTATCAGAGAGTGTTACGCTTATCGGAGAGAAACTTGAGAAGTTGGATTTGGAGTCGGAGAGTGTCACGCTTATCGGAGAGTGTTACGCTTATCGGAGAGAAACTTGAGAAGTTGGATTTTACGCTTATCGGAGAGTGTCACGTACGGTACGAGCCATTCTACTTTTTTCAACGTGAATTTGATGTCAACCTGACCTGTGGCTTACCATATCGCATTATCATTAGTCTTCGATCTCAATAGAATCAATTCATGCTCCGCCTTCACAACGATTTTTTGATAATCTTCGGCGAAACCGAGGATCATACTCAGCGGTATGCATACGTAAAAATTCCCATCGGCATCTGCGACAGTGTGCCCGCTGCAAACATCATACCAGCCAGCATTCTTCAGCTTATAGTTCTTGGATTGACTCACGGATGCGGATCCCTTCATCGAACTCGTTATGCCCACATTTTTACATCGATCTATTTCCATGGCCTTAAGCTCGTATCTCACCTCGTCGAACAAATAGCAAATGTCATTGTTTGCGAAATGTGTATTGGCGGCGAGTGTGCCATCGGCTTTGGTGACTCGCCCGCATACGCGTAGCGAACTTTGACTGAGAAGTATGTATATGTCTTGATGCTGAATGGAAATACGTATTTCATCACTGTTATTGAAGGTTGTGGATGCATCCGGCTGATGAGCATGAATCTCATAGTGCGCGATGGAATCATCGTAGATGACGGGGGTTTTCATATAAGTAATTTCCGCCTCCATCTCAAACACCATACGCACGCAATGCAGATTATGTAGTTTTTCATGCGATTTTTCCATGTATTCGTAGACCCAAACTCCGAAAAATAAGCACGTTCTGCGTTGTGAGCGGTGTGCGTGTCCATCGACTACTGGACTCTCTCATCAACGAAGTATTGTTTTTATGAGTACGCGAGACTCTATGAAAGACTATACCCATTGCGATTTGATGCGTAATAGTATGGTTATTGTTTCACCACGAAAGTTTACCAAATCACCGTCCTGATCCACTATTCGGAGTTGAATTTTGTATATCGTCTTGCTCGCGATTAGTAGATAAATGACATGCGACGGTATCTCGATGATTTTATAGCCTGGTGGTACGGATGGGAAAAACTCGTGGATTGTGTATACTCTTTGCTCGTTAATATACGCGCCAGCTGTGAGGTTACATTCGACGCGCAAGGCGTTCACTTTGAGAATGGTCACTAGATTATCCGATTGATGCTTTTCACCAGCTCGGCTACGGGGTGCAAATCCTAGCATACGTCCGATAGAATCTTTGGGCGTGAAATATATTTCTTAATTGCACTCGATTTCACTGCGCAGCGTATTGTGGTGGAGCCTAATGCGAATAGTAATATTTTGTTTTGCCAGCTATTTTTCCAAGTATGTCGCAATGTCGGCTAATTCGTAACTTCCAGTAGGTATGGTAAAAACGTTCTTGCCAACGTAAAATTTGTTGTGTCCAATGTCTATATTTGGAATAGAATTGTAGGTTAGGAGTTCGATGAGTCCGAGGTAATAATTCTTGTGGGGGGCGAGTTCAATGGGGGGAAAGTATTGAGCCTCAAGCACAGACGATGATCCCGATAAGGTCAACGTAAGACTGTTGTCCATAATGTCGTTTGACAAACTGACTCGATTTTCCCTCATCACCCACTTTTATATAGAGAAAATCTCTCTCGTCGCGGTAATTGTCGACAGAGAAACTTGAGACACAAATTACTACAATCGAATATGTCGTATGTCTTGTACCTCTTGTAATTATAATTCACGCTACTCACACCGAAGTATTACAAAAGTTCGGCAGGTCGTTGAAGGTCGCCGAAACTATCGAAATAATGGACTCTATCGTTGGTTTTTTTGTACGCCACCCAGTGTGTGGTACCCCGATATCCTCATCGAGGTTTACAATGGCACATTCGCGTAGCCGTAGTCCACCCTTGGGCCATTCATTTCGCCCGTAAACTCCACGAAAATAGGGAATTTTCATTATTTTGGCGTATTTCAGCAAATCTGCATCGGTGAGTGGTCGGTGAGGTAGCTCTACTTTCCGTTTTTTGGCGCGATAAAAATACCCATTCCCTGTTTGCACGGCTTGAGATATAAGCCTTTGCCCAATGCTATTGCTTCAATCGTTCGATTGTGACGCTTGCTCTCTTCGAGCTCACGTTTCGCTGCTTGAGCGGCCTTGACCGCTTTGACTATGTTGGCCGCACCACCTGCTAGCGCCCCTGCAGCGCTGAGACCGGCAAAGATGGGTACGAGAAACGGTAGGAAGCCACCGATTTTATGAGGTACAGGCAACACTCAAGGCGTGCGCACTTTGCGCGTGCCACTTGCGACCCTCTTGTCAGCTGCTCAAGCGCCCTTTAAGGACGATGCAGCGACTGCACTTGAATCTTCGCTCTTCACCATGGCTTCTCTCGCTGCATCGATGATTTTCTTCAAGCCAACAATTTGCTCCCCTCTTCTTCTTCTTAATCCCCATGCCGAATTTTCTCTTCGCTGTCATGATTCCTGCTACGACAAGGGCGTTTGTTTTCTCCCCGATACTAGCGTCGCTGGCGCGAACTCGTTGCCAAGCTCTCTCCTGCAATATTTTATCCGCAGAATGTCTAGCTTCGAGGTTTTCACGATTTTTCCAATACGCGATATCGTGCTCCTTGCAAGCTGCATCCAACAGATTTATTCCAGGATCGCCGCGCGCAAGACGTTTAGCTCGCTTTGTGCCGGGTCCGCAATACTGATATATAGGCAAGTGCAATTCAATGGGAAGTTTGTTGATGATACGAATGAGGAGACCTGCACCGGACTTCTTTCCTCGACGTTTGATCATGATGAAGGTTGACGCTCGACTGAAGCGGCAATAGATACAAAAGCTCATTTTATACCAAAATTATGTGAGTCGCGACGAAGATGAAGTCCAAGACGTATGGAAAGCTGCCAGTGATAGACTTTGATGAATTTACGCTAATTCGGGGAGAGGGTGGACAAAAGCGTCATCGTGATTTGCTGCCAAATACGATTCGGGTGGTATTTTGCGGCCCGTCAAACTACGGAAAAACCAACGCGTTGCTCACCCTCGTAATACACCCGAATGGTCTGAGATTCGAAAACGTTTACCTCTATTCAAAGTCGCTGAAACAGCCGAAATATCAGTTACTCGAACAATTTCTCCAGCCGGTGAAGGGTCGCGAATATCATCTATTTAACGAGCATGAACAAGTGGTGCCACCGAGTGACGCACGACCAAACTCCATATTCAACTTTGACGATATAGCGTGCCAGAAACAGGACAACGTGAGAGCCTTTTTCTCCATGGGAAGGCATGAGAATGTGGACTGTTTATATCTTTCTCAAACATACGCTCGTATTCCTAAGTATCTCGTACGCGATAATACGAATTTCATAGTTCTCTTCAAGCAGGACGACTCGAACCTTAAGCGTGTGTACGATGACCATGTCAATACCGATATGTCATACACACACTTAAAAAATATATGTTGTGAATGTTGGAATTCCAGCAAGTATGGATTCCTTACAATTGACAAGGATAGTAGTATCAATGAGGGTAGGTATAGACGATGGATTGATTCTTTCCTCCGAGTCAATAAATAACGTGCTCTTTGTTCCAATGCATACAGTATTGCTTGTATTGTGAAACTGACAACAGCATGAAGCGTCGACAACTTTTGCAAGAAAAATATGTGTTGCAGTAAATCGATGACGATGACGATGACGATGACGATGACGATGACGATGATGACAAACAAACTTTATTAGGAAAAACGATCGTTTTTTCCATTCGCATGTTGAACGTTGATGTGTGTGCATCTATGCGCGCCATGAATGATGACAAAAAACTGACTCTCGTGCGAGAGCTGCATAAGCCTGCACGAAGAAATTATACTCGTCGACACGTTGACATTCGAGGTCTAGATGAAACGTGGCAAGCCGATATCGTAGATATGTCATCGTACGCGAGGCAAAACTCGCAACATAAGTTCCTCCTGACCGTCATCGATGTATTCTCCAAATTCGCCTGGGCCATACCGTTGAGAAGCAAGAGCAGTAAAGATACGACGACTGCAATGAAATCTATATTCTATCAGGGTCGCATACCCAAGAACTTGCACGTCGATCGTGGAAAAGAATTTTATAATTCACAGTTTGAAGCTCTTATGACAAATCACAATGTAAACATGTATTCAACGTATAGCAATTTGAAAGCATAAATCTGCGAGCGTTTCAATAGAACGTTGAAAAATAAAATGTGGATGCAATTCAGTCTTCGCCGAATGTACAAAGGGTTGGATATTCTGGATTCTCTCGTTACCGAATACAACAACACCGTGCATCGAACCATCCGGGAAAACCGAAAAATGTCAATCGCACAAATGAAAGACAGATTCTACATCGCATTTTCCGCCAGCGTCGATTATCGGCCAAGAAATCACAAAAATTCAATATTAGCGATAATGTGCGAATTAGCAAATTTAAGAATGTATTTGAGAAGGGTTATACGCCCAATTGGACAACGGAAATATTTACGATACGCAGAGTGAAAAGAACGAATCCAACGACGTACAATCTCAAGGACCATCGGAACGATCGCCGGCTGCTTCTACGAAGAGGAGCTCCAGAAAGTCAAGTATCCCGACATTTACCTCGTTGAGATGGTGGTGAAGAAGCGTGGAAATCGAATGCTCGTCAAGTGGCTCGGTTTCGACGATACGCACAACCGTTGGATCGACAAAGAAGATTTGTGAAAAAAAAAACGTTTTAATAAAAAAAGTTGTCTTCGAAAAAAAATTCCTTATCCCCCCCTCTCCCCGCAACGAAGTCATGCCAAAAAGCAGCCAACATTTGGAAGGAAAAATCCTCACCTTAGGCCGTTACCCCTTTGTCTTATCCGGAATAAAGAAACAGCTCTTACGTTAACGACCATCTCATGCAACCCGACGCATATATGCTTTCCGACGCCCGTCGACGCACCCCCCTTGACTTGATAGTCGCTGTGGTGGTTCTCCTGACCCACAATTTCATCTCTCTCTCTCTCTTTAACGTTTATAGTATTCGTGATTTGTTTACATTCTCAGTGCACTCGAATATGGTTTTTTTTCATCGTCGATAGTTCCTATCAAGACGGGGGAAATCAATTTTCGTGAATGTTTAGGTTCTCTCTCTTCACACACAATTGTTGTCAACATTATATTTTTTAATGTTCCATATCATCAGAAGCATAACCCCATGGAAGAGTGTCCGTGGAATCTGGGATTAGCACTCCATTGTCATCTCTCCAGCTGAGAGCAATTTTCTGTTGCGTCGCCGTATGTACAATGTGTTTTTTACTCATGATCAATTGTTGCGCCTTGACAAGATTTTCGTGCGCAAACAAGCAATTTTTAAGGTCGTCGAATGTGATGGATTCAAGGGTTGACCGCCTTACATCCTCAGCTCTCTTTTTTTTATCGTCACCTTCGAGAATTTTGAACGAGTACAATTTCGCTCTCAAACCTACAAACTCCGTCATAATACGACCGTTATTCTCATCTTTCTTGTTGTGAATTGTTTGGTGAATAATCAGACGTGTCAAATTTGTCAATATCACGCCTCATCGTTTCATACATGTCGAACACGCTGATGTGATAAATCAGACTATCAGTGTCTGTATATAATAATTTTGCTCGATCGCTGAATCTTTCGCGCATGAAATTGTAATCAAAATTACAAATCCACAGCTTGGAGATATCGAGTATGGAAAATCCGGTGTATATAGGCTTGTTGAATAGGACGCATGCTTGATTGAGCTCGATTATGACGATGTCATTGTCAAATATGGTGCAGCTATGCACTGTTGGCTTGGCAATCTGCGCTTCGGCCCCCCACTGCCCCTTCCACTTTGTCACCAGTCACACTTTCCGATGTTTCTGACATTCTCCATTGTTTTGCCAGACTGCGTTGTTCATGAGTTTGTAAACATTTTTCTCAAAGTCATTGTTCGATTGCTTTCTTAATTTCGTATTTATATCGATGTAATTTTTCAGCCATGCGCGCTGTTTGAATTTGAGGACTCGGTGCATTTTTAGGAGGCGCAATCCCAATTTCAAGCATTGCTTTAAATTTCTATAATGAATGACGTGTTTTTTCTTTTCGAAGTAGTGTGGTCGTTAATTTCCGCTGAGTGCTGCCAGGAAGGACATAGTGTTCGGCGCACAAACCCAGATCTTTGTGGGTGTCGTGTAACTCTCGAGGATACTTCAAATCGACTCCGAAAATGTAGCCCGTTTCGGCGTCGTCGGGAATAGGTACTTTGGATAGGTTCCCGGAAATTTTCCACCCAAGCGAACGAGCCGAATGGTAGGACTCACACATAGCTGCACCATACAGGTTATTGATATCGTAATACATCAAGTATGACTCGGGCTCGTTTGGATTAAAGTTATCACGCATGTGGCAATTATTCACTTTCCCGTACCTATTGCAGCACTGCGGTACACCAACGCGAATACCTTTCTCGATGAACATTAACATGTCAACGTCGACCAAGAGTTCGAGTTCTACGCTGGTACATTTTAACATCGCATCAAACGATAGACCGGGTGCGGCAAAATAGTGCAATGGATCGAGGTCGTACGTGTTGATGCAATTTCGTCGAAAATTCTCAAAAATGTCTGTCAGTAGGAGTACGTTGGTTTTCAAATACAAGTCGGAATATTCACCCAAAGTTTTGAGATTAAAGAGAGTCCAAACTTTGCACGCGTGCGCGTAATCGTCCGCCGAAATATTTTAATTACTCAATTGGGAGAAAAAATTATTTTTCGCAGGCAATTGCGTCTCATCGAGTTGTATCCGAGAGTCCACATAGTCATAGGGAAAAACGCCATTTGCGTCAACAATTCAAATTTCGTGGCGTTAGCGCAATGCTTGCGTGTTACTATTTTTTGATCGTTTTTCAGGTAAGATGCTAATTTTTCGATGCTACTCGGCATGAACCTCAAAGAGTCGATGAATCGATACTGCACGCGTGTACCTTTGACGCGCTTCGAAAATGAAATATATTTCTCCTTGTTAATCGGCAAAAAACTCATGGATCCTTCGAAGGTTCGAGCCAATGCTACTATAAAAAAGTGTGCGTCGTATCCAGACAAGTTGTGAAAAACTATCGGCACTACGTGGGCAATTTTGTAATTCAAATTACAGTCTTGATGAGCGGCGCCGTGGAATTTTCCCGTAAAGTGACAATGATCTCGGACTCTTACGTTCGTCGGCGTAAATGGTTTTTCACAAATGTGACCATTTTCAGCCAACATGAAACTTCGACTTTCGTCGCTACTCAAAGGTTTCATTGGTACTATGGTCTGGAAAATGTCGTGCAATGAGCCGGCCAGTCCTTCTAATTTACGCATGAACCATTCGATACAGTTCTTTCCACGAAACGCCTTGTACTCCGAGAGAGCGTCATTGAAACTTCAATGCTTATAGTAGGTAATGCTATGAGGGGTATGCTTCTGATAATTTACAGTGTTAGCCTGCGGTGCTGTGACCGGTTCGAGCAAACATTCCAAATCTGCGTAAATTACAAATGGAACTATCTCCTTGTGCTGGTAATTTTTGAATTTCAATTTTCTATTTGTACCTTCGGGAAAAGTAAGACGACCATTATTACTGCCGTCCTCTTTATGTCGTTGCAATATTCCTTCTCTGCTGAAGTAACACAAACACCGGTCGCAAATCCACATGTGATGTCCTTTCCTCGACACCTGCGCGCTCAAGAGTCGCGACATGTTTTTAATCCACGCGTAATGATGATACACCTTAGGAATGGCATCCTCCTCCTCATCCTCGTCGATTTCCGCTTTGATGATGAGTAGATGAATGGTTGGTTTATCTGACATTTGCTTACTCAGATATATCGGGACAATTTTACTAGTGCCGTCTTTTGTTGTACCATCAATCCCATACACATGGATCCATAAGCCATCCGATTGCTCAAATTTTGCAATCTTTGACAAACTCATCGGGAAATCCAGGCCTTCGTAGTGGAGCATCTCGCTATAATGAGGATAAGAACTCGTGCGTTCGGGATGCATCCTCGGTAGTGAAGAGAGTGCTGCTGTGATGAACCAGAGAAAACAATAGGAGTCATTGTTTTGAATATTGACGATGGCCCGTTTCGTCTGTATATCCCTCGGGAGACGCGTGTAGGTGGATAAGCTCCCTCGCAGTGGTTGATACTTGTTAATGTTCACAAGTAGATGGGAGATTTCGTGTAACGTCCAACCCGACTCTTTTTCCTGAAAGTCCTCGATTTTGGCGGAGAGTTTTGCTTGGACGCACGCGATGAACCACTCGGCAATATCGCTCGATGGTAGAATGGCCGCGTTTGTCGTTTGAAACGTCTTATCCTCCTCAATGATTTCATTAACCTTCATGAGGTGAAATTTGCACGCCAAGGTCACATTCACCTTCACGTTACCCTCCTCGCGCACGATTTTGTCCAGTTTTGAAACCACCACGCGCATCGCATCTACGAGGAAACTTTGCGCATCTCTGTGCTCGAAATTCACAATCGAGCCCGTCTTTATCCGATTTTTGAATGCCGACTCGAGATCGACCTACTTAAGTTTATCGCGAGCATCACTCACACCAGCACCGCTTACACCTGCGCTGCTTACACTTGCTCAACGCACGATTTTTTCCCTCAATGACAACAATTTCGCTATTGTCGATTGAATGTTCAGTTTTTGACCGACGTTGAGCCCCAGTTTTTTCAACGTTTGCCCCAAAAGTTAGACTTGCACCTCACAGAACTTTTGCCACTTATTCACGTGAGAGAAATTGTTCCTCGCACCGCTCAACTTATCGATAATTTTATCGCAATCGTCGATGGTCCAGACTGCTCGATGAATCGAAATGAAATACCGATGCCAAAGGGCTCACAAATATATATAAGAAGGAAATCTCTATACAACCTCGCACGCGCGCATGTGCGTGTGTGCGTGTGTGTGTGTGTGTGTGTGTGTGTGTGTGTGTGTGTGTGTGTGTGTGTGTGTGTGTGTGTGTGTGTCTATGTGTGTGTCGGCATGCGCTCCAACGTCGAGTTTGTATACACAAGTTCGAGTTCCAAACAACGAGACGTTGGGCGCTCTTTCTCGTGCTTTTCAATCTTGAACTCAATATGATTTTTTCTCGAAATGCTTTAGTAGTTTCTTCACTATCTATTATGCATCCATGTCTTCAGAGTCTGCGTCCAACGTTTCAATAATTAGATAATTTTTCATATTTAGTATATGAACTAGTTGACCCTTAACGTATGCGATAAACTTTCCACCGATGTAGGCCATGCAGCCATTTCCTTTGTATGCTGCTGCCAACATTAGCTGGAATGTTGCTGAATTCGCAAATTTCAGGCTGTGACATTTTCCACCGCGATATACCATGCATAGATCTCCTATATGCGCTGCTGCCAACATGGTCTCGAATGTTGTCAAATCAGCCTCAAGCGCCTTGGTGATCATTCCAGGTGGAATTACGCTGAATTCGTTGCGGATGTCAACGACGTGCTTCTTGCCAAAATTGGTGTTGACCGCTCGTATGTTGGTGATGACATAATCCAACCAGGGTGACAACTCGCTGAGCTTCTTAGTCGGCAGAAAGTCGGCAATTTTACTAATGTTATTGATGAACTCTATTGTTTCACTCGTGTGCACGTAGTTCTCTCTCATTTGTGCGCCCGATCTTGAATCGCAAGATTATGTACTTCTTTCCACCCCCCCCCCCCGCCATGCATTGCGGGCGAGGGGGTCCGAGCGCGGAAAAATGTCACGCGTCCGATGATTCACCCTCTCCCCACGAAACGTTAAAAAAATATTCGTAGAAAAGAAATCTGACGAAATCCCGCCGCCATTTTGACGCCATCAATGTCATTCTTCGGCCGATGATAAATTCTCGGAAAATAATCATTCAACACCTCAATCGCTGGTTTCAACACGTCGATGTATAAAGAAAACTATCGCATCTCGGCGAGGGGGGGGCCTCCACTCTTCCCCCCACCACCCCCTCTTCCCGCGGGAGCGGAGGGGAACTCCCTTTTACTACAAAGCTCTTCGACTCTTTGTCAGTCGTTGCGCGGCCTTGCTAGGAGTCGGACGTGAGTCCCCGTGTTTACCCTCCCCCCCCCCCCATTCCGCCGAATTCCATTCGAGGCGAAGGAGGACTTACCACCATCGGTCGGTAAGCAGGTGTGCCTCACCATCTGTCGTTAAGAACAGACATCAACAGTCGATCATGGGGCCGATTCTAACCAAAACCCTACTCGGCCATCCGCCGATAACTCAGAAATTAACCATTTTTTGGTTCGTTCTCGGTCGGTAAGTGTCGGTAAGGGGATCTTGGTTTAGAATCGGCCCCATTACACTACTATAACTATTAAGTCATCAAAGAAAAGTATAAATTATAATAAGCATCAAAAAACCCAAGGATTCTATAAGTCCAATATGCAACTAATTACATTTTATTCGTGTTAAGGTGACGATGAGGACTCTGCAACAGTGGCGATGAATTCTGCGTTCCCATTTTTGTCGGATAATTTTCAATCCCTAGCCAGCCGGAGATGGGTGGAACGTTTAAAAAAACATCACCCGATCAGGCAGCGGAAAATCACAAAATTTATCAGCTCAAAAGAGCACGCTACAATGGAGGAAGTGTCAGCAGCTGCAGAGGTATTCCAGATGCAATCGAGAGTCATCATCCCAGATTTCAACCTGGATTACGTTATAAATGCCGATCAAACGGGATGCCAGTATCAATTCACTTATAATAGATCGCTTGCAGAACAAGGGGTTAAAACTGTTTTTGTTAAAAAAAAAGATTTAAACAAAATGAGGCACTCTTACACGGCGCAGTATGCGTTAACTGCATCGGGAAAAATCTTGCCTTTCGTGTTTTTATGTATGCAGGAACCGTCGGGTAAATTTAGTCCAATCGTTGGAAAAGGAGTTGACGAGTAGAAAAAAAAATTCAAAAACGTGATTGTGACTTGCAGGAAATCGGGGTAGTTCACCAAGCAACTGTACGAAGAATTTTTAAAATCTTATATTTCGCCGTACGTGGGTGAATGGAAATTTCTTTTCATTATCGATTCGTGGGGTGGGCAAACTGACCAGACACTCTACGATCGTATCTTCGCCGACGAAACCAAAGCGGGTGGAATAACTTTAGCATTGTTAAAGTTATTCTACCCGAGTCCACCCCGCTTTGTCAACCGTGCGATTTTTTTTACCGCCAGGTAAAAATATTTATTAAAAAACTACAAAATGGTCCGGAATTGTTAAAAAATAACCGCGGAATCTCTTCACGGGAGGACTCGATACGAAAACATTCGTTACTGTTTCATCAGTTCAGCCCGCCAGTATTCATTCCAATGATTAAATATGCCTGGTTTGCCTCGAAATTAATCGATGAAAGACCAATTTTTTTTAATTTAGATAAGCCGTGTTCTCCGGTATCGCTGCTAAAAAATCCGTGTGCCTGTAAAGAGGTAGCATTTATTAGAAGTGCATGGTGCCGCAATAATCTGTGCTTTCAGTGTTTCTATGATAATTGTCATGCGGAATTGTGTACACCTTTTGAAGCTAGCGACAGCGAATAAATAACATCGCGCAATACATTAAATAATGAGCGAATACTGTGTTATAGTTAATTATTTCCGGACCATTTATTCTAGCGTTAATATTGATTTTTTTGTTTATGTGATCATAATTTTATTTTAACGAACTACACAGTATCGAATAATATACGTTTCGATGCGGTTGTAAAAATATTTTCATTAGAAAATTAGATAAGTATGCCCAATCAATCATTTTCAATAAAATCACGAACGATTGAGAAAAAAATGTTTAAAAAATTAATAAATAAAAGTTCCGAGCGGGATTCGAACTCCGGTCGTCTGAGTTGCCAACCGAGCACCTTGCCGCTGCGCCACACTCATACGCTTGGCGATATGCATAATTTACGCGGATAAGAGCGGCGAATGAAACTTTGACGTCGTTTTTCTCAAAAAACCAGGGCGCATTAGAAATAATCCCTTTAGCGTGGTAAGCTGGGGGAGTGCTCTCACAATATAGCTGAGACCCATCAAAATCCGTTTGTATCATACTTGGCACTCCCCTTGTCAGTTATGTGAGCGCTCGCTTGTTTACATATAGTTGTCTCTTAGGTCTATCTTATATGCCCTTATATACCCGTTACTGTTTATTCTGTTTTTTTATTATTATATATATACATATATATATATTTTTTTCTTCCTTGCTAACAATCGTTCTGATCTACGGGGCTCGCGGTTTGTATTCTTCTCTCCGGTGTTTGTCCGCACGCTGCCAAGCACAACGCCCGCTTTTTTGTTGAATGTTTGACTACATTCTAACATTTGGTTGACATGTCGTTTCCATTTACTACAAACTTTATCGTAAATGAATTAGCAATTCTGAAAGCGGCATGCGTACTCTCCCAGTGCATTTTCGCGAGCCCCATACCATGGAGACTTCTCACAAAATCTGAGAGATACGAATCATCATGGTTGATTCGGAATCATCGTGGTCTACAGTTTGCCTATGGATACATTTCATATAGTATGGCTGAAGGTTTGATACCGGTTGTAGTTAAGTGTTCAATAGAAGATGACATTCGCCTTATCGTATATGTTAAGGGTAACGAAAGACGGGATTGGCTACCTGATATACTAAATATGAAAAGTGATCTAGTTATTGAAACGTTGGACGTAGACTTTGAAGATATGGATGCCTTGAGTAAATTAGATTGAAGCTTTACTCTACGTTGTGAAACGCATGGAAATAATTGTGCATTACAAAGTGTATTTGAAATCTTTAATTGGTGGTCGAATCATAAAGATTCGAGTAAATAAAAGAAATGTAACATTATGTAATTTTTTATTTTCCCTCACCCCGTACTTCGTGACATCATCTGTAATCAGATTACACAACTATATAAAATATTTCTTTGGAATGCGAAACTAAATGTCTTTTGTATGGAATGTGATGGAAAATAAATTAATATATTCGAAGGACTTCGAAACCATTTGCGAGGTGTGTGTGTGTGTGTGTGTATGTGTTACAAAAATGGGTGCCGACACGAAACTACTCGGGCCAAACACAATCATACTGAAACCAATTAAAAGAAACTCATTTTGTCATTAATTTGTTTTCCAAACTAATTTCAATCTTGTAATCCGTCACAACACTCACAAACCCAAACAAACTAATTTCAATCTTGTAATTCGTCACAATACTCACAATCTTTTTTTTATCCCATGCATCTCAAACACATGGTTCGCAGCATCCCTCCACGAAAAGGCACCCTGCATTCTTTACAGAACGTGCCCTCAATAAAAATTAGTCGTTCGACAGAATAGATGTGCACCTCTCGCATTTCAGTGAAAAAGTTCTTCACGATTGGGAAACATAACTTGCGCAGCGTGATATTGGACGTTCGAAGATGTTCAAGACACTTTCGAAGACGTTCATAAGACATTTCGAGACGTTAGATGTTCAATAGATCAATAGATGTTCAATAGATATTCAGAGACGTTTGTAGACGTTCGAAGACATTCAATAGACTTTCGAAAGCGTTCATAAGCGATTTGCAGACATTCATGAGACGTTCGAGGACATTCAAAAAACTTTCGAAGACGTTCATGAAACGTTCGAAAATTTTCATGGCGTTTAAGCTTTGTTGGAATTGTTTGGGTGAAAATCTCAAACAAACTTGAACGAACGGCCAACACGTTGTGCAAGTAATGTTTCACAATCGGAAGGGACTTTGTCACTGAAATTGAGGGCAAGTTCTGCAAAAAATGCAGGGATTAAATGCTCGTTTACATGAAGCGATGCCGTGGATCGCGTGTTTGCGATGCGGTGGGTAAAAACAATGATTGTGAGTACTGTGACGAGTTACAAGATTGAAGTTAGTTTGTAAAAAAAAAAATAATGACAAAATGTGTTTTGTTAAAATCTATTTCGGTCTTGATGGTGTGTGGCCTGAGTGGTTTGATGTTGGCAGCCATTTTTCTAGTACCCACCCACGCACACACGCATGAACGCATACACACACCTCGCGAATGTTTTCGAACTCCTTTGATTATATTAATTTATTTTCCATTAAATTCCATACCAAAGATATGGCTTCACATTCGAAAGAAATATTTCAAACAGTTGTGTAACCCGATAACAGATAATGATGTAATGAAGTACGGGGTGAGGAGAATAAAACATTACGCAATGTTACATTTCTTCCACTTACACGAATCTTTATGAATCGACCCCCAATTAAACATGTAAAATACATTTTGTAATGCACAATTGTGTTCATGCTTTTCACGACGTAGAGTAGAAGTTCCATATAATTTACTCAATGCATCCATATTTAAAAAGTCCACATCCAACGTTTCCGAAACTCGCTCATTTTTTATATTTAGTATATGAGCTGCCAAACTCGTTGTTCATGCCCCTTTACATATACGATAGGGCACATGTCATCTTCCATTGAACCTTCAACTGCAGTCATTATTAAACCTTTAGCCATGCTATATGGAACATTTCCATGGGCCCACTTTAGCCCATGATGATTCCGAATCAACCATGATGTTTCGTATCTTTCAGATTTTGTGAGAAGTCTCCATGG
This sequence comes from Ophion slaviceki, assembly GCA_944452715.1. Taxonomy (NCBI): domain Eukaryota; kingdom Metazoa; phylum Arthropoda; class Insecta; order Hymenoptera; family Ichneumonidae; genus Ophion; species Ophion slaviceki. The sequence continues at coordinate 21,158,957 of OX101784.1, read as the reverse complement.
TATGGGATTCGCAAAAATGTAATGGGAGCCTACGCATCCCGCTCTCAGAATTGATACTTCTATCACGATAAAGGTCCTCACAACAATAAATCCTTGTATGTAGATCCACAAACGTGGGCACAGTCATATCGTAGATGTTCGAGCATGATCAAGTCCATGGCAAGATGAAGTGATGACTGACATTGATGTTTAAGAATTATGCATTCATTTAGATGGGTGTACTTGCTGATTTATACCCGTCTCATCCGCACGTGGCGCTCCATGGCCAGCTAGCATTTTCTCGAGCTCTAATTCCTTTTCTTCGTACTCTCGATAAGTGTATGAAGATGGTATATAGGAAAATAATGGGTATTAACGCATGGATTACAATAAAGCCGTATTCTTACAGACTTTACTTCCATACAAGTATTCATTTTTACAAAACCAATTGCTTTTTACAAAAAATTTACATAATTTTCACTAGTTCAACATCCTATTATATTTACAAAAATGTACATAATGTTTTACAACAATATTCTGGAATGGCGGCATGGCAGGGTTTCAGAGGTTCCAGGTATGATATGTCGCTTACCAACGTGAGGACTTGGAGCGATTTTGTCCCACGAATTGTGTAGACTATGTGTAACTTTGATCGGATACTCGTTTGACTATGGCTCATTTCAATTTCTTGGTTCAAACAACGAGCATAATCGTCAAACGTAATTGTCCTAGTCACAACACTACTCTTAACACTTTTAATTATTTTAGTGTCCTCCCCCTCGATGCGTTTCGCATAGATTTTCGATCGAAGTCCAACAAACTCGATCATAATTGCACCATTACATTCGTCTTTTATAAGACCTGGTACCTTCTTATTGACAAGCGGTGAAGTCGATTCTAGTATACATAACTCCTTAAAAACTTTAACAAGTAAAAAAACGCTAAGTGATAAAAAGTTCTTGACTTCTCTTGCAAACATTATCGGTTGTTGCATTATCTAAAAAAATCAAATTAAACTGGAAATATTTTTAATTCTATTTAAAACAATGGTTTTGTTCAGATTGTTATTTTTAAATTTTACCGTACAATAGAAGTGAAATAACTTTTTATAGAAAGCAAAGCAAGTTCACTATAAATGTACACCAATCTGTCAAATCCTGGAAATAATATTGTTCTCAATATTTTATTTAACAAAACAATATTACTATTATAATAAAAAATCGAGTCACGATTATATAAAAGTACAACGTATGTATCGTGATAAGCACACTGGAAATGCTGTGTACCGACTTGGCGAGCATGGTTAAGAAAAAAAGCTTGACGAAGGATGTTGTTTTCTCAACAACTTGACTATTAGGCTAAGAAATACATAAATTGACCCAACTTATTATGTGAATGCAAAAGTTTCCGATTCCGTAAAGTATAAATGAAATCAGCGAAGTACCCCTAGACCACACGGCTCTTGAAATCTCATTTTATTTGCATAATTTGAAAAGTTAGGTCGAAGTATTCACTTTCTACTCTATTGCAGAACCACAATACATCTCATTAAATATATTGCGTCATATGAGTTTCAGTGCAATGGACATAGTTTTGGCCGGCTGGAGGTTTAGATTACGCTGCGCCCTGTTTGCTGTTGGAAAAGGAATATCGATATTATTCTCGACACCTATCCGAACTATTATCCTATATATCTCGACACCTAGCCGAACATCTCATTCCTAATAATCCCGATATACCTAATACGGTAACTAATACAATGTTACAATTGAAAATAATCGAAGTCGATAAGTTGTTGCAAAATCTACTTATGTGAGCGGTAGGAACGGTTCTGTAAGAAAATTGTGTATCTTCCAGAACTTTTTTTCTTAACCATGCACGCCAAGTCGTTGCACAGCATTTCCAGTGTACTTGTTGTGATACATACGTTGTACTTTTTTGTAATCGTGATTCGAATTTTTCAATTATAATAGTAATATGGTTTTTTTAAAATAAACATTGAGAAAAATATTATTTTTAGGATTTGACAATATTGTGTACATTTCTAGTAAACTTGTTGGCTTTTCCATAAAAAGTTATTTCACTTCTATTGTACGTTTGAATTCACAGTGAAAAAATGTAAAGTTTTTTATTCTCTTCGAATAAATATATATACCGGGCTACTAGTTATTGGTCACGATCATTTAAAAGTGTTGTAGGACACTTTTCCGCTATTAAATATCCCAGTAATTTTTTATGCAAAAGTGAACGATTTACGAAGTTTTATTTTTATTATTTTTTTTCAAAATGAGGGGTAGGAAACTTTAAAAAATTAATAAAAAAAAGAACTGATGTGCAATTGAACTTTTTTATTATTTGTAGTTTGAGGACACAGTCACAAAGAATTATCAACAATGAAATAAGAATCATCTGCAACCTTTATTTAATTAGGCATCTAAAACTCTGCAAGTCGAATAATTATTCTTATTTTATTTTTTATATTTCTTTGTTGCTGTGTCCGCAACCTACAAATAATTTAAAAAAAATTTGATTCCATACGTCAGTTTTCTTAAAATTATTTTTCCAAGTTGCATGCCCTTCACTTAAAAAAATAATATCTCTAAAATGGTTCAGTTTTGCATAAAGCATTACTGAGTTATTCGATAGTGGAAAACATGTCCTATAGCCCTTTTAAGGGACCGTGACCAAAAACCAGTAGCCCTGTATATATCCGAAGAAAAACATTGAAAGATAAAGTGAGTATTATAGACCGTATCGACGCAAACATTCCTCGTCATCATTATCATCATCACTATTATTATTGTGCGCTATAATCAATCCATGATTTTTGTGTGCTAAATATGTTGCGGTGCAAGGAAATTTATTTTTAAATTGCGTCTCTCTCGATTCCTGCAATCCATCCACGCAAAAATCGATAATCCCTACTAACCGTGCTCCTTCGTAACGACCTGTTTGACAAGAGAGCAAAGGGACTCAACGAATTCCTGCTCGCCGACTTCCTTCTTGTTTTTCAAGAAGAACAGCGCCTCCCCTGGATGACGTCGCTATTGCGATCCGTGTCAAAAGGCGCTCTGGTCTTGAGCGCGTCGACGGTGAGAACGCCGTCGGCGTCCGAATCCTACAGCTTGAACAAATCCTCCGGCGCAGTGGTGGCGGGTTGGGCGGTTTTCTCCGTTTCGGCCGGTTTGTATTTGTCCATCGCTACGCTGTCTCTCTCCTCGGTGACCTCCTTTAAGGCTTCTTTCTCCTTCTTGGTGAGGGTAGCCTGCTTGAAGTTGGCTCTTAACTTGACCAGTCTCGCTTGATCTTCGGTCTTGAGTTGCTTGCCGGCCGCAGTCATCTCCAGCCTGATCTTGGTGCCCCCTCATCAGCTCGGCCGCCTTCCCCGGCTCTTTGCGCAACTCGGGGTACTTGTCCCGGCTCTCACCGCCCGAGGCATGCTCGTCGGTCGGGTCACGGCAGACGCAAACGCCATCGTTGACGCGGCTCGAGGGCAGGTAGCGCGACACGTGACTGTTGTTCGGACAGAAGAAGACGCCATTGGGAGACGTGGGCATGCCGGGCTTGGGGCTAGGAAACGCCAGGAGTGATGATAAACTTATTTCATTTTGACATTCCACTTTTATTTCACTTTAGTATTCCACTTTTCCGTTCTAACCCTACTTGGAGGTTAGAGCCGGCAAAAGCCGTAGGGTTGAAGAACCCAACCGTTATGACACTACTAACGTGTAATCGTTTGTTTGGGGCAGCGTTGCCCGGGTAACAACGCGAAGATGCGCAGACGAGTCGAAATGATACGACCGATATTATGAGATCTCAAGATTTAGTAGACGGATCGAAAAATCACCCAAACTACATCAATACGAAAAAATCACATCACATCAGTAAATTGTCATTAGCTTTTCGATTCGTCGCCGCATTTTCGCGTAATGTCGATTCAAAGTTGAATAGTCGTCTGATAAAGCTCTCCTTACTGTGTAAAGGGTCACAACGTGTTCATCAGAGTCAGTGGTGCGCGGTAGTGTCGATTTTTTTTTAAATTACTTGGCGGTAGCGGCCGAGTCTCTTGATATACACCAGTATACATTACTTGTGCTTTAAATTTAAAGTACGTTAGTCGGTTAGTTTTCGAAATATGTGGCCCAAAATATTGAAAAATACAGTTTCGAGAAAAACGCATTTAAGTTTAAAGATCGGTACATGCACAAATGTGATGATAGCTCCAAACTTACACTCAGTTGCGAATCCAGGGTCATCCATCAGACCTTTTTCTCGCTTAAAGAGCTCATCAATGATTAAGGATTGCGATTTTTGGGCACTCATTTGGGGTTTTACAGGTACCCCGAATAATCGACCTGAAGGATGTAGCCTGTAGGTGAATCGAGGGCGATAGTTGACGGATCAAACTTGGTCACGTCGTTGATCCATCAAAAATCTGCATATGGCCAAGTTTGGCACTTTGCCCATCCATACAAATAGTTTACATACAAATACATCAAGTATGATGATGATTTCCGTTGATCGAACGACTCCATATACTTATTATTAGTATGTGCATACCTGTTTGAGCATTGTCTCAGACCACCACGTTTATCCCGTTCAACGAATAAAACCAAATCGATGTCTGTTAGTAATCCAAGTTTAACTACCGTGGGCTTTAACATTGCATTTTAGGTATATCCAAGCAACGTGTAGTAATACGCGGAGTCCAGTCCATAACTCTCAATGCACGTGTCCCAAAAGTTTTCGAAAATTTCGGCTAATGACAAGACATCTGTCTTCAAGTATAAATTGCTATATTCACCCAACGTTCGAATATAGAACTGCTCCCAACCTTGTCGAGACTGGTGTTGAGAAATTTGTAAGAATCGATGAAGCGCAATTGGATCTTATGTTTTGAATGGTCTGCAATTTGAACGTGCTTCGGGAATGAGATGTCTTTCTTTCTCGTTATTGGAAGCACATCAGTTTTTCTTTCGAATGCTGTGGCTACTTCCTTGATGATAAAATGCGCATCTTAACCCGATAAACTATGGAAAACTAGAGGAATGAAAAACGATCGTTTGTCATTTAAGTTGCAATGAGAATACGCACGGCCTCCAGTCCGAGTACGTTCAGAATACGTCCAGTCAGATGGCAATGATCTCGAACGCGTTCATCGTCTTGCGCGAATGGTTTCTTACATATATGACATTGAGTCGCGGTTCGAAAACTTCGGGACATTATCGCAGAAAATGTCTCTTTAGCCCAGTGCTAGATTTTTCAGTGTTTCTACAAACCATAATATGCAATGAAAACTGCGACGTGAATTATATGAAGAAAGGGATTGGTCATTGGTAACCAATACTAAATACTTCGCGCCGTTGATGCATATTTTTCGCTAGGATCTCCTTATCAGTCTTTCCTACAACGCACTCCAAATCGACATACCCAATGAACGGTTGTCGCTCTTTGCGACTGAAGTTGGTAAATTGGAGCCTCTTATTAGTATCATTTGGCATTCGGATCGCACAGTCGTTTTTTGCTCCGTAATCGACTTCATGTGATTGCAATTTATCCTCAGACTCGAAATGATGCCAACACCTGCAAAAATAGATTTTTGTTTAATTTGTCGAAGATATGTCAGCATATATTATTTGGGTTAACATTACACACAGATACACGGATATTTTTATGCTCTTTTTTGCTCAGTACCTTGCATGTATAGCAAATTTATATGCTATTCCTTCTTATGCGGAGTCACGCGTATTAAAGAGATGTCGTTTGGTGGTGACGGTATACACATTGATCGATAGATTGTTTTGAAGGTCATTTCTTTTATTCGGTGTGTGGTCACTGGCAATTCAATTTCCTGTAAATTCGGTACTGTTGAATAATGCGGGTGTGAAGCTGGACGGTCACTGTGCTGTTCAGCTGAGTGTAGCGGTGCGACTACTGCACACGTGAAACATGCAGTATCGTTTGATTTTACATTTAGCACAGCCGTCTTCACCATTATCTTCCGTGACAATGATATCTAACCCCCAGTGCGCATCGGATTATATTTATTTACGTTTATCTTAAGGTGAAGTATTTTCCGTGAAGCCCAGCCACTATCACGTTCTTGAAACTCATCGAGCATCGTTACAGTACGCTCTATAACGCGTTGTACATCCCACTCATCCAAATCGCTTATGTTAAATAGTTCACTGTATCGCAAGGTAATACTTTTATTGGGATGTTCGTAACCACTCACGAATTGACCATTGAACACCGTATCAACTTTAACGCTATCGTGCTTGTAAGTAGTATTTTGCACATGTTGAAGAGCTAGGTCGCGAGCATCTTTGAGAAATTGTTGCGGCTCGACGTGGTTGCGATTGATGGCCGAACCGGATGTGTCAATCTCTCACAGATTAACCCATGATTACCGTGTCTTGCACCCGTGTGTATAAAATGGCTACGCACAGAATTCTTCAAACCTGCCAGATGCGCTATTTGGGATATCAATAACTGTTGGTGTCCAATTAATAATCGCGCGCGCTTAATTCGGCTCTGCGTTTCCAGTACTTCGATGAACTCAACGCACCGTTGCTTGCACGCAGCGAAACTGTGGCCAGTTTTAAGACTACAAGTGGTTCTCCCTCCAGAAAAATATATTTCGTCTTTCCCTTTTATATTGAAAAAAATGTGACAGAATCACCCCCACCAGAGTTTTTTGATAACGCGTTGGTATTGTTGGATTTCCGAGGAAAACGAGACACCAGTTTACAAAAAGCAAGTCGGAATCTATGGAGTCGAAAGATGCATTTTATGGGTACGCCAGGTCTATAGTGTAGCTGCGCTCAAGCAGTCCATGGGACCCGCGGTCGGAGCCTATAAAGGCTTTTGACCACAAATCCCTAAAGTTCATAGCTTTTGTAATTTAAAAAACGCGGTCTTTATATATGTTTTGCATATCCAAAACTCTAAGCCGTAAAAAAATGTCCGATGGCTTAGAGAGTGAATAGGAACATCGAGGTTGTTCTGAGATCACCCCGGTAAGTGACACCTCCGGGTCAGGCGGTATACCAAGTGGCAGGTCGCAGAAAAAATACTGATCGCGTGACGTTTACCGCTTTATTGTCCGAGAACATCATAGAGACACAGCGGCAGGATTAAGGGGGCGAAGCAAACAGAATACGCGCGCAGTTGAGAGCGAGAGAAGCACCAAATGGACACGTGGTCACCTCGTGACGTTCGAACGCGTTCGCCAAGAGGGAAACCGAGAGTCGTATTACTGCGATGGTTTACGTCAACCGATTAGCGCTTTGCCGAGATTGTTGAGCTGTTCCCACACGAAGTGGGGACCGGGAGTTCAATTATCAAGATAACCGGGTAATTCGCACCAAGGATATACAAATTCAAAAAATTGCAAACACCACGGGCCTGTCTGTAGAGCTGGTCGAAAAGTGGTCGAGGCACACGCGAAAAGGAAGGACGCCGGTGTCGGTCCCCGGAGAGCACGCAAAAACCCCGTGGATGCAGGACGATCGACTAACGCGACGCCTAACGTTGCTAGCGCGTGGAGGCACGGCTTGACCGCGTAAATAGAAAAAAACGAGGGGCGCTTGCTGCAACATTCCGCACAGCGTGACAACCGCAGCCGAAGGTGAGGTGTCGATGGGGAGAACCGCCAGCTTGGCAATCGGCCAAGTGAGCGTGGTCGTAGCCGTCTTGTAGGTCACCACCCTGGTGAGTCGGCCCTTCCCGGGATGAAGAGTAAGCACCCGAGCCAGGGGCCATTTCGATGGCGGGAACCTGTCTTCCGTGAAAACCACCAGGTAGACGACCTGGATTTTCTTGGACGGGTGATGCCATTTCGATGTAGAGAGATACCGCTGGAAGCATTCGGCAGACCAGCGCGCCCGGAAATGCTGTAGTCGTTGTCGCACAAGCTGCCACCGATTGAGACGAGATCCAGGGACTTCTGTCGGGGAGGGTTCCAGGACCGTGGTGAAAGCGTGGCCGACGCGGAAATGACCCGGAGTGAGAGCGTTGATGTCTTCCGGATCATCGGACAGGGCGCTCAGCGGCCGAGAGTTCAGCACCGCCTCCATCTGAGCCAACTGAGCGTTAAAAGCTCACGAAAGGTGAGAAGTGTCCACGACCGTCCACCGAAGGTGTTGCTGGACCGATTTCACTGCTGCTTTCCATTTTCCGCCAAAATGGGAAGCTGCCAGAGGGTGGAATGACCACTGTTCTGGGTCAACAGCCGTGCGAGGTCTCGGAGTTCTTGACTTTTCACCGAAAGTTGTCTCCGGAGAGGCGTCCACACCTATGAAGTTAATGCCGCAGTCACTAAACAGCGTACAACAGATACCTCGTTGACTGGTGAATTGCCGATATGCCGAAAGGAAACCATCCGTCGAGTGATCCTTGACCGCCTCGAGGTGCACGGCCGAGATCGAGAAATACGCAAAGACAGTCAGCCATCCCTTGTGGCTGTTGGACCCACGGCCTCGCCAAGCCTGCAGCGTCACCAGGCCCGCATAGTCGACTCCGGTATTGAGAAACCGCCGAGAAGGGGTGACACGAGAAAGCGGCTGTTATCCCATCAACTCCTGGGCTCGCATTCCGCGCTGCCGAGCGCAACATACGCAGCGCAGAACATGAGCTTATACTGGAGCTCGCCCTCCGATCACCCAGTACGTCCGGCGTAACTCCGACAGAGTGAGCTGAGTCCCGCCGTGGAGAGTCTATTGGTGAGCGTCTGCGATGATGAGCCGAGTGAGAGGAGAGTCCCGGGGCTGAATCGTCGGGTGCTTACTCTCGCGGCCCAGGGTGAAGGAGTTGAGCCACCCACCGACCCGCAGGGTCCTGAACCGATCGAGAAAGGGAGTGCGCTTGGCGAGAGGGTGGGCCAGAGATAGGAGATCTGCGCGCAAGTATTCTCAGGTCCGTAGAGAACGAGGCCGACAAGGTAGCCATTCCGCGTCTTGTTTGCATCCATGGCCATTGAGAATCCGGAGATCGCTAGCATCGAGCGCATGCATTACCTCCGGACGACACTCACAGCGGAAGCGGCGAAACTTGTCACGAATCTACCGGTGATGGGCGACTCATTCTCCTCGGCTTGGATTTTGCTCGTGTCCAGGTATAACAAACAAGCGATTTTTGGTCAGTGCCCAATTAGAAAAGCCCATCGTGAGCCTTGCCCCCTGAGGATTGACCCACACCGGAAGGGCGAGATGAGAGAAAACGAGAGAGCTGTCCGAACGCACCCCGAGTCAAGCTGTACCGCGTTTTCACCGTTCTTCACCGAGCTATTTACCGCGCAATCACGAGAGCGTCACCGAGGTTATAGATGATCGATGCCGCACGCAGTCGCCAAGAAACCGGAAAAAAATGTCTCCAAACCCGGGGCTTACAAAGTCCAGCACGAGTAGTGCCGAGAGAAAGAAGGAAGAAGGCTCCAAGGACCAAAAATGTTCTGCGATCACCCCGCTGAGCGTCCGAGTCGGGCGCTATGCCAAGTGGCGTGTCGCAGAAAAAACTGATCAAGTGACGATTATCGCTTTATTGATCGAGAAAAATTGTTCGAGCGCACAAAAACCCCACCGCAAACGCAGGACCGTCGACTGACGCGACTCGTAACGCCGCCAGCACACGGAGGCGTGGCTTGAACGCGTGATTCAAGAAAAGGGCGAGCGCTTTTAACAACAGACGGAGAAAAATGCTTGAACCCCGTAGCTGACTTGTTAAGACCTGCGTAGTCTCAAATGTCATCGGCGAGATTCGCGACGGGGTGGACTACGTACTCACTTACATGCAAACATCTTGACGTAATCTTTCGGAAGGAAACGAAAACCTCGATGTATGGAAACTGGCTTTTGGGAACAATCACTCCTTTCATAATTGCAGCTGCAAATAATAAGTAATGTTTTGTTATGGGCTCCGAAAACGCCGCCCAGCAGCATTAGCTAGCTAGTTTCTTTCTCCTAGTAACCCTAGTTTCTTTCTCGCTCACGCACACGCAACACACACACACGCACTTGCGGACCTAATTTTTATATTGCACTTTTTGTGTAGAAATTAAAAGGCGCCGCCTGCATCGATAATGTGTGTTTAATTTTTAATTATTATAAATCACAACATTTGATGAGTTTTTAACGTTCAGCCCCGTGACATCGCTGCAGAGTGCAGAGCCTTCCCTCTCCTCTCCGCGTGCCGTCTCACGCCGGCCGTCGGTTCTCCGCACTGGACTCTCTCTCTCTCTCTCTCTCTCCTCTCCCTCCCTATCTATCTCTATCTCTATACAGCACGCAGGCCGCACTACTTAAAGTTACTGATGACATACGGCTTGCTATCGATAATAAAATACTGACGTTTCAGGTTCTTTTCGATTTTATCAAAGCATTTGATACCGTTTCTCATTTGCTTCTACTGATGAAGCCCTGGGATTCACTTACTCGACACTAAACTGGATTTTTCTTACCTGGTTGGTCATTCTCAGTTTGTGGTTGACGGACTAGGCGGCGTCTCAAGGTGTCCAACCACCCAGAGTAGAGATCCTGGGGAATCTACTCTTTCTTCTCTACCTCAACGATATTGGCACCAACATGAGATTCTCCCGCAAAGTGATCTTTGCGGATAACACGCAAATTTATCTACCCTTTTACCCCTCTGAGTTGAACGCAGCGGTTACGATGATCTCACATGACGTTAATGTCATTTCTAACTATGCTTGTATAAATGGCCTATCTATGAACACAAACAAATCTAAGGCCCTAATTATCAGTAGCAATGCTAACATACATAACTTGGACTTAAATATCTGCCCTCCCACCTTATTAAACAACATTGTCTTACCGTATGTAAGCGAAATAATGAACGTTGGAGTTTATCTCACATCAAACCTATCCTGGTATAAACACGTTGCTCTTATTCCGCAGAAAATTCACTCGTCTCTACACAAACTCAAATATCATAAAAACTCCCTTTCCACGGATCTTAGAATTAAACTGATTTTGAGTCTCATCTTGTCCCACCTAGACTACTGTTGTCTAGTCTTCCATGACTTAACAGATGAGCTGAATACTACATTCCGAAAACTCGTAAATTGTTGCATCCATTTTATATTTAATCTGAAACGTGATGAGCCCATCGCACCTCACCGCCACCGACCTCGGTGGTTGTCGGTTTAAAATCGGTGACGATACTTTCTAGGCATCAGTGCTTATCGTGTTTTATACCTAGATTGTCCTAACTATCTTCCGAGCTCCTTCCACATATTGATCGATCCATTCGGCACTTCCAACGGTTACTTGCATCGCCAGCTACTGCTCCCTTCCTTCATATCCCTATTCGTCGGACTTCGACCTTTTATAATTCCTTCCGTTTGTCAGCTGCCTATTTTTTGCATTCTCTACCTAACTACCTCATTTGGAACCCTCACACTATCACAAAACCGGGTGGGTTGCTACTTGTTCGATTCCGTAGTCTAGTCTGCATAGAGCCTCTTTAGATACAGAGTCATACAGTGCTATTACTCGAACTCAATCTCATGTAATTGTAATTCAGTTGTAAGTTATTTCAATATTCGATCACTGAATTAGCAAAAACGTATACATGTTTCTAATAACCATACTCTTCAAACGATTGTCACACATTTCCCTTTAGCACACTTGGGCATAATAAATATAATCAATCAATCAATCAATGTCCCTCCCTCCCTCACCCTCTCACACTAATGTTACGGCCCATCTTAACGACGTACTTGAATGGCTCAACAGCTGTATTCGGTTAATCTTTAACTTATGCCGTGATAAGCATATCACTCCATACAAGAGAAAACTAGGTTGGTTGTCCGTACGGTCTAGACGGCAACATTTTCTCGGAATGATGGTGCATAAAATGGGGCACAATAACGTGCCAAAATACCTCCGCGAACTGTTTTTCAAATGTGCACCAACTGCACGTCTCACGCGAAATTTGTTAATGCTGATTGAGTTCCTTGTTCCACACTGAGGTACGTCCGGTGTCTGCAAATAATGTTAGAGAGAACATGACATGTCTACGTATGATTTGAAATTTGCCTCTCCTTCGCTCTTGTAAGTGAGTATGAGCTCACTTTGATTGAAGAGTAATGAATTGTCGCACTACTCGCCATCGCGATATCTCTTGGAAGTGAGCTTAGGCTCACTTCCAAATGAGATGTGAGATGTGAGATGTTACACAATAATAATCGAATGATGAAAAAGAGTACGAGCGAGAGAGCACAGAGCGGGGGGGGGGGGGTCCAATCACGGCTACACGAGAAGCAAATCACGTCGCCAGAATTTTGCAGGCATGGAAAAGTCCCGTTGGCCATAACATAAAAATAAAAGAGGAGGACAAACAAAGAGCCAGTGTTGCCCGATGAGGGGATCCTCCGATATTTAGGGGTATTTCGCTCGCGTACGGGGGTAAACGGGGGAGACAATTATTTCGGACATTTTTAGGGGAATATTCCTAGAACCGCTTATTCTGTCTCGCCTGTTTACCTCGTTACTGCGAGTCTCCCTACCTGCCAATTCTATTGAGCACTTACTTTTTTGCACGTTCCACAAGAGTTTTGCTACCCGAAAATGAAGTCCCCCCATGGAAATTTATATACGCAAAAATATACTGCAAATTTATTTTATTAATAATTGTAATATATGTGAAATGTATGCCATATATTGAAAATATATGTTGCATATATGTGCCAAATTCTAATTTTCGTAACGTTTTTATATATGAGATGTATATGCGTGGTATTACTGTACATCAATGTATCATATATCAATGATATATGTAGCATTTACCCTGCGTATATACCACATATATACTGCATAAATGGTACATATATGCCACATATGCGTAACATATCTGTATATAGTGTTTATATGTAATAGTGTACTTTAACTGTAAATTAAGTTTTTTAAGTTTAAGTTTTAAATTTTATTAAGTTTAACTGTAGTAGTGTTTATACACAGCATATATTTCTTGTCAGGAATATGTACCAAATATGTATGCGTCATATATGACGCATACATTTTTGATATATTTTTCTGACAAAAAAATAGATTGAAAATATATCGGAAATATATGCGTCATATATGCCTCATGTATGCATGATATATGGTGTTTATACGTAGCATATATTTTTTTCGTCAGAAAAATATATCGAAAATATATGGGTCACATATGCGTCATATATTTGGTGCACATATACTGAATATATACGTATTATTCTATTTTTCGTCATTATATATGCAACCGATATATATATATATATATATATATATATATATATATATATATATATATATATGTAGCATATATTTTCTGCATATATTTTACATACATAAATTTCCATGGGGGTCCAGTCGCTACTTGACAATTAAACTATGTTTACAACATAGTGAGCGCGCGTAAATTTAATAGTACAGAACAGAAATGACATTTCTTTCATTATCAATAACATTTATCGAGTGCACGTTATTTAATTATAAAAGGTACCGTAGCTTCGTAAAAACTAGTAATATATATTTTCGTGTAATGAGCGCTAACAACATATATGAGTGTGTGTGTGTGTGTGTATATATATATATATATATATATATATATATATATATATATATTGTGACGGACGATATTTACTCTAACCACGGTAATGGAAACGGGGACTGAACGAGAACTCAAAACCAAGATCTGGTGCGAGAAATCCGTCACCTTCGGCCGTTCCTCCCGTGCGCGTGCATCCGCAACCCGGGGCGCCAGAGACTTTGTTTCTCCGGTCGTCTCAACCGGAATAAACTGGGGTCAGGGTGATCAAACCCGACCCGCCAGGCGGAGACTGGAACTTTCCTTGATTTTTGTTGTCCACCGGAATCCTAACCGGGTTCGGAGACTGGAGCTCTCCTCGATTTTTGATCGCCGGAATCGTTTAACCGGACTAAACAGGATGCACTTACACGGGAAAGAACGGTTGCGGTAAAGCACGGCCGCTCAGGCTGTGGGTTGTGGTAGAGGGGTCGGGATTTACCGGGGGGGTAGTTTCAATCTTGACAGGATCTGTCTTTCGCGATTACGGTAACGCCACTAATAAAATAAAGTCATGTTTTATTTCATAATGCGGGAACCGGTGGATTAACCACCCGGGAACTTATTACGTAAACGCACTCAACGCGAACACGAAATGCGGGCGAAAACGTTGTACGCACGGGAGCGAGAGAGCACGACGACGTGTCTCTAAGGCGGGAACGACAGCGCGACGTCACGGGCGCGAGAGAGACCTGACACGTCTCTCGATCGCGAAGCTCGTGGCTCGACGTCCCATCGACAACTGTCACCAGAACGTCAAAAATCGGAATCGGACGCACTTCGGGAGGCTCTACTGTCTCACCTGAAAATTCGTCATTTTCTCTACCTCGCGCGACCAAGACCGGCTCGCGAGGGATAATTCGAGAGCGAGACAGAGCGCGTTAACAGAAAAACTGTCAACACGATCGCGGGATCCAACCGTGCGAAATCGCCGGTTCGAGCGAAAACTTATCTCTCGCCAGAATCGGGAGCTGAAATATTATTGAAATAATATTTTAATTCGGTAGCCGTCATCTCTGCCCGAGTTACCTCGCGATCGGATCGGGAACATACCGGGTGACTCTCTCCAACGGTAGCGGTGAGACTCTCTGGGATCGCATCCCCGGGCCATCGTGTGAGAGCGGGCAATGCTTCTTTTCAGAAGCGCGGCGCGAAAAGCTCCAGCTTCCGCCCGTAACGCAAACGGCCCGCTCTCCAACACGATGCACCACACCGTGGGGCGCCGGCATCTTAGCCGGGCGTGCGCCGATTCCCCAGAGCGGTCTCGTTGGGGGCTTCCCTCGGTCGGGATTGCTCGATACGTTGAGCGCCACGCCACTCGACCGAGTTCCGCCCGCCAACTCAACGGAAACGGGATCGGCAACAATAACAAAAAACGGAACACAAGGGGAGAAAGGCCCTTAACACGCGTCACGGTAGCGACTCGGGCATAGGCACGTAAACCACGTGATCGGTAACTGCTCTTGTGACGCGGTTCCAAAGAAATCACGGCACAATATATATTGTAGCGTAAATTCTTAACACCGAATTTACCCACACAAAAACCCTCAACCTCGAGCCACAAAATGTCGTAATAATTTTCCCCTTTTTATTTTCCCTTTCGGGATAGGCGCCAGGCGCGTAACGCGCCAGAGAAAATTCGACGAGGTTGATTAGCTGACGGCTAGCTGCAGCTTGCGTAAACCGGAGAGGGGCTGGGTGAAATTAACGTCGGTATCTGGAGGAAACAGAACAAAAAATAAAGTCCAACTCAGAATTCGAGATATCCGGGAACCATAATCTACTACTTTTATTTAAATAATGAAACTCAGCTAAGAGAGGAAAAACCGAAGATCTCGGAGGAAACCTCTCGCCCAGTGAACCAATGAAATTTAACAATAATTTTCTTCAACAATTTTCCCACACTCGGGATCTCGCTCTAGCTGTCACACGCTCGTACATTCACACACGCACATTAACGCGTCGCGGGAAAGCTCTCGATCGCGAGCTTTGCAACAAATGAATTCCCGAGGAAAGAAGATCATCCAAAACTTCGACTTAGCAATCGGGTACCAACCCAAACCGGTCTATCTAGCGAATACATTGTCTCTTCCCCGGCACACTAACTCTCTCACTCACATGCACGATAGCCTCCCACGTACGACGGTAACGAAAGGCAACTTCCCGTGGGTTTTAGCCCCAAGGCGCGTTCACGGGAATAGTAAAATAATCAAGAATATAATGTTGAAAAAGATTATCGCGGCCACGGCTTACGGCCGTTCGAGAGAAAGACGAGCATGTCTCGCGGCTCTACACACGACAATACAATTTTCGCCGACCTCAAAGAAACGGCCACCCTTCTTCGGGAACCGCCGAACCCGGAGCACGCGACAAACTATATATTGTATTCTCACGCCGGTAACTCAGACGCGAAGAATAATTACACGAAAAACTACGAACAAGATGCGCGAACCACCGATCTCAATTTAGTCCCTCGGACGAAAGAGCTCACCGATGTTTCAAGATGTTCCCTTATGACGAACCAGGTGTACGGCTCGTGAATTGTCACCGCGCTATCGGGAATATCGATCGACGATCCAGCTCGCTCCAAAACTCAACGGAAAGTGCCTCGAGTAACATGTCTGTCACGCTCTCGTTAACGACACCCCTACCTAATCGTGACGATTTCAGAAATTCGCGAACGCTCGGCCCTTTACGGCATTTGAATATTTTCCGCACTGTCTCTCGCAACGTCGTAGCGTTGAGCGATGCGCGAGAGCGAGAAAGGTGACGTGGTCTCTCAGCGGTACTCAGTCCCCACGTTCGAGAACCTACGATGGCAATTTTCTTCCACAGCTCGAAATGACTCGAGAGCTACATTTTGGAAGGCGGCAACGCTGGGAAATGTTCCTTTTCCTCGATGTTGTTTTCGTCCAGTCGCGATTGGTTTTGGGGTAGAGGCTCCTTGTGCATGATTTCTGTCGCGCAGGAGAATCCCTGCCGACGTATCTCCGTTAACGCGCGATGCCGAGGATCGCCGACGACGATGCTTTCCTCGCTGTCCAACGTCGGTGGCTCTCTCTTTCTCTCTCTCGCCCGAGGCGCGGAATATGAAATAAATTTTCATAAAATAATTTTAAAATAATCCTAATTTTATTAGCTGGCCCTGAGGAATCGCCTTGTGAGTGCTGGAGCGAGCTGAAAGTAACGGGCTCGAATTTTGCCACGTTACAATATATCAGGTTGATAAAAAAGGTTTGCCGCAAACATTTTCAAAATGTCTTTTTACGTATTGACGCAATATGACATCGAGCTATGTCGAGAATATTCTAGAATGTTTTCTACTCTTCCGCGTGACAGGGTATAAAAGGGCGAGCGCGCGTTCTAGTGGACAGAAATGGCTTCGATCTCGCAGGAGCAACTTCGAGCGATCATTTTTTACGAGTGGCGGCGCGGCACGAACGCAAGCACAACTGCTAAAAATATACAGGATGCATTCAGCGAGAACGTAGTTTCTCATCGAACAGTCCAGCGTTGATTCAATCGTTTTAAATCTGGAGACATAAGCCTTGAAGATAAGGAACGTTCCTGACGACCGTCGACCATCGATGATGAAGCATTACTCCGCTACATCAAAGAAAAACCGGAAGCAAGTACGCACGAGCTAGCAAGAGAACTTGGCTGCACCCAACCGTCAATAGTCAATCACTTACACAACTTGGGATACAGGAAGGTTCTAGCTCAATGGATACCACACCGTCTCACCGACGACAATAAGAACTGTCGCGTGACCATCTGCCAGTCTCTCCTGCTTCGCCACCGTCGCAAGGAGTTTTTAGAAGATCTTGTGACGGGAGATGAAAGCTGGGTCTTGTATGATAACAGAACGCGTTTAGCCTACTGGCTTCCTATCGGAGAAAAATCGCCACACCAACCGAAATCTGATCGTCACTCACAAAAGGTTTTGTTGTGCTGTTTCTGGGACGCAAAGGGAATGCTGTTTCACAATTTTCTCCCTGTAGGTAAGACGATCTCCTCTACACGATACATCGAAAATCTCCAGGAATTGGCAAAAGCTATAAGAAAAAAACGGCCAAGACGCGCGACTGTGCACCTTCTCCACGACAACGCGAGACCCCATGTCGCAAAGGAAACCCACAAAACAATCACTGAGCTTCACTGGAATACCGTTCCTCATCCACCATACTCTCCCGACATCGCGCCATCTGACTACCATTTGTTCAGACATTTGAAGGTATATTTGAGAAACAAAACTTTCGAAAACGTCGACGATCTCAGAAGGGATATTTCAAACTTCTTTGAGTTCCAGCCGCCGCAGTTTTGGGCAAAGGGAATAAATGAGTTGCCAACTAGATGGTCGAGTGTCATAAAAACCGATGGCGAATATATTGTTAATTAGAAATGTTTTGTATAAGATATATAAATAAATAAATTATATTCAAATTATTGCGACAAAACTTTTTTATCAACCTGATATTTGAGGTCTGAATTATTCCTGAGTGAGTTCTAATGTATACCTTTGCAGGTTTTTACGTATAACCCTTCCCAATTGAACTCCCTTCCTATCACTTCCTACCCGCAACTCGCTAATCTAACCTAACTTCCGTTGCATCCATAGCCGTCTTAAGCTACACTATACCGCATTTGCCAAGGATACGGGGAAACTGTGGAAAACCCGTACTGGTATAGACGGCCCCATATTCTTCTGATTCTCTGGTGAACAAATTTTAACTCAAGTATTTACACCAAGGCATTAGAAGTATTATCCTTCCACTTGCTGGTTGATGCGCCAGCCGGTTCACGGTTAAGCGGTCACCGCTCCGAGTATTGGCCACGCACAATGCTCCGTAACTCGGAGTACCGCCAGAGCCGAACCCCGACAGCTTATCCACCATTGTCGGTTTTCTATCTTTTCATATATTATCACAGATCGCAGTCGTGTCAACATCTGAGTATTTGGTAATTCCAATGCGTTTGTTTGTCCCCTTAGATTTTAGTCTCTTGCAGTGCATTTACTCTATTTTTGCGACGCATTTACTCCATTGCTATTTCTGTCGTTGGATCCGCTAGAGAACATATCGAGTAATTGCAGGTCATTCTCGCTAATCATTTTATACACCATTTCCAAATTGAAGTGATTGAGCATTGCTGCTGTTGGTTTAAATTTGAAGCATTCGACATTGAGAGTGCAGCAAACGTGTAAAATTCCTTCAACCATTCCAAGCAACATTTTGTTTCATACAGGGTGCGCCAGAGAAACTTACTTATTTGAAAAAAATTCCCGCGCGGTGAGTTGGGCGGGTAGAGGGGCGAGAGGGGGCGCATCTGGAGGGGGAAGTTCCCAAGTTTGTTTCTCCCTCCAGTCAGTAGCCATCATGCTCTGGTCTAGAGAGCAGCGGGCCTTGGCAGTCGAGAGCTTCTTTTCTAACGGTCGCTCACTTGTTGCTACGCAACGTGCCTTCCGCGCTCGCTTTGAAATTCCTCCTCACAGACTCGTTCCTGGCCGTAATTCGATTCTGTCGTGGGTTAACTCATTTCGGGAGTGCGGAAGTGTCGCTAAACCCAGAAATGGACTTCAACGGACCATCAGAACTCCGGAAAATGTCGAAAGAGTGAGGCAGTCAGTTGTGCGTTCTCCCCGGCGTTCGGCTCGCAAACACGCAGCTGCTGTGGGAATTTCTGACACCACTGTTCGACGAATTCTCCATGAAGACCTTCAATTTCATCCCTATAAATTGGCTGTTGTGCAAGAATTAACTGAACGCGATTTTGTTGCCCGTCAAAATGCATGTGAAATGCTGGTTGACAACCTGCCTGAAGACGCGGTCGTTTTTTTCAGTGACGAGGCTCACTTCCACATTTCCGGCTGCGTCAACAAGCAAAACATGCGTTATTGGTGTGGTGTAAATCCACGTGAGCTTCACCAGAAGCCACTTAATTGTGAACGAGTTACTGTCTGGTGTGCGATGTCGGTAATGGGAATAATTGGTCCTTATTTTTTTGAAGAAAACGAACGCGCAGTTACCGTGAATGGAGCTCGTTACAGGAACATGATCGAGGAATTTTTTCTTCCAAGACTCGAAGAAATGAACGTTAGGAACGTGTGGTTTCAGCAAGATGGAGCCACAGCACACACAGCACGAGACTCAATGAATTTGTTGCGACAACATTTCCCCGACCGCCTCATCTCTCTCAGAGGCGATCTCCAATGGCCGGCACGCTCTCCAGATTTGACTCCATGCGATTTCTTTTTATGGGGTTATTTGAAATCTCTGGTTTATGTCGATCGACCACGGACCATAGCACACCTCAAGAACAACATTCGCGACGCCATTGCCAACATACCGATTGATATGCTGCAAAGAGTGGATACGAATTTCAAAAATCGACTTCATCAGTGTATGCGCAATGGGGGTCGCCATTTATCCGATGTCATTTTCAAGACTGCATGAAAAAAAATTGGGATATTGTATTCTCAAATAAAAAAAAATTTAAAACAATAATTGAAGTACTTTTGTTTTTATTGACCTTTCAAATAAGTAAGTTTCTCTGGCGCACCCTGTACATTGTCTTTGAAAATATTTCTGATGGAAAATGCGTGTTCGACCGCAGCGTTCGAAAAGGACATACTAAGAAGCCCGAGAATCATATTTGAGATATTCACGAATTTTTTATTTCCCACTGCATCGACTATGTCGTTGATACCGGCCCAAAAGCTCTTAATATTGGAAATATTGGTCGTCTCAGTCCTGTGTTCATGAGAAGACTTCGAGTGGCAGAAATAGTTATCTCTCTAGCATTCGTGGTGCCTTGGTCGATGTGCAATTTCAACTTAGGCGTACATTCATCGTTTTATCTTATCCATTCGACAGTACTTTAGGCTGAATGGGTTTGTTGATAATGCGTCAACCTTTCAGTTTAATCACAACGGAGTGTAGCGTAGACATTATTAAAGACACCAACAATGCTTTATGCACCATGGTCTTTGCTCTGAACAAACATCAGATTTAAAAGCCATGGTCATTTTACCGGCTCTTTGGTAGGAATATTTTGGGGGATTTTTAAGGGGAAACGAAATCATTTCAGGGGGTACATCACATCGACCATCTGGAATCACTGCTGAGAACTCATGCAGGAAACCACCGGAACTCGCTTGAGGAAGGGCACCAGTCTAGAGCGCGGAAAAAGGTCGATCTCAGCCAATTTTATAGATGCCCACTTAAAGAATGAAAATTCCGCTAATGGCTGCTATTCTGAATATATTAAAATATCTTTATAATTTTTTCCCCGAAATTTTGTAACAAAACTGCGGCACTGAAGCTGGATGAAACGAGTCACTTTTGTCTGGAAGTATCGAATGGCCGGAAAGAGTTCTCCTCTAATTTTCACGTGAAACGAAAATTTCAAAATAATTTGACTTCTAAATTAGATTTTCCTTCATAGTACGAACGAAAATTTAAAAAATATCGATCTCTGATGAAATGGTGCATGGAGCAAAAGAAGTTTTCAACGTATCAAAATTCTCAACGTTCTTCGATGTAAAATGTTGTTATCAGGTGCCTGTAATGTCTCATAATAAAAAGACACCATCTCTGTTGGCCAACTAAAAAAATACTGTATTTATACTCTGCTCAGTATTGAGAGTAACTGCCACGTCCGCACACTAAGGAAGATGGGCGCAGACAGACGATATTTGTGAATACGACTTTGAGGTTATTTTCCTACGCCTGGATAGCGCTGATTTACCGTTACCGTTTTCGGCATTCAAACATTACACTCCTCCACATTTATTCGGAGCAGCGTTCGAATACTTCCTGCTCTTATCCTGAGATTTTCGGTTCTATACATTCGCTTACCGCGATTACAATTCCTCGATAAAAATCAAGTGTTACCTATATTACAAATCGAGAATCTCTCAAGGTTTACGCACTCTCTTCAAACGATGTAATATCAGCTCGCTTAGTGTCATTTGCGCGGAGATAGGATTCCTTGGTTTTTTCAAGTTTTTAGTCCTTATGTTCGAGACACTTGCGCTCACTTTCGATCCCTCCTCTGGTTCTGCCATCATTGGCTCCGATACCGGAATAGGCGCGTCCTTATCTACATTATTATTTACGTTCGCATTCATCTCTAGGTTACAACCTCAAATTTGGTCACGTCCGTTCGTACGTGAAACGTTACTGGCGTTAGTCGCTCAAGTACCCGCGATGTCCGCCACGTCTGTCCGTTAATATCTTTTGCCATGACAATTTCATTTGTACAAAATTCTGACCGTCCGTTACCTCAAAAAAACTTCTGTTGATTCGCTTGTTTTTTCTCCACTAGTTCCCGTAATGTGGGCTGAATTAAATCTAATTTTGTCCTTAACTTCCTTCCTATTTGGAGTTTGGCAGGACTGCAAGTTGTCGTGCGGTGTGGTGTCGCTCGGTAATAGAACAAAAACTTGCACAAGGCTTTATGCCTCGAATGACCCGCTTTTAACAAAATCTTATATCTGTTTTTGAAGGTACGCACCAAATTCTCGGCTGTCCCATTAGACGCTGGGTGGTACGGTGCCGTACGTGTGTGTTTAACTCCGTAACTCTCCATGAAATCTATGAATATTTTCGAGCAAAAACTCGGACCGTTGTCTGTTATTAACCTCAGCGGAATTCCCCGTGTGCTAAAGTATTCCTTTAACCCTTTGATTGTACTCTCGCTTGAAATATCGGACATCTCCTTAATATCAACCCATTTCGAAAATGAATCGATAATAGCGAGAAACATTTTAACCTCCACTGGGCCCAGAAAATCTGCGTGGAGCTTATGATTTGGCCCATCAGGCCATTTCCACGGATGCAAAATCGTTCAATTCGTTTATATCGGAATAATCCTTTAGGAGTGGAAATAGTGACTAAGGCTCTCGATTCCTCCTGTAATTCCAATTGTTGATAAGCCTGTGAGAGGTCTATTTTGGTGAAAACTTTCCCTCCGGTCAAATTAGCCCGAAGGTCTTGTACTCTCGGGATCGGGTAGCGATCGACTCGAATATGCGGGCTGACCGTTACTGTGTAATCCCCGCACAATCGAATTTGGCCGTTAGTCTTTAGTACAGGCACAATCGAAGTGGCCCAGTCACTATTTTCTACAGACGCGATAATTCCGTCCCGCACTAGACGCTCCAATTCTTTATCCACCTTTTCACGCATCGCATATGGTGGGGGTCTCGGTTTACAAAACACTGGAATAGAGTTTTCCTTCAATTTAATTTCAATTTTCTTTTTTGTGTATTTACCAAGCTTTTCGGAGAAAACTGTATCGAATTCGTTAACAATGGCCTCTACGTTACTTTTAATTTCATTTTCCATCCAGTCAATACCGGCCATTTCGCTATTCTCGATAATGATCGATAAAGGAATCGAAAGCGCACGGATCCACGTTCGACTTACGATCGGTAGTCCATTCGCCGGTAAAACAATTCCAGTTTCACACACTTATTCCTGAGTTTGACATCGACCTCAGCGATACCGACAGGTATTATCAACTGCCCCGGGTGTGTTTTAAATCGATGGTGTGTCGCTTTTCATTTTAAGGAGTCGAACTCATTCCGATCTTGAAAAAAAATAGCGCGACCTTGAATGTTTATTACGACGGTACACGGCGCAACACTATAAATACCATCCATGAAATTTTCGACCACGCTACTCTCTTCGCCTAGATGGAAAAGATTCTCGAAATTATCAACCTCGTCTTCCATATTCTCAATATAATTCTGTCTATTGCTATTCTGTTGCTTTTTCTTTGTGTGCTCGAATTTCCTTTTATTACTCTTGTTTACTCTACATATGCTTGCCAAGTGACCTTGTTTATGGCACGTATTACATTTATATTGCCTATATTTACAACTCAACGCTCGATGGTTCATACCTCCACAACAATAGCAACGCAAGTTTTTCTTATCGACTTCTCTTCCGCTCGATGGCTGTGATCTTCTTGCTGCTACGAAGTTAATTGTCTCCAATTGATTCCTTGTTGTCCGACCTATTTCAGAAGCGTCCCGGGCTGCGGATTCCAGTGAATGAGCCAATTCCACTGCTCGAGAGTACGTCAAATCTTTTTCGCTGAGCAGTCGCTTTTAAATCGACTCGCTGTAGAGACCCCAGACGAATTGATCTCTAATGCAATAATTCAGATTAGGGCCAAATTCACAATACATCAAAAGTCCCTTGAGGTTCGTCAAATACGTTCTCATATCCTCCCCCTCCTTTTGACGACATTCTTTAAATTTATACCGCTCCGCAATTACACTCGGCCTTCGTGCCAAATGGTCTTTCATCAGGGTCATTAACTCCTCGAATGACTAGGTGCATGGTAGGACTGGAATACAGTGGTTACGTAACAGTGTACAACCCTCATTTCCGATCAAGGTTAGAAAGAATGATACTTTCTTTACCCCAGGAATATCGTCAGCAATAAAATATTGATCTAACTTTTCTGGCCATGGCTCCCAGTCCTCCTGTATGTGAAATTCCTTAATTTCGCCGATCTTCGTCGTAACGACTGTTTGAACTCGACTCAGCTGCGACGTTACATTGGAGTTAACCACATTTTGTTGCGAAGAGTTCGATCGCTGTGCCGCAAACTGTTATTGATCGACGGCTAGTTGTTTGCGTTGCTCAAGTAATTGCCTTTTTGCTTCTTCAAATTCCGCTCGATCCTTTTCCAACTGCTTCCTTTCTTTCTCCAATTTTGCCTTGGCAAGTTTCGCTTCGTCCCCCATTCTTGGTCTGCACACGCATTTCCGTGTCGATTCCTTCTACAGTGATCCTTTATCAACTGCAACACTTTTTACCCTCGACGATTCTTTCTACAGCGATCCTTTATCGACTGCACAACTTTTTATCCTCGTCGATTCGTTCTACAGCGGTCCTTTATCGACTGCAAATCTTTTTATCCTCGTCACCATTGCAATGTCTCATGATAAAAAGACACCATCTCTGTTGACCAACTAATAAGATACTTTATTTATACAACTTAACTCTACTCAGTCTCGACAGTGACTGCCACGTTCGCATATTAGGGGTGATGGGCGCAGACAGACGATATTTGTGAATACGACTTTGGGAGTATTTTCCTACGCCTGGATAGCGCTGATGTACCGTTACCGTTTCCGGCATTCAAACATTACAGTGCCGAAAGCGTTTAAGTCAACCAGTGAAGAATTAACGATGTAATTTTGCCGACAGCAAGACACTGTGAGACAAAGGTGACTCGCTTCATGCGGCTTCAGTGTCGCCATTTTGTTACAAAATAACGTTAGAAAAATTGTACCGATTTGTGCCGACTGGGCCCGAATATGCAAAAACAAATTTTAAAAATACACAATGGTAATTTGGAATGAAGATAAAAAATGCAAAAAAGTTAAAATAAATCAAGAAAAATGCAACAAAAACTGAAAAGCGCCAAGGAAACCTTAACGAAATGAAAATAACCTCGAAAATATACAATAATAAATAAAAACCTCGGCAAAATACCAACAAAAAATATGTAGTTTCTTAACAAAGTATGTAGTGACTTAGCAAAAATATGTTTTTTCTGAACGGTTTTTAAATTCCATCGAGAAGTCCGAAAAAAACCTGCGAGAAATTACAAAAACGCCCAAATTTTTCCACGTAATCTAAACATTTTTTTGCAAAATCACTCTCCAAAAAATGTCGAAAAAAAGAATTTAGAAACCTTGTAAATACCAAGAAATTTCGAGAAAATAACATTAAAAAAAAAACGAAAAAAAGTTATAAAAAAAACAGGGCCGTACTTTTTTCGATTTTTTATTGCCGTTAAGCATACAGAAAGTGGCCAACATCTCAAAGATTCAATACATTTCTTACTTTACCGTTTCCTCAACAAACCCAACCCAACCTCACCAACAACTTATACAAACCCAACATACTCGAACAAATCAAACAAAGCCAACTCGATAGCGCAAACAAATCCAAAATACTCGGATGGGTCCAAACAAATCGAACTTGGCACCCCAAACCCTCGTACGACATTGTACTCGAATAAAATCAAATGAACACACTCGACAACCCAAATAAATTCGAATACCTTATCAAATCCAACATATTCGAACCAACTTAAACAAACCCAAGCAAACTTAATATAGACCGAACCGAAACAAATCTAAAAAACTGAAACCAGCTCAAACATACCGAAACCCATCCAATTAAACAAACCTAAACCCAGATAAACCCATCAAGTACAGCTCGACAACCCAAACACATCAAGACACGCGGCAGCGTCTTGGCGCCAAGTAATAAAAGAGAAGACGATTTCGGCCCCACTGATAAATACTCGACTGTTTGCGAGAGACCCGGAAGATCTGGTGTAGGTGGAAAAAGAAAAGGCACCAAATTCCGGATGTTCGAAAAAATTATATAAAAGCATATTCACAACAGATAATACAAATTTACAGTACACATGAAGAAAATTAGCCCGGTAAACGATGAAGGAAACCCGATTTAACGAAATGGGTGAGAACTTTCCCGAACGAGGGCGGAAAACGGCCACCGCCGTAAGACGCGACCCGCCGCGCAGTAAAGGATCGGATCGACCGAAATCTCGACGATCCGCCCGTAACGCAGTGATATCGCCCGAATTACGCGTTTGCAAATGCATCCCGAGTACTGTGGTTCAAGAGTAACTGAATATCCCGAAATATACGGTGAGGAATTTCCCATATACCGATCAACCCTTGGGACGACGTGTGTGGTCTGTGTGAACGATGAGGAAAGAATGAGAGTGAGAAACGGAAAAGCCGCGTAATCATGCTATCGATAAGAGAAATTGCCCCGAAGCGTGGCGCCATCGACGACAGCCACGAGAGGATCCCGGCATGACTCGCTCGTCTATTTCCCGCAGAAAATTAAGAAAAATTCGGAAATTCCGAATGGAACGTAATTCCTGAACGCCCACTGATCAACCCCACTGACGAACACGCCGCGTACTCTTTATACATGTAGTATCGCATTTTATCTGAAATTGTTTTACTTTGAACCAACGCTACGCTAACACGCGTCGCCGTATCGAGCATCTGAGAACATTTGAGAAGTGCAATCGCGGTTTAGTTGAATCGAACAAAGTAATTCAGTCATGTCGTAAATATAGTGCATACGCTCTTGTTCAGATTTGGCCTTTAGCACGGGTAATATTTTAAGCGCCGTGCTAAATTCGCGATTTTCGATCGTCTGTAAGCATGGAGCACCTAACTTACAGTTGATATTATTCTACACATAAACTGTCGCGTCTTTGTACGCCTGCATACCTCGCCTATTCCCGCTCGCCGCAGGCCTCCGAAACACGCTCATTTCCATGTCTAAATCGACAGTAGTCCTCGAACACCTGAACAAGCATTTCGGTCATCTCTGAGACTTTTCGGCTTCGTCAAGTAACGATAATTCCTTTCTTTTCGCGTAACGTTCACTACGCGCCTTCGGTTCTACCCACACTCGCGTAATCCGCGTCCCGTCCTCCGTGTGATCCACAACGACGTCAATAGAGAACCACGTTATATTTTAATAAGCCTTGACGGTGTAATTCCAGCTTTCGCGCAAACAAAAATCCTTCGTGCTCACGTAATTTTACTGGCGAATAAAAAATATGTTAAATATGATTCTATGATTATCGAAGAGCGTGTGCGGTCATATTTAAGGTCCTTCAAGCCGGATTAAAAAAAAAGGTTAAGCAAGTGAGATTCGTGAGCGTTAATTTAAGCGTTACAATTTCAACATTATTCAAGTGAAATATTTCCTACGGCTTGTGCATCAAGGCCAACTTTATTATTATTTAGCCTATCAATACGTGTATAAAGAATCGTATATAACGAAGTTACACCGCGAACAGTCGTCGTTCGAATGTTTTTCTGAAATAGTGTGAGTGACCAGCGTTTGTCTATTTTCATTCCGCGGTAACGCGCGTTACGCAGTCACTTTACTTGTGCGTGCGAGACTATTGTTCTCTCTCTCTCTCTCTCTCTCTCTCTCTCTCTCTCTCTCTCTCTCTCTCTCATTCTCGCCAGAGAGATTGCTTCCATCCTTCTCACTCGTGCTCAGAGCGAAAACTGTACACTCGTACACAACGTTACAGCCAACCGCTTCGCAATAACAATATACGAATACGTGCCTTCTCCGTCGCTCGCACCGTGCCCAGACTCTCGCCGAACACTTTATTCGGTATTTAAGGGGGGATTGTCTTTTTTTCGCAAAATTTACCGCTTCTTGGGAATTTTTTTGTGAAGAAAGTATACAACAGAAAACTTGTGAAACTTGGCATATAGTTTTATTGATCTGTTTACTACATACAAAAAAAATTTTAAACAATTTCATCAAAAAATCCGCCTCCCACCCCCCTCGACGCGCGATGGTCCTTTTTTGATGGTGTGCACGATTACAGCCTTCACGTTCATCCTGCAACAAAAACCCAAAAAGCATTTTACTTTAGACACATATAGCTAGCGTTCGATAAAGGGAAAAAAAATTGACGATTTGGTGACGTTTTGAACTTGAAGTATCGATTTTTCGAAAAAAATTGATCGATTTTTTGTTATAAATAAAAAACTATTAAACGTATTGCTTTTTTGCTTCATCAAACGATAAAAGGATGTCAGCTGAGCATTCTGTCCAAATTTGAAGGCAATCGGTTGAATAGTTTTTGAGAAATCGTGCACACCATCAAAAAAGGACCATCGCGCGTCGAGGGGGGTGGGAGGCGGATTTTTTGATGAAATTGTTTAAAAATTTTTTTGTATGTAGTAAACAGATCAATAAAACTATATGCCAAGTTTCACAAGTTTTCCGTTGTATACTTTCTTCACAAAAAAATTCCCAAAAAGCGGTAAATTTTGCGAAAAAAAAGACAATCCCCCCTTAACGAATAACACGCAAACGTTATTTGCAATTTGTGTGAAAATCAGTGTTCGCTAGTTTCGAATTGAAAACAATACTTATCATGGCTTCTTTCGAAGATCTCACGATAAGACAGCGATCACAGTTTCATCAACCCCTACGAGTTTTACTAAATTATAAAAAACTTGGCAAAGAAAAGTTTTCGGTCATGCAAACGAGCACGTGCATTTCCGGATTACGGGAACTGTGGTCTTCGTGTTGCGCTCTACACGTGCAGTTGCAACGAACGGGGACTGTGGCGCACTTCGCGCATGAATATTTCGTCAACAAGAAATGTCTCAAAACTGGAGCTGAGTACGGAGATGCTTTCGGTCAACTCACAGAGCTGTTGGAACAATAAGATAGCCAACCACGGTCAATTCCGAAGCTTGTGAACTCCACGATGATTGGCGAAGTACACGGGCCATCGACCTTCGCGCTCCCACGTATCACCATTCATAAATTTAGCGAAGAGCCTACCAACTGGTAGAGTTTTCCCGAATGTATCGTTAACTGCAGGTAAAAAATCTATGATTTAGAATCTTTTCCTAAGGGCACCCGAGTCAACATTTTCAAGCCGTGTTCAACCCGCGAAATGAAGGCCTCCCTCCCCGAGCAGAGGTCGGTGATAGCGGATTATTGGGTATCTAAATGAGGGCACAACGTTTGGAATATCAACACGCTAGGGCCTCCGATGAACTCGCTGAAGGGCAGATACTGGACTTTAGGCGCAAAGGAGGCTAGTGCTCAGCGCAACTGAACCTGCAAAACCCCCGGTGGGCCTACTCGCGCGCTCTCGAAGAACCTACTGACCCCCCGTTCAGCCTATTGCAGGCGCACTCCACACCCTCTAGACTCTCCATTTAGCCTATTGTAGGCACCACCGTAGTGCCTCCGGACGCTACATTCAGCCTATTAACGGTATATGTATCAGGAATAAATAAAAATATGCTTCGCACAGACACATAGTGTTCCGTCGCATGGGACGTGTTTGTAGTTGTAATTGTTAGACGATAAAGACGACAACTTCTCTAGCCTAAGGACCAATAAAAAAGGGAATTTCCCGAATTACAAGAGGGTCCGCGGGTAGAGTTGTACGTGTCACTTCGCTCACATCGAACAATCGCTACATTTGGCGCGCAGATGCGACGGTTTTTAATCTCTTTACAGTATAAGTAATAGTATAGTCTTCATTGCCGTAAAGAAATGTTTTAAGATTTTTTGAACAATAAGGTACACGTGCAAAACAGCATGGACTATCCTCGAGGACTATCTGACCAGCATAGTCGCACACCCAAATTAAGGGATTAACCTCCGCGCTCACTCGACTCTCGAAGCAAGCGCGGAAATGTTTTTATTATGGTGACTAGCGCGTCACGGGATTTTCCCTACGGTCGAGCTTGGGTCCGCCAGCGATGTCCACGTTGCACCCTTCTTTCCCACCAAAAACTCCTTTTCGTGATTCGTGATGAGAAAAAATCCTCCCACTCTCAATTTTGCACCAATGATAACTGCAAGAAAGGCAGAGTCTCACCCTTCTCCTTTTTTGAGAACTTCTCGTCACCAACTACGAATCTTCAGTTTAAAAACTCACCTCGACTGGGACGCATCAAGAACTACTGGACAACAGTTGAGGTCGTCGCGTGTCTAAAAGCCATTACACTATGCCTTGAGACTACTCTCAAGCACAAGGTCTATAACTTCAACTTAACCGAGACGTATCAAGACCTACTGGGCAATAGTTGAGATCGTCTCGCGTCGAAAAAACATATCAAAATAACACTGTGCCTTGAGACTACTCTCAAGCACAAGATCTTATACTCATTATCATAACAACAAGTAAATCTTAAGTCATTAGTTGTGAAGCGTTGAATTTTCAAATAAATAACATTTGTTCTGGTCCTCGTCTTCAATAACCAATATCACTTCCTAAACAAAAATCAAGACGTTGGTAATGAATTTTCCTGACGACGATACCAAAGGACTACGTCACCGCCAGAGTGTAAATCCGGCCTTACAACTCCGACAGGTCGAAGTGTTACCGCGCGGTCCCCATGTATGGCACACATAACAATACTTTTTTAAAATTTTCATCCGTTTATTTCCAACGTTCAACGTAAAATCAAACATTTTACTTTAAATCAACTGTATTTGTACGGCCGTGCGAATATTTTTAAAAAATGCGCAAACACCTGAAAAATTTACCAAGTGCGGCAAGCTTATTCATCGTTGCCCAAAATCTGTTGTACCTAGATTCGGTGAATTTTTTTTTTAAATTAACTACATTGGTGCACAACTCGTTTCACCTTCTTGCTTGTCGTCTCACAATGGACCACTCATCAACCCCTCTTGTACAGGGTGACTTTTATAAGGTGGACAGGTGTTTTTAGAGGGTCTTGCGCGGTGATTTTGCGACTGAAAAAAATATGATTTTTAATGGTTTTTCCCGCTTTCCTTGAAAAAAAATATATCGTATTTTTGTCATGAATAGCATTTGCCACAGAAAATAGAGTATTCTGGAAAAGAATAAAAAATCCATTTTGCGTGCAGGAGAATGAAGTTTATAAAATTCCGAATACGGGACACTCCCGAAAAACTATATTTGTGCTCCCCGTCATGGAGAAAAAAATTATCAAACATACGATTAAAGTGTATAAATCGGAATTTAATCAGTGGAACAAACGAGCTAAGTCAGGCACGACAGTGCTATAGGAAGTGCTAGTCTGCTGACGTCACAGCTGCAACTTCCGAATGGTCGGCTGTCACAGGAAGTTGGTTCAGAGTCCGATGATACGCGGTCGAGCCAAGGGACCTGAATGTGTCCCTATCTGAGAACTTGATTTAAAATAATGTCAATTTGTAAAATGTTTGAGGATTCCATGCACTGCAAATACGATTTTCAATCATTTGCGATTCGCTAACAACTTTTGGAATAAATGATTCTAGCAATACATTTTAAAGTAATTTGACGTGGAATTATTAATTTTTACCAAATATTACGAGATTTCTGTCCTTTAATGGTGCATAAATTATCTACACATGTTGTAGTTACAGAATTTTTGAATAATTTATGAAAAGTCAAAAATAAAAATGCTCGTATAATTTGGCAAAAAATAATAATTTCACGCGAAATTACTTTAAAATATATTGATAGAATTATTTATTGCGAACGTTATTAGCGAATCGCAAATGATGAGGAATATTGTTTGCAGACCATGAAATCCGCAAACATTTTCGAAATTGACATTATTTCCGATAAAGTTCGCAATCTATAGATCAAGTTCAATCGATTATCTTAAACCTCAATCTATGAAGGTATTTCAGGCACTTTAATCCCGTGAAACTGGGTCGTTTTCGTTTTTGCACTGCCAAACCAACAATTGTCGGTGGAAAAATTCTGAAAAAAATCATGGTGGATTTTAGACCGTACTTCTACAGGAATGATAAGGTTGTTTTCTTCCTTATTTTCGATTTTTAAAAAATTAATATTAAGTGAAGAAAATGATCTTGGGCGGGATGAAAACGACCCAGGTTTGCGAATCGCGGGTTAGCATTTGCTCCGCAATGGGTCAGATTGAGTCGAGACATCTGACGATGCTGCGACAACGACGGAAGGAGCATTATTTATTTAACAAAGATATAATCAGTGCTCGCAACGGTTCTCGGAGCACCGATCGGACATTCCTGACACTACTGCCCCGAATTCGTCTCCGATTTTATCTTATTTCCGGTCAGATCGGGTCGAGAAGTCTGACGAACCTGCGACAGCGAGGGAAGGAGCATTATTTATTTAACAAAGATAAAATCGGTGCTCGCAACGTTTCTAGGGGCCTCAATCGGAAATTCCTGATAGTACTTCCCCGAATCCGTCTACGATTTTATTTTATTTCCGGTCAGATTGAGTCGAGAAGCCGGACGATGCCGCGAGAACGACGCTAGGAGCTTTGGTTATTTAACAAAGATAAAATCGGTGCTCGGAATGGTTCCCGGGGCCTCGATCGGACATTCTCGATATTACTGCCCCGAATTCGTCTCCGATTTTATCCTACTTCCAATCAGATTGGGTCGAGAAGTCTGACGATGCCGCGAGAACGATGGTAGGAGCTTTGTTTATTTAACAAAGATAAAATCGGTGCTCAGAATGGTCCTCGGCGCCTTGATCGGACATTCCCGACATTACTGCCCCGAATTCGTCTCCGATTTTATCCTACTTCCGGTCAGATTGGGTCGAGAAGTCTGACGATGCCGCGAGAACGACGCTAGGAGCTTTGTTTATTTAACAAAGATAAAATCCGTGCTCGGAATGGTTCCCGGGGCCTCGATCGGACATTCCAGATATTACTGCCCCGAATTCGTCTCTGATTTTATCCTACTTCCGGTCAGATTGGATCGAGAAGTCTGACGATGCCGCGAGAAGGACGCTAGGAGCTTTGTTTATTTAACAAAGATAAAATCGGTGCTCGGAATGGTTCCCGGGGCCTCAATCGGACATTCCCGATATTACTGCCCCCAATTCATCTCCGATTTTATCCTACTTCCGTCAGATTGGGTCAAGAAGTGTGACGATGCCGCGAGAACGACGGTAGGAGCTTTGTTTATTTAACAAAGATAAAATCGGTGCTCGGAATGGTTCCCGGGGCCTCGATCGGACATTCCCGATATTACTGCCCTGAATTTGTCTCCGATTTTATCCTACTTCCAATCAGATTGGGTCGAGAAGTCTGACGATGCCGCGAGAACGATGGTAGGAGCTTTGTTTATTTAACAAAGATAAAATCGGTGCTCAGAATGGTTCTCGGAGCCTTGATCGGACATTCCCGACATTACTGCCCCGAATTCGTCTCCGATTTTATCCCACTTCCGGTCAGATTGGGTCGAGAAGTCTGACGATGCCGCGAGAAAGACGCTAGGAGCTTTGCTTATTTAATAAAGATAAAATCGGTGCTCAGAATGGTTCTCGGAGCCTTGATCGGATATTCCCGATATTACTACCCCGAATTCGTCTCCGATTTTATCCTACTTCCGGTCAGATTGGATCGAGAAGTCTGACGATGCCGCGAGAACAACGCTAGGAGCTTTGTTTATTTAACAAAGATAAAATCGGTGCTCGGAATGGTTCCCGGGGCCTCAATCGGACATTCCCGATATTACTGCCCCCAATTCATCTCCGATTTTATCTTACTTCCGGTCAGATTGGGTCAAGAAGGGTGACGATGCCGCGAGAACGACGCTAGGAGCTTCGTTTATGTAACAAAGATAAAATCGATGCTCGGAATGGTTCCCGGGGCCTCGATCGGACATTCTCGATATTACTGCCCCGAATTCGTCTCCGATTTTATCCTACTTCCAATCAGATTGGGTCGAGAAGTCTGACGATGCCGCGAGAACGACGCTAGGAGCTTTGTTTATTTAATAAAGATAAAATCGGTGCTCGGAATGGTTCCCGGGGCCTCAATCGGACATTCCCGATATTACTGCCACCAATTCATCTCCGATTTCATCTTACTTCCGGTTAGATTGAGTCAAGGAGTGTGACGATACCGCGAGAACGACGGAAGGAGTTTTGTTTATTAAACAAAGATAAAATCGGTGTTCGGAATGGTGCCCGGGGCCTCGATCAGACATTCCCGATACTACTGCCCCGAATTCGTCTCCGATTTTATCCTACTTCCGGTCAGATTGGGTCGAGAAGTCTGACGATGCCGCGAGAACGACGGTAGGAGCTTTGTTTATTTAACAAAGATAAAATCGGTGCTCGGAATGGTTCCCGGGGCCTCGATCGGACATTCTCGATATTACTGCCCCGAATTCGTCTCCGATTTTATCCTACTTCCAATCAGATTGGGTCGAGAAGTCTGACGATGCCGCGAGAACGATGGTAGGAGCTTTGTTTATTTAACAAAGATAAAATCGGTGCTCAGAATGGTTCTCGGAGCCTTGATCGGACATTCCCGACATTACTGCCCCGAATTCGTCTCCGATTTTATCCTACTTCCGGTCAGATTGGGTCGAGAAGTCTGAAGATGCCGCGAGAACGACGCTAGGAGCTTTGTTTACTTAACAAAGATAAAATCGGTGCTCGGAATGATTCCCGGGGCCTCAATCGGACATTCCCGATATTACTGCCACCAATTCATCTCCGATTTCATCTTACTTCCAGTCAAATTGAGTCAAGGAGTGTGACGATGCCGCGAGAACGACGGTAGGAGCTTTGTTTATTTAACAAAGATAAAATCGGTGCTTGGAATGATTTCCGGGGCCTCGATCGGACATTCTCGATATTACTGCCCCGAATTCGTCTCCGATTTTATCCTAATTCCGGCCAGATTGGGTCGAGAAGTCTGACGATGCCGCGAGAACGACGCTAGGAGCTTTGTTTATTTAACAAAGATAAAATCGGTGGTCGGAATGTTTCCCGGGGCCTCGATAGGACATTCCCGATATTACTGCCCCTAATTCGTCTCCGATTTTATCTTACTTTCGGTCAAATTTGGTCGAGAAGTCTGACGATATCGCGAGAACGACGGAAGGAGTTTTGTTTATTAAACAAAGATAAAATCGGTGTTCGAAATGGTGCCCGGGGCCTCGATCAGACATTCCCCATACTACTGCCCCGAATTCGTCTCCGATTTTATCTTACTTCCGGTCAGATTGGGTCGAGAAGTCTGACGATGCCGCGAGAACGACGCTAGGAGCTTTGTTTATTTAACAAAGATAAAATCGGTGCTCGGAATGGTTCCCGGGGCCTCGATCGGATATTCCAGATATTACTGCCCCGAATTCGTCTCTGATTTTATCCTACTTCCGGTCAGAATGGATCGAGAAGTCTGACGATGCCGCGAGAACGACGGTAGGAGCTTTGTTTATTTAACAAAGATAAAATCGGTGCTCGGAATGGTTCCCGGGGCCTCGATCGGACATTCTCGGTATTACTGCCCCAAATTCGTCTCCGATTTTATTCTACTTCCAATCAGATTCGGTCGAGGAGTCTGACGATGCCGCGAGAACGATGGTAGGAGCTTTGTTTATTTAACAAAGATAAAATCGGTGCTCAGAATGGTTCTCAGAGCCTTGATCGGACAGTTCCAACATTACTGCCCCGAATTCGTCTCCGATTTTATCCTACTTCCGGTCAGATTGGGTCGAGAAGTCTGACGATGCCGCGAGAACGACGGTAGCAGCTTTGTTTATTTAACAAAGATAAAATCGGTGGTCGGAATGGTTCCCGGGGCCTCGATCGGACATTTTCGATATTACTGCCCCGAATTCGTCTCCAATTTTATCCTACTTCCGGTCAGATTGGGTCGAGAAGTCTAACGATGCCGCGAGAACGATGCTAGGAGCTTTGTTTATTTAACAAAGATAAAATCGGTGCTCGGAATGGTTCCCGGGACCTCGATAGGACATTCCCGATATTACTGCCCCCAATTCGTCTCCGATTTTATCTTAGTTCCGGTCAAACTTGGTCGGGAAGTCTGACGATACCGCGGGAACGACGGAAGGAGCTTTGTTTATTAAACAAAGATAAAATCGGTGTTCGGAATGGTTTCCGGGGCCTCGATCAGACATTCCCCATACTACTGCCCCGAATTCGTCTCCGATTTTATCCTACTTCCGGTCAGATTGGGTCGAGAAGTCTGACGATGCCGCGAGAAAGACGGTAGGACCTTTGTTTATTTAACAAAGATAAAATCGGTGCTCGGGATGGTTCCCGGGGCCTCGATCGGATATTCCAGATATTACTGCCCTGAATTCGTCTCTGATTTTATCCTACTTCCGGTCAGAATGGATCGAGAAGTCTGACGATGCTGCGAGAACGACGGTAGGAGCTTTGTTTATTTAACAAAGATAAAATCGGTGCTCGGAATGGTTCCCGGGGCCTCGTTCGGACATTCTGGGTATTACTGCCCCGAATTCGTCTCCGATTTTATCCTACTTCCAACCAGATTGGGTCGAGAAGTCTGACGATGCCGCGAGAACGATGGTAGGAGCTTTGTTTATTTAACAAAGATAAAATCGGTGCTCGGAATGGTTCCCGGGGCCTCGTTCGGACATTCTCGGTATTACTGCCCCGAATTCGTCTCCGATTTTATCCTACTTCCAATCAGATTGGGTCGAGAAGTCTGACGATGCCGCGAGAACGATGGTAGGAGCTTTGTTTATTTAACAAAGATAAAATCAGTGCTCGGAATGGTTCCCGGGGCCTCGATCGGATATTCCAGATATTACTGCCCCGAATTCGTCTCTGATTTTATCCTACTTCCGGTCAGAATGGATCGAGAAGTCTGACTAGGCCGCGAGAACGACGGTAGGAGCTTTGTTTATTTAACAAAGATAAAATCGGTGCTCGGAATGGTGCCCGGGGCCTCGATCGGACATTCTCGGTATTACTGCCCCGAATTCGTCTCCGATTTTATCCTACTTCCAATCAGATTGGGTCGAGAAGTCTGACGATGCCGCGAGAACGATGGTAGGAGCTTTGTTTATTTAACAAAGATAAAATCGGTGCTCGGAATGGTTCCCGGGGCCTCGATCGGATATTCCAGATATTACTGCCCCGAATTCGTCTCCGATTTTATCCTACTTCCGGTTAGAATGGATCGAGAAGTCTGACTATGCCGCGAGAACGACGGTAGGAGCTTTGTTTATTTAACAAAGATAAAATCGGTGCTCGGAATGGTTCCCGGGGCCTCGATCGGACATTCTCGGTATTACGGCCCCGAATTCGTCTCCGATTTTATCCTACTTCCAATCAGATTGGGTCGAGAAGTCTGACGATGCCGCGAGAACGATGGTAGGAGCTTTGTTTATTTAACGAAGATAAAATCGGTGCTCAGAATGGTTCTCGGAACCTTGATCGGACATTCCCGACATTACTGCCCCGAATTCGTCTCCGATTTTATCCTACTTCCGGTCAGATTGGGTCGAGAAGTCTGACGATGCCGCGAGAACGACGCTAGGAGCTTTGTTTATTTAACAAAGATAAAATCGGTGCTCGGAATGGTTCCCGGGGCCTCGATAGAACATTCCCGATATTACTGCCCCCAATTCGTCTCCGATTTTATCTTACTTCCGGTCAAATTTGGTCGGGAAGTCTGACGATACCGCGGGAACGACGGAAGGAGCTTTGTTTATTAAACAAAGATAAAATCGGTGTTCGGAATGGTTTCCGGGGCCTCGATCGGACATTCCCGATATTACCGCCCCGAATACGTCTCCGATTTTATCCTACTTCCGGTCGGATTCGGTCGAGAAGTTTGACGATGCCGCGAGAACAACGGTAGGAGCTTTGTTTATTTAACAAAGATAAAATCGGTGCTCATAATGGTTCTCGGAGCCTTGATCGGATATTCCCGACATTACTGCCCCGAATTCGTCTCCGATTTTATCCTACTCCCGGTCAGATTGGGTCAAGAAGTCTGACGATGCCGCGCGAACGACGGTAGGAGCTTTGTTTATTTATCAAAGATGAAGACGGTGCTCGGAATGTTTCCCGGGGCCTCGATCAGACATTCCCGATACTACTGCCCCGAATTCGTCTCCGATTTTATCCTACTTCCGGTCAGATTGGGTCGAGAAGTCTGACGATGCCGCGAGAACGACGGTAAGAGCTTTGTTTATTCAACAAAGATAAAATCGGTGCTCGGAATGTTTCTTGCAGCCTTGATGGGACATTCCCGACATTACTGTCCCGAATTCTTCTCCGATTTTAATTTACTTCCGGTCAGATTGGGTCGAGAAGTCTGACGATGCCGCGAGAACGACGGTAGGAGCTTTGTTTATTTAACAAATATAAAATCGGTGCTCGGAATGGTTCCCGGGGCCTCGATCGGACATTCCCGATATTACTGCACCGAATTCGTCCCCGATTTTATTCTACTTCCGGTCAGATTGGGTCTAGACATCTGACGATGCCGCGAGAACGATGCTAGGAGCTTTGTTTATTTAACAAAGATAAAATCGGTGCTCGGAATGGTTCCCGGGGCCTCGATCGGACATTCCCGACATTGCTGCCCCCAATTCGTCTCCGATTTTATCCTACTTTCGGTAAGATTGGGTCGAGAAGTCCGACGATGCCGCGAGAACGACGGTAGGTGCTTTGTTTATTTAACCAAGATAAAATCGGTGCTCGGAATGGTTCCCGGGGCCTCGATCGGACATTCCCAATATTACGGCACCGAATTCGTCTCCGATTTTATCCTACTTCCGGTCAGATTGGGTCGAGAAGTCTGACGATGCCGCGAGAACGACGGTAAGAGCTTTGTTTATTCAACAAAGATAAAATCGGTGCTCGGAATGTTTCTTGCAGCCTTGATGGGACATTCCCGACATTACTGTCCCGAATTCTTCTCCGATTTTAATTTACTTCCGGTCAGATTGGGTCGAGAAGTCTGACGATGCCGCGAGAACGACGGTAGGAGCTTTGTTTATTTAACAAATATAAAATCGGTGCTCGGAATGGTTCCCGGGGCCTCGATCGGACATTCCCGATATTACTGCACCGAATTCGTCCCCGATTTTATTCTACTTCCGGTCAGATTGGGTCTAGACATCTGACGATGCCGCGAGAACGATGCTAGGAGCTTTGTTTATTTAACAAAGATAAAATCGGTGCTCGGAATGGTTCCCGGGGCCTCGATCGGACATTCCCGACATTGCTGCCCCCAATTCGTCTCCGATTTTATCCTACTTTCGGTAAGATTGGGTCGAGAAGTCCGACGATGCCGCGAGAACGACGGTAGGTGCTTTGTTTATTTAACCAAGATAAAATCGGTGCTCGGAATGGTTCCCGGGGCCTCGATCGGACATTCCCAATATTACGGCACCGAATTCGTCTCCGATTTTATCCTACTTCCAGTCAGATTGGGTCGAGAAGTGTGACGATGCCGCGAGAACGAGGCTAGGAGCTTTGTTTATTTAACAAAGATAAAATCGGTGCTCGGAATGGTTCCCGGGGGCTCGATTGGACGTTCCCGATATTACTGCCCCCAATTCGTCTCCGACTTTATCTTACTTCCGGTCAGAATGGATAAGGAAGTCTGACGATGCCGCGAGAACGACGGAAGGAGCATTGTTTGTTTATCGAGGCCCCGGGAACCATTCCGAGCACCGATTTTATCTTTGTTAAATAAACAAAGCTCCTAGCGTCGTTCTCGCGGCATCGTCACACTTCTTGACCCAATCTGACCGGAATTAAGATAAAATCGGAGATGCATTGGGGGCAGTAATTCCGGGAATGTCCGATTGAGGCCCCGGGAACCATTCCGAGCACCGATTTTATCTTTGTTAAATAAACAAAGCTCCTAGCGTCGTTCTCGCGGCATCGTCAGACTTCTCGATCCAATCTGACCGGAAGTAGGATAAAATCGGAGACGAATTCGGGGCAGTAATGTCGGGAATGTCCGATCAAGGCTCCGAGAACCATTCTGAGCACCGATTTTATCTTTGTTAAATGAACAAAGCTCCTACCGTCATTCTCGCGGCATCGTCAGACTTCTCGACCCAATCTGACCGGAAGTAGGATAAAATCGGAGACGAATTCGGGGCAGTGGTATCGGGAATGTCTGATCGAGGCCCCGGGAACCATTCCGAACACCGATTTTATCTTTGTTTAATAAACAAAGCTCCTTCCGTCGTTCTCGCCGTATCGTCAGACTTCTCGACCAAATTTGACCGGAAGTATGATAAAATTGGAGACGAATTGGGGGCAGTAATATCGGGAATGTCCTATCAAGGTCCCGGGAACCATTCCGAGCACCGATTTTATCTTTGTTAAATAAACAAAGCTCCTAGCGTCGTTCTCGCGGCATCGTCAGACTTCTCGACCCAATCTGACCGGAATTAGGATAAAATCGGAGACGAATTCGGGGCAGTAATATCGAGAATGTCCGATCGAGGCCCCGGGAACCATTCCGAGCACCGATTTTATCTTTGTTAAATAAACAAAGCTCCTACCGTCGTTCTTGCGGCATCGTCACACTTCTTGACTCAATCTGACCGGAAGTAAGATGAAATCGGAGATGAATTGGTGGCAGTAATATCGGGAATGTCGGATTGAGGCCCCGGGAACCATTCCCAGCACCGATTTTATCTTTGGTAAATAAACAAAGCTCCTACCATCGTTCTCGCGGCATCGTCAGACTTCTCGACCCAATCTGATTGGAAGTAGGATAAAATCGGAGACGAATTCGGGGCAGTAATATCGAGAATGTCCGTTCGAGGCCCCGGGAACCATTCCGAGCACCGATTTTATCTTTGTTAAATAACCAAAGCTCCTAGCGTCGTTCTGGCGGCATCGTCCGGCTTCACGACTCAATCTGACCGGAAATAAAATAAAATCGTAGACGGATTCGGGGAAGTACTATCAGGAATTTCCGATTGAGGCCCCTAGAAACGTTGCGAGCACCGATTTTATCTTTGTTAAATAAATAATGCTCCTTCCCTCGCTGTCGCAGGATCGTCAGACTTCTC
This sequence comes from Ophion slaviceki, assembly GCA_944452715.1. Classification (NCBI taxonomy): domain Eukaryota; kingdom Metazoa; phylum Arthropoda; class Insecta; order Hymenoptera; family Ichneumonidae; genus Ophion; species Ophion slaviceki. The sequence goes on along the minus strand of OX101784.1, from coordinate 21,117,999 downwards.
GACCCGATCTGACCGGAAATAAGATAAAATCGGAGACGAATTCGGGGCAGTAGTGTCAGGAGTGTCCGATCGGTGCTCCGAGAACCGTTGCGAGCACTGATTATATCTTTGTTAAATAAATAATGCTCCTTCCGTCGTTGTCGCAGCATCGTCAGATTTCTCGACTCAATCTGACCCATTGCGGAGCAAATGCTAACCCGCGATTCGCAAACCTGGGTCGTTTTCATCACGCCCAAGATCATTTTCTTCACTTAATATTTATTTTTAAAAAATCGAAAATAAGGAAGAAAACAACCTTATCATTCCTGTAGAAGTACGGTCTAAAATCGACCATGATTTTTTTCAGATTTTTTCCACCGACAATTGTTGGTTTGGCAGTGCAAAAACGAAAACGACCCAGTTTCACGGGATTAAAGTGCCTGAAATACCTTCATAGATTGAGGTTTAAGATAATCGATTGAACTTGATCTATAGATTGCGAACTTTATCGGAAATAATGTCAATTTCGAAAATGTTTGCGGATTTCATGGTCCGCAAACAACATTCCTCATTATTTGCGATTCGCTAATAACTTTCGCAATAAATAATTCTATTAATACATTTTAAAGTAATTTCGCGTGAAATTATTATTTTTTGCCAAATTATACGAGCATTTTTATTTTTGACTTTTCATAAATTATTCAAAAATTCTGTAACTACAACATGTGAAGATAATTTATGCAACATTAAAAGACAGAAATCTCGTAATATTTGGTAAAAATTAATAATTCTACGTCCAATTACTTTAAAATGTATTGCTAGAATCATTTATTCCAAAAGTTGTTAGCGAATCGCAAATGATTGAAAATCGTATTTGCAGTGCATGGAATCCTCGAACATTTTATAAATTGACATTATTTTGAATCAAGTTCTCAGATAGGGAAACATTCAGGTTCCTTGGCTCGACCGCGTATCATCGGACTCTGAACCAACTTCCTGTGACAGCCGACCATTCGGAAGTTGTAGCTGTGACGTCAGCAGACTAGCACTTCCTATAGCACTGTCATGCCTGACTTAGCTCTTTTGTTCCACTGATTAAATTCCGATTTATACACTTTAATCGTATGTTTGATAATCTTTTTCTCCATGACGGGGAGCACAAATATAGTATTCGGAATTTTATAAACTTCATTCTCCTGCACGCAAAATGGATTTTTTATTCTTTTCCAGAATACTCTATTTTCTCTGGCAAATGCTATTCATGACAAAAATACGATATATTTTTTTTCAAAGAAACCGTGAAAAACCATTAAAAATCATATTTTTTTCAGTCGCAAAATCACCGCGCAAGACCCTCTAAAAACACCTGTCTACCTTATAAAAGTCACCCTGTATATTGTCGCATGGGTCACGACTCATCGAATCCTTTCTGAATTCACCACACGGTGTGGGACTCTTTGTTTTATTTTGCGAAAATGTCCGTTTGAGGACTCACTACTTCTTTCGTGGAAGCATCGGTGGGGCACATTTTCAATAATTCATCGCGATTATCTGAAAAGCAATCAATTACTTGCTTATGAGCTAGGTTGTGTTTGCTACCAGCATTATGAATTTTACGTACCACTTATTTTTTTTATAATTGCGTAATGGCAATAAATATTTTTGGTCTTAGCATCGACCCACGTAATTCTTGTCCGGTCACAGACGATGCGATGATTGTCTGGAATTTGTGCAAGTTTCAAAACGTCGAACAATGTTTCCGGCGTTTCCAACCCTCCAGCGTCTTTTTTTCGTCGTACCTTGTCCCGTTTTTTAACACACCACGAGGGCATATAGTCTCTTGACTGAAGTCATCTTCGACGTATCATTCTATGTTTTCTTCTCTGCCATCGTTAAAAAATCCAGATAAAATACCCGATACGACCCGATACGACGCACGTATACGAGAAGCACAAGGCTGACTGCCGGAACGCACTCGAACGTGTAGAGCGCCCATCACTCTCCGAACCAACACACATACACACGTACCGCGTTTTTTGGCGCTTTAGGAATTTTTATGGAGGTGATATTGAATTTGGACTCAAAGCTGGTTAGATTGGGCGGAGGAAACGGCGTCGAGATCGAAAGCATGTTAAGGAGACCTGTGTTCTGCATATTTTACTGATACTGTGGGTCGAATGAAGGTTTGGGCGGACTAAATCAACCTGTTGTATTTTACGTGCCGTCTCCGCCTCTCGGCATACGACACGGCACCCAAGTGCGCGGGGTCGAGATCACGCCCGACTAACGCACCGCCCCGTCCCGTGTGCTCGCGCGCCAAGCGCCGAGCCCGGAACAGGGCGGCTACCAAGCCCGCGACTACCAGGGCCCCTTGGCAAGGGGGGGAGTACTTTCCAACCTCCCTACGACCTAAGAAGGGCCGCTCCCGAGTTGAGATGGAGCGCAACTCACACGCTATAACCACTGCCACCACGAATCCGACTCCATGGCCGGGTGGCGGCGGCTGAAGCCACCACCGGGCGCCCCGGCCCCCGTGGTACCAGTATTCGCCACTGGTCGGACGTTCGTGGGTCGATTTGGCCCACTCCGGAATAGGCTCTAACCAGCCATGGCACCGGTCCGCCAGCTCGGGTACGCGGGTGCGCCAGACCCGAAAGGGCCGGGTTCTACGACCTCCTGCGCCCTTCCCTGCGTGTTCGCCTGCAAGAAACCCCCCCCCCCCCCAACACTTACTCTGCTCCTGCGGTCTGGCTCCTCACCTCGAAGGCCCAGCCCGCAAAGCTCCTGAGAGCCCGGAACCTCTCGGGGAAGTCGACTACCCCTTGAAGCTCCCAGGCCCCGTCAATGCCCCGCCGGACGCCCATACCGGCCAAATCACGGCGTTCCGCATAACGCGGACAGTCCAGCAGGACATGAGGAGAAGTCTCCTCCGCCCCTCCGCACAGGTACCCCGGGGCCGCCGAAAGAGTCCTCCGGTGGAGGAACTCATTCAACGACCCATGCCCCGTCAGCAAGTATCCCGTGCAGGGGCCGAAGCAGCTCCTCCTCAGGAGCGCCGCGGGCACGGCGGGGTCGGGGACGAACAGGCGGGTGCTCTTGGGGCAGACCCGCCACCTCGCCCTCCACTCGTCCCACACGACCCCACGCGCCCGGGCCCTACCCACGGCCACCTCCTCGCCCCCCACTGCGGGAAGCCCCTACGGGACAGGCAGCCCCTTCCGAAGGAAGTAGGCCGCCTCGAGGTACTTGGCCTCCAAATCCCACGGGAGCTCCCCCATGAGCACCGTCAACGCCTGCGTAGAGACGGTGCGGCACACGTGCAGAGAGGCAAGGAGGACCGAGCGCTGCGCTCTGTTGAGCTGCACCGCTGCCGTCGCTCTCGCCCTCACGTAGCCCCTCCAAACGGAGGCGCCGTACAAAGCGCACGGGACAAAGAGGCCCCGGTACCAGGACCCAACGGTCCGGCGCCGGAGCCCCCAGTCCCGCCGCATCACCCGCCGCAGCTGACAAACCAGGGACGCGGTCTTCTCCCGGACCCCTCGCAAGCGGGGCTCAAAATTGAGCCGCTCACCCACGAGGATGCCCAAGTATCGGACCTCCCCCCTGTAAGGCACCGCGCCGCCGTCCAGGAGGACCCTGGGGTTCCTGGTGGCCGCGAACCTTCCCCGGAGCATCATGCACACAGTCTTCTCCGGGGAAATCGCCACCCCCGACTCGACACCCTACTCCCTCACCATCTCGAGGGACTCCGCAGCCCGAGTCTCAAGACTCAGGCGGGAATCCCCCTAGGAGATCAGGAGCGTGTCATCGGCGTAAGCGACGGCCTCGATGTTCGCGTCCCGGAGCCGCCGCAGCAAGGGGTCCAGGGCCAGATTCCAAAGAATCGGACCCGACATCGACCCCTGCGGGCAGCCCCGCTCCACGCTCAGCTCAACCCGGTCGTACCGAGAAGCCATGAACGCCCGACGAGCGCTGAAGAAGCTCCGCCAGACGCCCAGTTCCCGACTGAGGACTCCTTCCATATATCTCATGGGTAGCTGAACAACCCAGTTGCAACCTTAAAGCAGTGCACGAAGGAGACTGCCTCTAAGAGGACAGCCTCCTCCTCGTTCGAGTGCCCGAGGAGGTTCTTCACTACGAAGTCCCTCCTCAGGTCTTCTGGGCTCAACTCCGGGTCTACATCGTAAACGATGAGGCTCGGTTTCCTCTTGGGGGCGATCGCTGCCGTGAGGCTCATGCCGCTAAGGTCCACACTGGTTATCCGGTTCGCATCCTCTTGCGAGGCAACGTTGACGACGACGCCCTTATTTCGCGTCTGTCTAACAGACGCTACTTTAAGGGCGCCTCGAATCTCTTTGAGTCCGCGGAGGAGGTCCCTCTGAACCACCTCCACGTCTCTATCATCGCTCTTCTCGGTGGGCCGTACTATGACGGCCACCGTCTTCGGTTAGGGAGGATTCCTCCCCAACGTGACTGGCCCGACCGATGGCGCTTGCGCGCCACCAGCCGAGCCAGTATCGTGTCCTCTTTTCCCGGTAGCAGCAGCCGCGTACGACCGCCGGGGGGTCTCTTTCGCTCTTCCTTGGAGCACTTCGTCGAGGCGCCTCTCGGCCACCTCTAACCTCGCCAAATCCTCTGCCCGCCGACTTTCGGCCTCTTGCCTCTTCGCTGCGGCGTGCTCCGCCCTCATTTCGGCCTCAACCGTGGCGTCCCAGGCTTCGTCCCGGAGGCGCTCCTTTTCGCGCGCGCGGTTCCTCAGGCGCTCACGCTCTTTCATCACGGCCTGGACCTTCGTGCCATAGGTCGTCGCCTCTCTGCGCTAGTGCATCGCACCGTGTCTTTCTGTACGGATCTTGTTCTCGTACTCCGCCAGGAGGCAGAGCAGGACCTTTCCCACCGTCTTGTTCACCTTATTAGACTCCTTATACAGCACTCTCTCTATTTCTTTCCTCTGGGCAGAGAGCCAGTCGTCGAGGTCACCCTGCCTCTTCTCGTCGTCATCGAGTTCCGTACCAAGGACCTCCTTGATCTTCTTCGCCGCCTCCAGCCCCTCCGGGGAGGGGGGGGGCTACTACACCCTCGGGTACCCCAGCCACCTCCGTGGCCTCCATCACTTCCGCCGGCTCGGAGGGCGTTTCCGTAGCACGGCTATCTTGCGTCTCTCGAGTCTCTGCTTGGGTCTTGGACCTGGGTCCGACCTTCTTCTTTTTTCGCTTCGTGTCAGGGCTCTTCGCGCCCTCTGAGTTGGAGGACCCCGCCGGGTCACAACCGAGAGCGGGCGCCTCGCGTGAGCGCTTCACGCTACCCTGGGAGCGTGCTCCCAGGGAGACGATCGACGCCGCGCTCGAGCATCTCGAGATGCCTTTGCTCGTTGTTGGTTTGCCTGTTTCCGCGGTCACGTCTGCGGCCTTCGCCGCCTCCTCTGCTCCCTCCTGGGCTGTGGGAGGCCCAATGTCCGTTGGCACCTTTGCTTGTTTATTGAATTCGGACTTTTTCATTAAACTTCGGGGCTTTATACGAGACTCCCCACTCGCCCTCCCAACACCACCTTACCCCCCAGCCCTCGGCGGTTTCCCGCTTCGGGCACCCCCCCGGGGGCCCACACACTGCCCCCGGGCGCCCCGCGCCGATAACTCCACCGCCCGCAGCCCGGCTTGCTGCAACGTGGCCTCGGCGGGTTGCAGCACCTGGCGCCCAGACGGTCCACACCCTGGTGCCACCAGGCCCATCCGGGCAGTACACAGGCATTTTACACGTGCTGCTACGAGGCAGCCTACTCGGGGGAGCTACTTCCGAGCCGGGCCCCGGTACTATCACGCGGCCCCCGGGCGTGCCTGACCCCCCATCCGAAGGGGCCTCCCGGGTTTCCCACTGTACCATCAGAGCATTCGCCAGGCTCACAGGAGGCAGACGGCACGGAACGTCCGGGGGCGGGACGAGGTCCCCCGGGTCGTGCAGACTTGGTCTGGCCGCTCACCGCGGCCTACCTTGCCAGCGGATCACTGCAGCACGCAAGCCCCCCCGCCCCGACAAGGCGCTGCACGTCGGGGGGGGGGGGCGTGGCCCAGCTCAGGTGGTCGAAGGCCCCCTTAAAATCCACGAACGTGCCAAGCACGTATCGGTGGGGGGACTCCTCGACCACCCTCATCGCCGTGTGCCACGCGTCCTCGGTCCCTCTGCCGGCCCTAAAGCCAAACTGCCGGTCGGTCAGGCCGTGGGCATCCCTGCCCTCCAGCCTTGCCACCAGCACCTTCTCCAACAACTTCCCAAGGGCCGACAGCAGGCTGATCGGTCTGTAAGACCCGGCCTCGTCGGGCGGCTTCCCAGGGCCCTTTAGGATGGCCACGACACGGGCGATTTTCCACTGGGGCGGGAACACCCCAGCTTCCAAGCACCCGTTGTACATGGCCAGAGCCAAGTCCGGCGCGACCGTCACAAGCGCTCGCACCATGGGGACGGTAATCCCGTCTGGCCCAGGCGCGCTGCCAACCTTCATCCGCCTCAAGGCGCGCCACAGCTCGGCGATCGACATCGGGGCGGGGGGGTCGGGCGCCAAAGGGGCCACCTCCCCCGCAGCATCCCCGTCGGGGAGCCGCGGGAAGAAACGCCCCAAGAGCGCCCCCGTGCTCGCCTCCCAAGAGGTGGCAAGCACTCCCCCCACCCTAATGCCACCGATATCAACGGGGCCCCGCCGGCCCCTGAGGATCCGATAGACGTCTCCCCAAGGGTCGGCGTTACCCACCTCGCCGTCGAAGGACCTCCAGTCCTCCTCCTTCTTCCCGAGGAGCAGACGGTGATAGCCCCGGTATTGCTCACGGTAAGCAACCCGGAGCGCCGTCCGCTCCTCCTGAGGAGCCTCCCGCCGCCTCGCTCGCTGCAGGGCCACCCTGGCTCGCCTCGCGCGTCGCCTCGCCGAGTCGAGCTCCCGGCACCACCAGCGGGACCTCCTTTGCGGCCGTGCACCCGCCGCCCCCAGCTGAGACTCGTTAACGCCCTGAATCAGGGACGCTACGGCCTCGGCAAAGGCAACGGGCCCACCCCCGGCCAACGCCTCGCGGCCCACGGCCTCCGCCGCCCCTGCCAGGGCCGCGCCGTACTTTGCCCAGTCCACGTCGACGGCCCGCCACCTGCGAACAGGCAGCGGGAGGTCGGCCCCTCCGTCGATCCGGGCAAGGGTTACGCCAATGGCGTTGTGGTCCGAGTGTACCAGATCGGGCAGGACCTCCCACCCAACCCGGTACACTCCCTCCACACCCCTGCCCAGAGTGACGTCGATGTCCGACCGGCCCACAGGCCCGTCGAACGTGAACTCCCGAGACGGCTTGTTCAAGACCTCCAGGTCGCAAGCGACGATGAAGGTCTCGAACTCGCGGCCCCTGACCTCATTCTCATGGCCCCGGAGGCGGTTCTTGGAGTGCTACACTAAATCACCTGTTGTTTGTAACGCGCCGTCTCCGCCTCTCGGCTTACGACGCGGCACCCAAGTGCGAGGGGTCGGGATCACGCCCGACCAACGCAGCACCGTAAAACGGTGCCTACCGGCTTGCATCTGAGAATGCGGGCTCAGCACACGGTCGGTCGCGCCGAGCGACTTTCCAACACTCTAACAGCTCTGCAGGCTGCTGCCCGAGTTGGTGGGACGCAACTCACACGCCGGAACCGCCAACGGTTCCTGACCAGCATACGGCCAACCACTGCCCCCACGAGTCCAACCTCACGGCTGGCCCGACTACTCGCCGGTGGCTACCCAGCCCCCATGGTACCAGTCTGATTCACTGGTGGGAACTCCGTGGCACATAATCGTGCCACTGCACTTTGCGGGTCCCGCCCCGACGGCCGTGGTAGGCCGGCTGGAACGGCGGTGTCGCTACTCACCGAGGTTTCCACAGGCCTCCCCCCGTAGGGGTCGGACGGCAGGAACCCTCCTGCCGAACCAGTCAGTCACCTTGTGGGGCCGTGTCCCCACATCTCACAAACACTTTTGTTAACGCGCACAGATTGTCTGTCGATTTATTGGCCGAAGCCTAGGATAGCCACGATCACGTATAGCACTCGGCTTTTGCGCCACAAAATTGTCACTGTGTCCACAGTCAGTCTCTAGCCGGGATCAAGCTGTGCCCTGTACGACCGGGCTCGCCGGACGTACTCCGGGCACAGTCGGCTCCGGGTCGTATGCGCTACGTCCTCTCGTCCACTTCGTGTACAATTGACACACTTTGGTGTCTTCGCGGCGGGGCAAGCGTCCCGCAAGTGGTCTTTCAAACCGCAGTGCTCACAGAGCGAGTCCGGAGCACTGCAGTGTTTCGCAATGTGGCCGAAGCCACAGCACTTGAAGCACCGAGTAACATTCAGATACTCGGCGCTCCTATGTGAGCCCCAGCCGAGGAACACACGTCCCCGGCTGAGGACTCCTTCCATGTACCTCATGGGTAGCTGAACAACCCAGTTGTTCAGCCCCTGCTTGGTCTTAAAGCAGTGCCCGAAGGAGACCGCCTCTAAGAGGACAGCCTCCTCCTCGTTCGAGTGCCCGAGGAGGTTCTTCACTACGAAGTCCCTCCTCAGGTCTTCTGGGCTCAACTCCGGGTCTACATCGTAAACGATGAGGCTCGGTTTTCTCTTAGCGGCAATCACTGCCGTGAGGCTCATGCCGCTAAGGTCAACACTTGTTATCCGGTTCGCATCCTCTTGCGTGGCCACGTTGACGACGACGCCCTTATTTCGCGTCTGTCTAACAGACGCTACTTTAAGGGCGCCTCGGATCTCTTTGAGTCCGCGGAGGAGGTCCCTCTGAACCACCTCCACGTCTCTGTCGTCGCTCTTCTCGGTGGGCCGCACTATGACGGCCACCGTTCTCGGTTGGGGAGGCTTCCTCCCCAACGTGACTGGCCCGACCGATGGCGCTTGCGCGCCACCAGCCGAGCCAGCATTGTGTCCTCTTTTCCCGTTAGCAGCGGCCGCGTACGACCGCCGGGGGGTCTCCTTTGCAGCTCCTTGGAGCACTTCGTCGAGGCGCCTCTCGGCCACCTCTAACCTCGCCACGTCCTCTAATCGCCGCTTCTCGCACTCTCGCCACGACGCTTCAGCCTGGACTCGAAGTACCTCGGACTCCATCTTGGCGTCCCAGGCTTCGTCCCGGAGACCCTCCTTCTCGCGCACGCACTTCCTCAGGCGCGAACACTCTTTTTTCATGATAATGCACTCCGCTCCACGAGCCGCCGCATCGGCTTTCCAGTGCACCGCTTTGTGTCTTTCTTTACGGAGCTTGTTTTCGTACTCCGCCAGGAGGCAGAGCAGGATCTTGCCCACCGTTTTGCTCACCTTATTAGACTCCTTGGTCAGAACTCTCTCTATTTCCTTTCTCTGCGCAGAGAGCCAGTCGTCGAGGCTGCTCTGCCTCTTCTCGTCGTTCTCGAGCTCCATCTGAAGGACCTCCTGGTACTGCGTCGCCGCCATCCCCCCCGGGGAGGCTGCTGCGTCCTCAGGTGTCCCTGCCACCTCCGTGGCCTCCTTCTCTGCAACCGGCTTAGGAGCCGTTACCCTAGCACGGTCATCCTGGGTCTCTTGCGTTTCTTGCGTTTCTTGTGTCTCTTGGGTCTTGGGCTTAGGTCCGACCTTCTTTTTCTTCCGCTTCGCGTCAGGACCCTTTGAGGTACCCCCTGAATCGGGAGACCTCTCCGCGCCACTGCCGGGAGCGGGGGTCTCGCGCGAGCGCTTCACGCTACCCTGGGAGCGTGCCCCCAGGGAGACGATCGACGCCGCGCTCGAGCATCTCGAAATGGCTTTGCTCGTAGTTGCCTTTCCAGCTTCTATGGTCTCTTCCGCGGCTACTGCCGCTTCCTCTGCTCCCTCCTGGGCTGTGGGAGGCCCAATGTCCGATGGCACCTTTGCTTGTTTGCTGATTTCGGACTTTTTCATTAAACATCGGGGCTTTATAACGTGGCTCCCCAGCACGACCACCCGACACCTCCTTACCCCCCTCAGCCTTCGGCGGTTTCCCGCTTCGGGCACCCCCCCGGGGGCCCACACACCGCCCCCGGGCGCCCCGCACCGATAGCTCCACCGCCCGCAGCCCGGCTTGCTGCAGCGTGGCCTCGGCGGGTTGCAGCACCTGGCGTCCAGCCGGTCCACACCCTGGTGCCACCAGGCCCGACCGGGCAGTACACAGGCATTTTGCACGTGCTGCTACGAGGCAGCCTACTCGGGGGAGCTACTTCCGAGCCGGGCCCCGGTACTATCACGCGGCCCCCGGGCGTGCCTGACCCCCCATCCGAAGGGGCCTCCCGGGTTTCCCACTGTACCATCAGAGCATTCGCCAGACTCACAGACGGCGGACGGCTTGGAGTGCTACAGGCGGGACACGGCGTTCGCGTCCATGCCTGCCAGCACGGGCTCCCCCCGCAGCTGGGTAAATACCCACGCCAAATATTGGAGGTAGCCGTGGAGGGGCTCACCGTGCCGGCAGTACATGGCGCATAGGTACAGAGTACCAAAAACACCGCGTACCCACACCGTGGCACCCCCTTCCCCACCAGGGACGACGACAACCGCGGCGTCCAACGACGCATCGGCCAGCACGACGGCGGACTTGCCGTCGACACTCTGGAAGACCCGCATCCACGCCGGGATCCCCGCCACGACGGCACCCGCCCTCAGGTAGGGTTCCTGCAGGAGGGCGGCACCGTAGCGGCCCTCGACGAGCACCCGACCGAGGTCCGCCATTACGGCCCGCGAGCGCCGGCAGTTGAGCTGGAGGACGCGGAGCCCGACGGGCTCCGCACCCCCCAGCCCACCGGCGACCCCCCCCGCGCGGGGGACCGGCTAGCCATTATCGGCTCTAGCGGCCAGGCGGGCCCGCCCCTCCGCGGCGTCGGCCCTGGCACGCGCAATCACCGCCTGGTAGAGCGGGCACGCACCGTCCATCGCACGATGGTTGGCCGCCAGTCCGGCCTCCCCGCAGTTCACGCAGCGGGGAGGCTTCTCCCGCTCCGGGCAGCTCGCGGCCGGGTGGCCGCCACCGGCGCACCAGCCGCACACCACCTCCTTCTTCCGGCAGAAGGCGGCGATGTGGCCGAAGCCGAGGCACCGGTAGCACCGGTCCGCCTCCACATAATCCCGGACCACGCACGGATGCCACTCGAGGAATACGCGGCCCTTCGCCACCAGGGAGGCTGCCACCTCGGGCGCTGCCTCCAGGATCCAGTGGGCGCCCTGGCCACCCGCCCGCTTGCCGCTGCCCCCGAACCTACGCGCGGCCTTAACGGCCGCGCGGTACTCCTCCTCCCCGGTACCGGGGAGGCACTGGACGCGCAGGGCGGCGAGGACCGTCTCCTCCGACAAGTCCTCGGGCACAGAGAATACGCCCACCTTACTCCGGGGGGGCTCCGGCGCCGTCACGGTGAGCCCGCCACCGCGGATCGCCTCGCTCCCCCGGAAGAACTCGAGGTCCTGCTCGGACGTCATCTCCACCAGGACACCGCCCTGGACCGTCCTCACCGCCGTAACGCAAACAGCCGCCTCCCCCGGGTTCACCTACCCCTTCAGCCTTTCCTTCACAGCGGCCGGGGTCATAGTCCCCTCCGCCGCTTTCACGAAGACCGCGTGTTGGGCAACGCGCGGCCTTCTGGCCACAGGGCGCCATGGTGGCGCCTCCGCCGCCTGGACCGGCCGAGGCCCCTCGCTCCCAGGAGGGGGCAACGGGCTCACGCGGAGCCCTGACGCCACCGCCCCGGCGAACGTCGTCGGCCGTTTCGGCTCGACCGGGGCGGCAATCGGGGGGCGCGAAGCGCCACTGCTCGCAGGCACCCCCTCCCTCCGCAGCACGCGAATCAGGGCCTCGTGCGCGGAGCGCAGGCCCCCACACTCACCCTGCAGGGCTGACACGCCTTGTGTGGCCGCCACCAAGAGGGACATGAGCCCCCCCCCCAACCCTCTCCTCAATGAAAGAGGCGGTGCCCTTTGTCACCTTGCCATTCGGGTCCATTATAATGGCCCGGACCTCCCCGGCCAGACACTCGGCCCGGGCGACGAGGTCTGCGGGGCCCATACGCCTCGCAGCGCCCTCTCCGCCGAACGCCGTGGCCGGGACCAGAAGGCCGACCGCCGGCGGGGGCGAGGCCGCGACGCCGAGTCCGCCCCCCACCCCGGGCGGCAAACGCCCCCGGGACTCGCTGCGAGCAGCGGTCGCCTTCCCCTTCTGCTTCTTCTTGTGCCGGACGCGTATCCTGGCTTGCGCCTCGGAGCCCGCGACCGTGTCCGCGCTCGCGTCCACCGTCAACGTGCCGGGATCGACCGGGGCCACGCCGGCGGCCGGGGGATCGTCGCAACCGACTCGCCCGCCTCACACATCGCCCCGTCAGATCCCGACATCGGGCCGTCTGACAGGGCTCCGTCCCACCCCGAAACCAGGGCACACTTCTTCTTCCTGGGGGGCGTCGCTATCTTTCCTTCCTCATTTTTTGTGAACCTCGGCCCCGGCTTGGTCGCCCGGGCGGACGAGTCCGCCACGGACGACCCGCTGGTCGAATCACCGCCCGAGCGAGGCGCAGGCCTCTTCGTCACTTTCTTCGGACCAGGGGGCGCCGGGGGAGCCATCGAGGCATCCCCCCCTCCTCCACGCGACCGTCGCCGGGCGCGGCAGAGCCGTCACCGGCGTCGGTCGCCACCCCCACTCCGCGAGTGGGTTGGGCTGCGGGAAGCCCAGTGTCCTTTGGCACCTTTTCAGAATTTAAGAGCTCGGACATAGTTCATTAAATCTGGGACTTTTGACCGAAAGTCCCCAACTCGAACACCTAACGTACCCTTATCCCCCACCCTTGGCGGGGGCCGCAGCTGGCGCCCGCCAGCCCTACCCTAAGAAGGGCCGGGCCGGCGAGGCCGAGCACGGCACCCCGCTCCAAACATCCCACCCAGGGACCAACCCCCCCCCACACCGATAATTCCTCCCCCCGGAAACCGGCTTGCTGCGTTTGGCCTCGGCGGGTGCAGCACCTGGCGTCCAGCAGGTCCGCATCCTGGTGCTACCAGGCCCTGCCGGACAGTACACAGGCATTTTACACGCGTTGCTACGGGGCAGCCCACTCGGGGGAGCTACTTCCGAGCCGGGCCCCGGTATTACCGCGCGGCCCCCGGGCGTGCCTGACCCCCCATTCGAAGGGGCCTCCCGGGTTTTCCGCTGTACCTTTTTACGCATTCGCCAGAGACACAGGAGGAGGACGGCGCGGGGAAGCCGGGGGCGGCGCGAGGGCCCCCGGGCTGTGCGGACTTAGTCTGGTCGCTCACCGACAACCTTCCCCACGGATCACCGCGACTCGCTAGCCCCCCCGCCACGACAAGGCGCCGCACATTGGGGGGGGGGGGGGGTTGGGCGGACTAACAAAGGCTACACTGGACCAAATGGAAGCCTCTTTATGGCACTAATCTCGACAAATGGGGTTTCGTAGGTTCAACAGAGGCTGGCGGCTTGTGCATTGCAAAGGAAATGGCTCCTGCGAGTGTTCAGAGAAGACTATAAATTTTGACTCGGGCATGTTGCTCCCATGCTCGAACACGTACCGGTCTCTGACGCGAATTACGAAGGCGCCTGGACAATACTTGAAGACGAGTACTAGTATATGCGAGCGTTAGTCCTGTCACACATTCATGAGTTTATAACCTCACCAATTATGAAATCGGAAAACATGACCGAATTCAAACGTTGACGCGACACGGTTAACTCCCCACTAACTGCTTTAAGCAATTTTAAACGTCCTGTCGAATATTGGGGCGATTTATTGGTCTATTTAATCACGCAAAAAGTCCGCGCACTCGAACGGATTGGAGTTTACGGCTTGGAACGTCGAATTACTTCCCAGCGTTTGAAGTCTTTAAAGATTTTTTAACGAAAAGAATTTGCGGTGTCGCCCCTCCTGTTGAAAACAAGCCGCCCAACACGTCATCTCGCTCATCTTCAGCCAACCATAAAGTCCACTCATATCCCGTGAAAAACGACGCAACTGACCCAACCTCGAGCCAGCGTCATGCCAATCGCATTCTACCATTGGCCGATGAACGGCAACAGTACCGGCTTAGTGTTGCGCCACGGTAGGAGTGATCTCTTCGGCCCAACGCTGGCATGTACGGTTGGCCAATAGTAGGCTTACCGGAAATCCTAACAGTTGGCTGGGTATTGGCCCAACATTAGGCCCGTGAAAAACGACACAACCGACGCAACCTCGAGCCAGCGTCATGCCAATCACATTCTACCATTGGCCGATGAACGGCAGCACAACCGGTTTAGTGTTGCACCACGGTAGGAGTGATATCTTTGGCCCAACGCTGGGATGTACGGTTGGCCAATCGTAGGCTTAGCGAAAATCCTAACAGTTGGCCGGGTATTGGCCCAACATTGGGCTAAAGAGATCACGATCATTGATTGACGGTTGGCGTGATCACCGGCCTATAGTAGAGCTAAGGTCGGCTTCATATTATTGGCGCAATATTCGGGCTAGTGTTGGTCCAGTGTAGGGCTGTCAAAACAACCCAATGCTTAGCCAACAATCGATCAGATTCGCAAGTTTCTGTGCTCGATGATTGCTCATCGAAAGAATTATTAGATTCACTAACATCGTTATGCACAATCACTTGTTCGTAGAATGTTTCCAAATTTGTTTCACTAGCTACTTGTCTTTTTGTTTCGTTGCCTCTCATCCTAACCTACTGTAAAGAGTCTTCTAATTTTTGTCGCCGTTTTAACACTCAAGTGTTAAAACGGCGTTTCTTAATACTATCATAATAACTCGGCATTTTTTTAATACCAGGTGTGTAAGTATGAAACCGGAATTTGCCCATAGGTGGTGCTAGATGTCGATGCAGTTACCGACACATCACGTCAGCGGTGTCTTGTTATTGTATTGATATCCGACAAACATTTCCAACTCACAATAACACGAGTTTCATTCAGTAGCATTAGTTTATTAGAGATAAACATGTCGAGTTTTGTGCCAACAAATTACGATTTGCGGACAGCACTACTTTTCTGTTTTCATCTGAAGAAAAACGCAGCCGAATCGCATCGAATGCATGTGGAGGCGTTTGGTGAGCATGCTCTCGGTAAAACACAGTGTTTCGAGTGGTTCAAACGGTTCAAAAGTGGCGATTTTGACGTGAGGAACGAAGAACGTGGAACACCACCGAAAAAGTTTGAAGACGCTGACCTGCAAACCTTGTTGGACGAAGACGACGCTCAAACACAACAACAACTGGCGGATCAGTTAAAGGTGACCCGAGAAGCCATCTCCCTTCGGTTGAAAGCCATGGGAAAGATACAAAAGGTGGGGAAATGGGTTCCACATGAACTCAACGAAAGACAGCAGGAAAACCGCAAAAGATCATGCGAAATGCTGCTCGCCAGGTTCAAAAGAAAGTCATTTCTCCATCGAATTGTGACTGGCGATGAAAAGTGGATATATTTCGAGAATCCTAAGCGCAAAAAGTCATGGGTTACTCCGGGTGAACCATCAACATCGACGGCAAGACCAAACCGCTACGGACGAAAGACAATGCTGTGTGTTTGGTGGGATCAGAATGGCGTAATCTACTACGAGCTGCTGAAACCTGGGGAAACTGTCAATACTCAACGCTACCGACAACAAATGATCGATTTGGATCGAGTTTTGCGTGAAAAACGACCAGAATACCAACAAAGACAACACAAGGTGATTTTGCTGCATGACAATGCACCAGCACACAAAGCAAAACAGGTCCAGGAAACGATAGAGTCGTTCCGTTGGGAGATTCTTCAGCACGCGCCTTACTCACCGGACCTTGCCCCATCCGATTACTACTTGTTTGCATCGATGGGACACGCACTTGTTGAGCAGCGCTTTACTTCTTACGAAGATGTACGAAAATGGCTCGATGACTGGTTTGCCTCAAAAGAGCAACAGTTCTTTTGGCGCGGAATCCACAAATTGCCAGAAAGATGGGAAAAATGTATAGATAGGGACGGACAATACTTTGAATAAGTTACTTTGTATCATATCATTACAATAAACGTGTTTTTTCTGTACAAAAATTCCGGTTTCATACTTACACACCTGGTATACCACAAAACTTTAGTATAAATCAATTTTATTTTTAATAAAGTGAATTTCAGATAACAGTAATTATGAGTTTTTATTATCTCAGGACGTAGAAAATTGCATGCAGCGATAATAAAAAAACGTATAATAATAATATACGTAAAAAAGGATTTTTGTATATATGTATGGACTATACCGTTCAAAGCCAGTGTTGGGCCAGGATTGGCAATTCGTCAGTTTGCCATGCTAAAAATAAGCTTTGGCAAAACCACGGTCAAACGATTGGCTCAGACTCAGGGCCGGCGCTCGCCCCGACAATTGGCTGACGGTCATTAATTAGTACTGGCCCAGCGTTGGCTCTTCGATGGTGTGCCGAGCTTCAATTCGAGACTGGCAAACCCATGATCAACCGATTGGCCCATGTTCGGGGCCAACACTGAGATCCGATAGTTGGCTGACAGTTGGTAATCGATGTTTGTTTGTTTGGGTTCGTTGGTTTGCCATGCTTCAAATGACCACTGGCAGAATCATGGCCAAATCATTGGCCCGTAAAAAGGACCAACACTGGGTATTAGTGGTTGGTGCTGAATATCGTACCAAGCGTCGGCCGCATCTTAAGCGCCGGCAAATTTTTTTCACGGGATGACAGAGCCACCGCTTATAACACTGCCGCATGACAGTGTCCTAATTGTTCGGGAAACCATGTTCTCGCATTTTGTCCGGCATGGAAACAGAAATCAATCGACAACGTCTTATTCGATGCAGACGATCACGGAAATGCGCGAGCTATTCGTTCCCAACTAATATTCCATTTTTGAGTCCTACCTGCAGTCGGGCACGAAATCTTGATTGACCTTTGTTACATCCTAGCGAATGTGCCTTCTCTCGGTTATTCCCGATATCCTCATTTGCCGCCAAAAGCGTATTAAATGTATAAATCTAAGAATAAGACGCGCAACAACATTAAACGGAACTTGCGTACGTTCCGCGAGCATATTTTTCGTTTATTTTATTCAGTCGGTCCGCCTCGTGTTATAACCTCGCATTTCTTCAAGGCGTAAATATCGAACTCCCAGAAAGAAATACGAGGCACCACTCGAACGAGACGAGAAGACTTTGCGACTAGCCTAAATAAGTCCCGGCCGATAATTATTTAGCATGGTGCCGACGAAACGAGAACTCACCGACGCTCGATCTCTTCGCGCACCCAATATAATCTTTTGAAATGAGAAGTCACCATAGCCATAGTTTAACATAACACAAACCATGTGCATGCTTAGGTCTCAGATATCGAACTCTATATCCCATGCGCTTTTTCGCCGAAACACAGGACAAAGGTCCCCTGCCTTCGACACGTACAATTCTATATAAGGAATGATCGAGATCCATTCTGCGAATCATGAATATCGCGACCAATCACGCTAAACCTTAAAGTTCCTTCTCCCACTATCGAACCCCTCCTAATTTTCATATCAAGAAAGACTTCCTTCCTGCAGTCAGTCTTCCAATAATTTCCATCTCGTTCAGAACAAGTCTTCCAACAGTTTCCATCGCGTTCAGATCAGTCTTCCAACAGTTTCCATCGCGTACAGATCTCAGTCTTGCAAAATCGTCTTCGCTTCTTAATCTTGTTCTGACAGAATTCGAAGTGTAGTACGGATATCATAGAGTTTTGAATATTATACATCTTCGGGTTTTGACCGAAGTGTCGTATAAACGTTTAGTCGACTCTCGCGGCCTCGAGTCTATAAAATAGTTCAAGTGCTGTTTACCACGCGTATATACATAAATACTCTCAGCGCCCAAGAGTCTGGTGCTGGTGACCGCTTTCCGAATGCTAAGCGTGGCGTTCATCAACGAGACCTTTATCTGCGAGCGACAATCGATACTCTTGCGAGCGAGCGTACCTACACACTGATACACTCACGAACACAGCGACCAATGTAAGCGACAAATTTCATTTTATATTAATCCGATTGTTCCCCCGACTTCATAGTTATTTTCATTGTCATTTTGTCTGTATAAGTAACCTTTTTCATCCGATCACTTATTTGTAATAAACCTTTAGTTAAGTTTGTACAAATTTGTCGGATTATTTCTCGATACCAAATCACTGCATGATTTCCTAATTTCAACTCATTCCAAGCATTACCCCTTTTTACCTTCATCCCGTGCTATTGCGCTTGTCGTAGGCAAAAAAGGAGGGAATCAAAAAATATATGCCCACGTCCCTTCAGGACGTGACACCTTTTAACAGACGATTCGGCCGTATTAAAGGTAGATGGCATCACGGAGCTTCCCATGAAAGACGCGTTCGGTTTTCATGTAGGGGAAATCCCGAAAACGCGGAGTACGAAGCGTACAATTTTATCGCTCATCGCGCAATTGTTCAATCCACTAAGTTGGGCTTCGCCAGTGATTATCAACGCGAAAATACTCATGCAAGATTTATGGCTAGCAAAAGCTGACTGGGATGACCCCCCCAGGGAGTTATTGCGACGAACTCCCCAATTTATCCCCATTACGAATTCCGCGCTGAATGAAAATAACGAAATCGCATCGTGATATCGAGCTTCACGGCTTTGCGGACGGCTCGCAACGAGCGATTTCTGCATTCATCTATTTACGAGTCTTAAATTCACCACCCCATATTTCCGTATCGTTATTGGCGGCAAAGTCCAAAGTCGCTCCACTTCAAACGGTTCCAATTTCGCGACTAGAATGGAACCGTGTCCTACAACTTGTGCGTCTCCTGGAGTACGTCAAACAACTATTTCGGTACGACTCAATTCCCGTACACGGTTGGCCCGACTTCACGGCCACGCTCCCTTGGCTTGCTCAGCACCCTTCACGCTGGAAGCTATACACCGCAAATCGAATCTCTGAAAAACAAACAAAGATGCATGCGCAGCCTTATGCTTTACAGGACGGCCACGCCGATCAAAAAATCATCCTTCAGGAACAACGCTCAACAGCAACTATACATGTTGTTCAAGACCGCGAAGAGTTGGATTTTCCACTTTGCTTCTCCACGTTGGGTGGAGTTTACGTTGGGGTAAACTCCTCATAGCCACCGCTACCCTTTCCCACTCGTTGCCAAAACTGCGCGCACGTCAGTGAAACGAATTAACCGTTTCGAGCGCTCAGTCCGTCGAAACGTCCAATAAGCACGAGAGTTTTGGATTCGACGAATTCAAAACATTCACTTCAAAGCGGAAATGCACGCCCTACAATCGAACACGCCGCATCCGCGCTCGAGCCCGCTCAAGCTGTTCAATCCTTTCCTTGACGGGAAAGATCAGTTGCGTCTTGGCGGGCGGTTACACAATTCCTTTCTCTCTTACGACGAACGTTTTCCACGGATCATACCGCGTCATCACGTCAGTGAAATAATAATTCATTAAACGCATTTACGTTCCCTGCATGGAGGAACACAACTAACCCTCCGTCTCCTCCGTAAAAATTACTGGATCCTCGGAGCGAGACCCCTCGTCAAAACGAAAATCAATCGTTGTCTCAGTTGCGTCCGAAAATGTGCAGTGACCGCCAGTCAGCTAATGGGAGATCTTCCTTCCCCTGGAGTCAAATCGTCGCCACCGTTCTCACACTGCGGCGTGGACTACGCAGGTCCATTTCACCTCATTCCGTCTCCCCCATTCAATCTTATTCCGTATGTGGGATGAGAACAAAAATCTCGCAAATATTAAGGCTCGCTCTTCGTTTGGCTCACTACACGAGCGATTCATATAGAATACATTAACCACTATGCAACTTCCGATTTTCTAGCCGCATTTCAAAGATTTGCTAGTAGACGCGGTCTTCCGACCGACGTATACAGTGATGAACTCCGTCGTACGTTTATCGCGACGCTCAAGAACCCCGAATTGCGCGACAAAATCGCGCCTGATGGAATCCGCTGGCATTTTCCGCTGGCAAACATCACATAAACCGCGTAGACGAGTCTCATACTTTGTCTCAATTCAATTTTTCCTCGTTATTTTGTCAAATCGAAGCGGCGTTAAATTCACGCCCACTTTCACCTCTCCGCGACGATCCGGAGAGTTTCGAAGCGCTAACGCCAGGGTATTTTTTAATAGTTCGCCCCCTTTTCAGGCAAAGGGTCCAAGCAATGCGCGAACATTTCTGGAAAGATTGGACGCACGTTTATTAGAATACGCTGCAACACCGCACACAATGGCAAACGTCTTCGCGCGCGATAAAGATCAGAGCTCTGGTACTCCTTAAAAACGAGTTACTCCCCCCTTCGCGATGTGAGCTCGCACGAGCGGTCGATACCCATCCGGGCCCGAGGGCCTGGTGCGTTTCGTTACGTTGCGTACTGCGAAAACAACTCTTAAGCGTCCGATTACGAAGGGTCACCCCCTTCCTTGCGATTAGCTTCCAAGCGCCGCAGCAAATTACTTCTTGTTTTTAGTTAGTAAGTTCTCGATGCCATTGTCGGGTTGCTCATGTAAAATTTTGTTATTAAGATTCCGTAACAATGTCGCTTTACGTTTGTAATCCAAGATCGATCACACGGAAGGAATCTATCGAAAACGTTATGATTAGCCCTTTCGTCCAATTTGGAACGAGGCGGGCGGTATGTTCAGATTTGGCTTTTAGCATGCGTAATATTTGAAATGCGATTTTCAATAGTTTATAAACATGGAGCACCTATCTAAGCGTTGATATGATTCTATATAAAAACTATTGCCTCGTCGTACGCCTGAATACCCCGCTCTCCGCGGACCGCCGAAACGCTCTCATTTCCACGACGAAATCGACAGTAATCCTCAATCAGCCGAACAAGCACATTGATAACCTCGGAGACCTTTCGGCGTCGTCTAATAACGACAATTATTTTCTTTTCGCGTAACGTTCGCTACGTGCCTTCAGTTCGACCAGCAATCGATTTATCCGGGTCGCGTCCTCTGTGTGATTCACAACGATGTCAATAAAGAACCACGTTTTATTTTAATAAACTTTTACGGTGTAATTCTTCTAGTTCCCGCGCAAACCAATGTCTTTTGTGCTCACGAAATTTTATGAACAGACCGGCGAATAAAAAATATATTAAATATGATTCCACGATTATCGAGGGGCCTGCGTGATCAGCCCTTTTAAGGGTTGATTAACGAATCGTTTAACAGCGCACAGAGTGACGCGTTGAAGACTCGTCTCGGACAACTCGACACCTGACTGTTATCTTGCCTGCTATATACTCGAGTCTAAATTTCCAGCCTACTTTGGCCCTGTACATCCTCACCGTGGCAGGAAATAAAGGCAGTAAAGTAGCTTCAACTACAATATGAAAGGAGCTCCTACTTGACGCCTAGAAAGGGAACAAATTTCCCTTTTTTCCACATGTAGGCGCTACGGAGGAGGTCGAATGCCACATGTACCTATAGACGCACACGCATACACGCTGTTACGCATTCGGACCTACATGTACCTAAATGCGCATGTGTAGACACACTTATATAGGCGCATGCATATATCCCAAAGCATACGTATACGCCGACACATATATACGCTACTACGCATGCGTATGCGTGCAGCCTGCTATAGGCATCCGTATATACCAATACTCATATGCGCCGTTACGCATACGTATGCGTCTGCCTGCTATAAGCATCGGGATATACATGCACATGTACGGCATATTAATGCAGCATTATTTCAACTCCTGTTGATTACTGTTAAAATATAGGAATAAACAATTATCGATCGATCGCTTGTTAATCGGATCATTCCTACAATTTACCAATGATAAACGAAAATGATTGCTAATGCTGGATCGATCCAGCATTATCACTTTTTACCTTTCATGTTGTTCATACTCATACTTATTACAACATGAAAAGTGAAAAATAACCTTTGTGCATTGTAAATTAGAGGAATGATCCGATATAAGTTACGGCATAGATGCCGTAAAAAATATCAAGAGTATATTAACGTGAATAAAAACACAATTTTTTCGCTCGTAATTTCTTTACTTATTAAAACATGAAAAGTTAATGTAAATAGTTGAATGTATTTTCCGAAGACGCCAAATATATTAATTTAATTTATTAATAATTTCATTGATAAATGAATTATTATTATTGTGAAAGTCGCATTAGGAGCGTGGTGTGTTACGTGAGTGTGAGGAAATGAGTGGGGCGATCCTCGAACCAGTGCTGTACGGACCGCTGTAATAACCGGCTCTATGAAATATAGAACAGTACTCATTTAATGTAATACGTATCGTTTTCTTTTAACCTCTCCTTAAGGCGTTGCCCCCACTTGTAGCGCAAAAAAAGGCCTTTTTCATGATTTTTTTTTAAAGAAAACTGCAAAACTTTTTTAATCGATCAATATACCATCTTAAAGAACACATCTTGAAGAACTTTCAGTATTTTTTTTATTGAAAAATATTACATTGTTTAGTGGCAAATGGCCGTCAATGAAATAATGTTTTTATATACACGGTTTGCGGTGACCAACATTGTGGCGAAGTGGATCATCTGAAAAAAAAATGCGGATGGATTTAGTCAAATATAAGTATAAACTACCCAGATAGACAGATGTACCTCATATTGGCATCATATGTACATCATCACTGCAGCATAGAAAGTCTCACAGCTGTGTATCCCTTATGAGTGTTCCCGTTGAAGTCATATTTGCATCACATGATGATTCACAATAATACATCCAAATGAAGCAAAGTTGTTCTCACGCGAATATGCATGCAGTGAATTCATCAGACTAGCAAATTTGGCTCACGAATATCTAACAATAAGTGAGTGCATATGGGGCTCATATGGGTGTCACGGCGTGAAGAAACTGTAGTGCTCATATGGAGCTCATATTAGCGGCATGGCGTGACGGAACTATGCTGTGGTCATACGGAGCTCATATTAGCGGCATGGCGTGACGTCAATATGCTGTACTCATACGGAGGTCATATTAGCGGCATGGCGTGACGTAACTATGCTGTGCTCATATGGAGCTCATTTGAGTGTCATAGCGTGAAAAATTTAAAAAATCCAAAAATATTGATAAAAAAAATCTGGTAGGATTTTTATTATCGCCATACGCTTTATTGATGTTCCTGCCTATATGATAAATGGATTAAAAACGTATTCTGCCTAGTTAAATTTTGTACCTACCTACGGTTTGAACCACGTCTTCTAAATCGAGAGGCGAGCGCGCTACCTACCTAGCCATTCTAACACTTGTACAAGTTTTCTTTGCGTCTGCTTATTTGTATCATTCTGGATTTGGATGAATATCGCCATCATATTGCGCTTATGGGATGTGTCACTGATGAATATACATATTGCCGTCTTATTGCGCTCGTCGAATGTATCACTTACAAGGAGACGGCAGAGCCTGGATGTCGCGAATCGGGTTCTCCTTTCGCCTGGTGAAAGTTGAAGACCTCTGAATTAACGTCGTTTTTTTATTTTTGTTCCAATAGGCCTTAGTTGCTAAGATATCGCGATTTGAAAATTTGGGAGTTTTGGCTCGCGCGTAGAGTACGTTGAGCGTTGATACTTGAAACAAGAGCCACTGTAGCTAATACGGTAAGACGACGGACTGGTACTCTGAAAGTTCACGGTTCGCGTCCCCGTGCTTTTTTCTTGAATTTTTTTTTTTTTATAATCTCTCATAAGACTTTGCATGTGCAGGTAAAGAAGTCAATTTGAAAATATGTACTACTAGTTTAATTAATCTATTACATTAAAATAACTAATCCAATAATGAAGTCACAATTACATAGCAAAATAATATTGTATAACAAATAATTAATCTAATAATCAAGTCACAATTACAAAGCAAAATAATATTGTATAACAAATAATTAATCTATTAATCACGTCACAATGAGAAAGCAAAATAATGTGGTATAAAAAATAAATAATTAATCTAATTCACACTTGCAAATTTCGCGGCAGGTAATTATTCTGATTCTTCTTCTATCAGATCAGTATGTTGACAAATTGAAGGGTGGAAACCATCGTAAAAGCAAGGGTAGCACAAAGGCTTACGATACCACGAACATAAAATGAACGTAATACCACCGCAACCATATTTAACCTTATAAATTCTATCAGGAAAGCATATTTGAAGATATAGATCTTCAAATATGCTTTCCTGTGAATTAGATTAATAATTTATTTTTTATACCATATTATTTTGCTTTGTAATTGTGACTTCATTATTGGATTAATTATTTTAATATAATAGACAAATAAAACTAGTAAAACATATTTTCGAATTTTCTTATTTACCTGCACATGTAAAGTCTTATGAGAGATTATAAAATTAAAAAAAAAATTGAATTAAAAAAAAAGCACAGGGACGCGAACCATGAACTTTCAGATTGCCGGTCTATCGTCTTACCGTATTAGCTACGGCCGCTCTTGTCTCAAGTGTCAACGCTCAACGTACCCTAGGCACGAGACGAAACTCCCAAATTTTCAAATCGCGATATCTCAGTAACTAAGGCTTATTGGAACAAAAATCAAAAGCGACGTTAATTCGGAGGTCTTCAACTTTCACCACGCGAAAGGCGAACCCGATTTGCGACATCCAGGCTCTGCCTTCTCCTTGTTAGAAATATACATATCACCGTCATAGGATGTATCACAGAAACACGCATATCGCCGTCATATTGCGCTCATGGGATGTATCACTGAGAAATATACATATCGCCGTCATATTGCGCTCACCGAATGTATCACTGAAAACATGCATATTGCCGTCATGGAATGTAATACTGAGAAACATGCATATCGCCATCATATTGTGCTCCTGGGATGTATCACTGACAAAATATACATATCGCCGTCATATTGCGCTCAACGAATGTATCACTTAGAAACATGCATATCACCGTCATAGGATGTATCACTGAGAAACATGCATATCGCCGTCATGTTGTGCCCATCGAATGTATCACCGACAAACATGCATATCGCCGTCATATTGCTTGCATGGCATGTCTACTACCAGTGCTAACCCAGTGAATTCATCAATACAGTCATTGGATGACTTCCATATGACGTAAAATTTGCAGATATTAATTGTGGACACTTGAGCACAGCGATATGAGTTCAACGTGCTTCAAACGTACGATGCATTTGTAAACGACATATTGAGATCAAAATGCTTTGTACATTCACTATACTAAATGAGTTCACGGCTTTGCATCATGACATGTAGTCAATATGCTATAAAATTTGCGTCATCAATTGTATGCACGGCGTGATGATCACGACTGTCTATCTGGGTAGTCTTTAATCGAAGGATTTTAAAAAATATTCATTTTTCACAAAATGGCGGACAATCAAAGTTAATGGTTCGATTTTAACGAAAAAAAAAACGGCCGTTTTTTGGCTATAAAACGGCCATTTTTTTTTTTGAAAAAAAATCGAACGATTAAAGACTACAGTTTTTATGTATTAAATAAGCCTGCAAAATTTCAAGAAGATCGGTTCATTAGTGTTCGAGTAATCTTGGTCACCGACTTCAGAAATGCCATTTTGCCTATAACACCCCGACGATCTAAACGCCTAGCCAGAGTAGACAAGGAGTGAGATGGATAACATCACGGACAGGCTGTGATACTATTGTGCGTGCCTTCGGTTTACGGGGAGAGAGTGTGAAAAAGTCGAGTGAGTACCGTGTGCAAAAGGAGCGGGGTGTGTCACGTGAGTGTGAGGAAATGAGTGGGACGATCCCCGAATCAGTGCTGTACGGACCGCTATAATGAACAGCTCTACAAAATATAGAACAGTACTCATTTTATGTATTGGGAGCACAAATACGTCTCCGCCGTTTCACAAAAGACGTCCCCACCAGGAGGTTATGGTTGAAATTGTCAATTGTAAAACGTCATATCGTATGGTTAAACATCTGGCGAGACCATAACCTTGAAAAATTAGCAATTTTGTATCAGCATCACATAATTTTTTTCGTGCGGAAATGTCGAGATTTGAGCCGAATAAGCGTCATTTGCGGAAACTCTTGCGTTTGGCACAAATCTCCGTCTGATAATGCTTCCAATCTCACGTCTTCGGGCACTACATTTCCGCAAATGACGCTTATTCGGCTCAAAACTTGACATTTGTGCACGAAAAAACCCAAACTTGGGTAAGAATTTTTTTTTCACGTATGAAAAGTTTCTTTCTGGTACTGTTGCAGAAACTGAAAACATTTTTCAGGTAATCAAAAGTGTGAGCAATCAAAATAAACATTTCATTGTTTAAACACAACGAAAAACGTATACCCATAGGCATCGAGGTGCTAAAAATATCAAGTGCAACGGCTGAAAAACGATTGCAGATATTGCGACGTCGAATACGGATTTGTTTGCTTGATCACGTAAAAACGAATAACTTTAGATTCCGCTAGGCCAAATATCAATTTGTGTTGCATCGAACTTACGCAATGAAACAAAAATATGAGGGTTTCTCAAGGTGCAAAGAGAAAGCTGATTTGGAGACTTCCAGTATTTTTTTAGGTGACTGATATTTAGGAAGAAAGAAAAGAAACATCTTTCACTCTTTTTAAAAAAATATGGATTTCTTCGCAGTCTTACAGTTATTGTGCCGCTGAATCGCGCCAAGATATGTGCCCTCGGAGGTACGTCCCCGAAAAAAACTGGTGGCTGAAATCGGGCGATCGAGGACGGGTAGCTGGGGTCTTTCCAATGACGAGTAAATCTCCAACTCAGGAATTACGAACTTAGAATTATTTCACTTTATTATAACTAGGCAACATTTGATGTACAAAATGTTTAATTGCCTTCAGACCAACCGCCTCGGTTGCCAACCGAACACTGACTTCGGACGTTTCGTTCCTCTAATTGTTACCTCGGTTTTTTGGCAATCGAACGTTCTCGAACGTTCGAATCGTAGGATGCCGATTCAGCGATACGTGTCGCCAGTCACCTCTGGGGGTGCTTCACCAGCCCAAACTGCTGTGGTTTGCACAGGGGGCTATGGCCTCTCGATTTCATAAATCGAATTTGCTCATTTCTATGCATTTTGAAATATGCGTTAAATTAAGGGCACAACACAGTATACAAAAAGAATTAACATTTCATATCTTTGAAGACTGTGACGCGAAAATTATGGATTTCTTCGCAGCGATCGGAGACACTGAAAACCTCAAATTGCTAGATAATGAGCTGCCAGTCTCTGAATGTTGCTCACAACAACCAACGGCAATGCAAAAATTTATATCTCTGCGGATATAAATTTTTCATTGCCTTCAGTTGATGTGAGAAAAGTTCATGAATTGGCTCCTCTATACCGAGCAATTTAAACTTTTCAATGGCTCCGATTGCCGCGAAGAAATCCATGTTTTCCGCTTCGCAGTCTCTAAAGATATAGAATGTTGATTGCTTTTAGTTATTGTAAGACAAACGATGAAATGTTCATATCATTAGGCCCTGAAAAGGCAACAATATGTGTTTATCTTACATTAAATAAAAACAATCAAAATTGTATATCTTTAGAGGCTGCGAAGCCAACATTTTCTTCTTTGCAGTGATCAGAGACATCGAAAACCTCAAACTTCTAGATATAGAGAAGCCAGTCTATGAATTTTTCTCACATCAAACGCAGGCAATGGAAAAATTATATTACCATGGATATACATTTTCAATTTCCTTCGGTTGATGTGAGAAAAATTGAAGAATTTGCTTCTATATATGGAGGATTATAAATTCGGCAATTTCTCCAATCGCTGTAAACAAATCCATGTTTTTGGCTTTGAAGTCTCTAAAGATGTAAAATGTTGGTTGTGTTTAGTCAAAAAGCAAACATATGTATGCATTTGTTTTACACTAACTAAAAACAATCATCATTGCACTCAACAGTAGTTATTTCATTAAATTGTTGTCCAATTCAATTGCTTACTTACAGTAAGTGAATACAATCAAAAGTGAATTTGAAATCAATTCTCTCTGGACTGAATCTAAAGGGAATAAGGATTTTTTCCCTTCCAATAAAATATGTAATCCCTTTTAAAAACTTTTAAAAAGTAAAAAATGAACGTCAAGGAATAAAAAAATCCCCTCAAAAACATGATCGCTTGTATAAAAACCTTATAAAAACATTCTGATTTACCTTATAATGATTTTGTATATTAATTCAAGCAATGGTTTTGACCTTTTTTTAAATTGACGAAATGCACAACAAAATGTAAGATAGCATTTTTCAAACTAGCCAAGCCAGTTTACTTGACATGTTATACACAAAATTGTTAAACCGTAAGAGTATTATTTTTTCGAATATTTATTTTTCATTGAAAAAAGTCATATTACTATTATAACATAAAATTGATATCGCCATTATATAACGGTACAACGTATGTACCATACAAGTACACTGGGAATGCTGTGCAACGACTTAGCTTGCGTGGTTAAGAAAAAAAACTCGGTGAAGGATCTTGTCTTTTCCACCACTCAACTCTTAGTTAAACATCGTATTAAAGTGCCCCATCTTAGGAATACGAGTTGATCAGATAGTACTAATTCTATATATTACACTCAGCAAAAAAGTAAGGGAGCAGATATTTTTTTCCATTGTTTCAGTGATTTCCGAGAAACCGTAACTCCGTGAAAAATTGTCGTACCGGGGGGCAAAAAATAACGTTTTGAAGCTTCAAATCTAAAATTTAAGAATCTCGAGGAGAAATTTTGTTTCGCCTCATGCTCGGCACTATCTTAAGAAACAGCGGAAAGAATTTTTTTTCGAAGATTTTTGTTTTTTTTAAAAGCGTCCATAGGCTCAACATTTTTTTCTAGTTTAATCGATGCTGAAATCATGTGACGTGATTCTTTAGCTTCAATTTCATTTTTTTGCCTCAGTACGACCATTTGTTGGCAAGGTATTGCCGATTGAATGAAAAGTCAGCTTTTTTCTTTGATCATCGATATCTCATGAACTGATGATCATACAGCGAGCGGAAGGTGGGTTTCGGAAACTTCGATGAATCCTCTATAAGTGCCTTTATGTACAATATTTTAGAGGAATATTTTTTTTCTAAGCGTAATATTTATTTGAAAAAGTACAAAGATACGACTTTTTCTGCTGTTTTGGAAAATCCAGCGCCACTTTGCAAATATTGCGAAAATGACCAATGCTTCTAGGTTTTTTTGAACTCAATACATGCCTAAAAACCCTGTAAATTTTCGGATCGATCGGTTCAACCTTTTCTATTACCCGAATCGTCAAAGTTTTGTAAAAAATTAAAGGACCACTTTTATTGCTTCTTAATCATAAGGTAATGAAGATTAAGACGAAAAAAAATCGTTGTTTCTTATAATTTCGCATTGTCTACTCATAAAATGTCAAAAAACAAAATCACAATTTTTGGGAAATAATCAAAATTTTGAAAAAAAAATAATTTCACAATGTGTAGAAAATTGTATGGATCATCATCTTGTCACAATTTTGCATTTACTACTCATTAAATCTCGGAAGATCGGACAAATTTTAATTTTTGAAAAAAATCTTACCCAACCAACTTTGTACCGCCAGCATTAGCATTCCCCAAAGCGTACCGCGTGGAGGGTGCATGATCGGATTTGCGCTGCTTGTGTGCGCGCGCGTGTGTGTGTGTGTGTGCATTTATTTAAGGATGTGATTTTTCAAAATTTTGATTAGTTTTTTTCCAAATTTTGCTTTTTTTCCTCAAAATTTGAATTTTGTACCCAAAATTTTGAATTTGTTTATTGCCATTTGATGAATAGACAATGCGAAATTGTAGGAAAAACAACAATTTTTTGATCCGTTTTAATCTTCATTACCTGACGTACAAGAAGCAATAAGAGTGCTCCTTTAGTTTTTGACTAAACATTGACGATTCGGGTAAAAAAAACGGTTCAACCGATCGATTTTTTAAGTTTGTCACATCCGGAAGGAATGAGAGCATAATATTTTCGTTTCCCTCTTTGTTGCCTATGCCTAGCACAATAGCACGGGGTGAGCGTACAAAGGGGTAGTGCGTGTGAAGGAATATATTTAAGGAATTGACGCGATATTTCGGTATTGAGGAATGATTCGACAAGCACTCATTCATTTAACTCCCGCTTTATTACAAATGGATAGTCGGATTTGAATTTGAATTAATAATAACAGTGAAGTGAAGGGATAGTACAGAAAAATAACATAATGATGTGGTTTGCTTACATTTGTTGATGTGCGTAGCTGAGTGTGTGTTCGCTCATTAAGGGGCTATACCAGTGTGACACTTTCAAAAAATCGATTTTTTTCTCCTTTTTGGACAGTGTAGACTTTCAAGAATATCATTATCATTTATATCAATATCCTTTTATCTTGCAAAATCGATAGGTAAATATTTAAACGCGTTTTTCTCGAAATGAGATTTTTCACATTTACTGACGTAACTCAAAGAGCAATTATCCGATTGACTTGAAATTTGAACTGAATACTATTGAATATATTTACTGTAAAATGACGTAGGATATTTTTAGGATTGGATGGAAATTGACGGTTTGGCATTGAAAAAAACGACCATTTTATAGGCAAGAAAACAGACTTTTTTTCATAACTACGCTATTTTATTGGATTTTGATATTTTCCGAAAATTCTACGTCATTGTACAGGAAATACCTTCCAGTTGAACGACATTTTTTTGGTTTCAGCGACTCAATCGGCCGGAATTATGTCATCAGTGGAGGAACTTTTTTTCTTGCGCCTCCGAAGGCAGCGCATAAGTCACATGGATCTAAATATTTTTCTATGAAAAAATGATGTAATATAGGTCAAATATAGTCAAATATATTCTTAATTTTCCGAAACATTTAATTGGGTTACTTTTCTTTCGAAAAATTCCGGAAAATCACCCAAATTTTCAGCGTTCACACTGGTATAGCCCCTTAAGGTATCGGTAGAAGCTCTTATGAATATGGCCCTTTGCTCGTGGCCAGATGCGCTCGCTGTTGGAGTAGGTCGGTGACACGCGCACAAGATTTTCGGTAGGTACGTATATATAAATATATATGGACGGCGAGAGCTACTTGAAGCTCTGCACGATTTTAGAGCGCGAGAAACGGATTTGACTTTTCTACGCAGACTGTCGAACTTCTACGTTTAATCAATTCGAAAGAAAGACTTGCAATAAAATTACTCGTACAGAGATCGGAATTAAGACACGATAAAAGAACATGATTCGAAGTTGATTGACGGGAGACTGAGCTCTGAATTCGATGGGTGTTGTCGGGAGACTGACTTCAGGAAGGAAATCTTTCTTGATATGAAAATTAGGAGGAGTTTAATGGTAGGAGAAGGGACCTTAGGGATAGTGCGGTTTTGGTCATCCAGTTCTTCAGGAATTGGTCCATTGGTCGTGAATATATCGATTGATTAGCGTAATTGGTCGCGGTATGGTGTGGAGTAGGTTACAGATTCGCTAGGCACGCGTGTGGCCTTATTCCAGGACATCGGTTCTGACTATTATGCGTAGGAAAAGAAGGAGACCTCTGCCCCGTGTTTCGGCGAAAAAGCGCATGAGATATAGAGTTCGATATCTGAGACCTAAGCATGCGCATGGTTTGTGTTACGTCAATTTATGGCTTCGGTGACTTCTAATATCAAGAAGTTTATATATGGGAATACGCTGCGAGACCGGATGTCTTATTTTTTAGTCAGAGTTACAAGTTCGTTGGAGCTGTCTAGTCTATGTTATGTTTAAATAATCTAGGGTGGAGGCTTCTAAAGGTTTATTGCGATAAGGCTCTGTGTATCTTGTTAAAAGCCGAGGTGATAGGAAAATTCGATGACTGACGGTGCTGCTATCGTGCATATATCGCTGTGGTTTGAATATGCGTGCGGAACATGAGCACGTTCCTTTTTCTTAGATTATTCTTAGATTTATTCTTAGATTCTTAGATTATTCTTATTCTTAGATTTATCCATTAAATAAGCATATGACGGCAAATGAGGATATTGGGAATAACCGAGAGAAGACACCTGATGCACATTCGCTGGTATGTAACAGTTTACAGGGTTTTTGGGCATGTATTGAGCTAAAAAACCTAGAAACATTGGTCATTTTCGCAATATTTGCAAAGTGACGCTGGATTTTCCAAAAAGGCCGAAAACGTCATTGCTTTGTATTTTTTCAAATCAATATTGTGCTTAGAAAAAAAATATTCCTCTAAAATACCAAAATGCACTTATAGAGGATTCATTCAAGTTTCCGAAACCCACCTTCTGCTCGCTGTGCGATCATCAGTTCATGAGATATCGATAATCAAAGAAAAAAGCAGACTTTTCATTCAATTGGCAATATCTCAGCAACAAATGGTCGTACAGAGAGCAAAAAAACGAAATTGAAGCTAAATAATCACGCTACATAATTTCAGCATTGGTTAAACCAGGACATTTTTTTTAACCCATGGACCCTTTGAAAAAACTAAAAATTTCCTC
Organism: Ophion slaviceki; assembly: GCA_944452715.1. Lineage (NCBI taxonomy): Eukaryota > Metazoa > Arthropoda > Insecta > Hymenoptera > Ichneumonidae > Ophion > Ophion slaviceki. Next base: position 21,085,511 of record OX101784.1, on the reverse strand, counting down.
CACGAGATTCCTCCACGAGATTCTTGATTTCAAACTTCAAATTGCTTTTTTTGCCTCCCGGTAGTACGATTTTTCACGGAGTTACTGTTTCTTGAAAATCACTGGAAAAACTTAAAAAACATGTCTCCTCCATTATTTTTTTTCGCTGTGTATATAGATCCACGCAATTTCATCGTGCTAGAAAATGAATATTGCCGGAGTGTATTTTGCATGATTGGGTTCCAAAGAAGTAATGTCACCTACATTTTCCGCAGAATACCCTTGGTTATCTGCGGAATTGTTATGCAAGTGGATATCAAATTCATAATTTTACAAAGTAGGGATCAAATCAGTGATGTACTCCTAAACCACATGGCACTTAAAATCTTATTTCATTTGCATAATTAAAAAAGTTATATAAAAATATAAACCTGATCGCCTAACTATTACACATTGCATGAAATATATTTACTTACATAGACTTTGCCGTCCTCTTGCTAGCGAGAAAATATAGATCTCCGTTTTACTGCTGACATCTGTCGTCCTATATTCGATGGTTCAAAACGAATACAGTCGAAAATTTATTGGTAGTGGATATAACGTAGCGCCGGTACCGTGATGCGAATTGAGGGGTTCAACGTACACACCGATACCTCTATCAATGTTACCCTATCCGAATCACACTAGCGTAACGGACAGTAGATCCCGTTACTAATAACCCCAACAGTTGATCCGCTGCTTAGAAATTGAAATAATATACATACTGTCGCAAAAGTAATTTCCGCAGGCGGTGTAGGAACGGAAAATGTTATTCCTTGCCGAGCTTTTTTCCTTAACCATGCACGCCAAGTCGTTGCACAGCATTCCCAGTGTACTTGTGTGGGATATAAGTTGTGCTGTTATATAATGGTGATATCAATATTATGTTATAATACTAATATGATTTTTTTTCAATGAAAATAAAATATTTGTAAAACAATTATTCTTAAGGTTTAACAATTTTTGTACATTTTTTGTAAACTGGCTTGCCTAGTTAAAAAAATTGTATCTTACTTTTTTGTACATTGGATTAATTGAAAAATTAGATTTAAACCATTGCTTGAATTCAAATAACAAAATAATCACAAGGTAAATCAGAATGTTTTTATAATGTACAACAACCCATGTGCGGGTAGCCAACGTTCCGAGTACGGCTGACCCTTGGCTGTATTGCGGCAGCTCGTCGGCTGCCAACGATCGTCGGTCTATGACGACCCAGCGTTGGCGAAACTTACGCGCGATGCTTAGCTATCAAGCGGCAAGGAATCGGCAGTCAACGATCGGAACGCAACTATGGCCCAGAGTTATTGAAACTCTCGTTCGATTATCGCATCGACGTTAAGCTCGGTAGTTTGCGCAACGCTGAGCACCATGTTTCATCTGACTCTGGTTGATCACCGCCCGGATGAAGTTGGCTACCGTTTGCAGACCCAGAGTACTGCCAACGCTCGGCGGTAAGGCGGCGTCGAATGAGCAGTCGACGATCGGAATGCGACTATAGTTCCGAGTTGTCAAAACTCTCGTTCGATCGTCGCGCCGACGTTAAGCTAGGTAGTGTGCGCAACCCTGACCACCATGTTTCATCCGACTCTGGTTCATCACCGCCCGGGTGCAGTTGGCTACCGCTTGCAGACCCAGAGTACTGCCAACGGTTGCTTGGTGGCGAGGCGGCGTCAGATCAGCAGCCGATGATCGGAATGCAACTATGGCCCAGCGATATTTAAACTCGCGTTTGACCATCGCGGCGACGTTAGGCTCTGCAGTTCGCCCGACGTTGGCTACCATGATTCAGACGACACTGCAGGCTCCAGAGTTCGGCCGATGCTTGACCGTAAAACAGCAATATTGTTTTTATTTTCGTTTGAGCTTCGCCTCAATAGCACAATGTAGCGCGCAACGTTGGTAGCATCGACATTTTACAGTAGGATTAAGTTTCGATGCTGGTAACATTGCGGTGCGAAAACAATTTTGATAATTGCTGTGATAAATTAAGACGCTTTTCGAGCAATAATTTGAAATATTCAAATTGGGAAAGCGAGTCAACACTTCGGTAGAACGTTCCGGGTCTGACGTCGACAGAATGTATATTTTTTTAATAGTCTTAAGAAAATATATGCGGTCACCCTTCCTCATTAAAAGGTAGACAACCAAGAATTAAAAAAAAATAGTAATGATCAACGACTTGAAAAAATGCTGTTTAAATTATATATAAATCTACTAAAGTGTGCTTCTAATGCTTGAAAATTACATCGTTTTACTTGGCGCCAATTTTAATTTTCGCCCGTTCATGCGTCCATGTGTTCACTGACAGAAAAATTCTATTCATATTAACTAACCGCGTCTATTTCATTTTTGTTTATTTGAATACGCTAGATTTTTCGTGGAATCAAATTTTTATATAGCATTTCATTAATGGAATTCATTATTTTAAGGCGTTACCCCCACTTGTAGCGCAAAAAAGGCCTTTTTTATGATTTTTTTAAAAGAAAACTACAAAACTTTTTTAATCGATCAATATACCATCTTAAAGAACACATCTTGAAGAACTTTCAGTAATTTTTTTATTGAAAAATATTACATTGTTTAGTGGCAAATGGCCGTCAATGAAATAATGTTTTTATATAAACGGTTTGCGGTGACCAACATTGCGGCGAAGTGGATCATCAGAAAAAAAAATGCGGATGGATTTAGTCAAATATAAGTATAAACTAGTCTTTAATCGAAGGATTTTAAAAAATATTCATTTTTTACAAAATGGCGGACAGTCAAAGTTAATGATTCGATTTTAACGAAAAAAATCGAACGATTAAAGACTACATTTTTATGTATTAAATAAGCCTGCAAAATTTCAAGAAGATCGGTTCATTAGTGTTCGAGTAATCTTGGTCACCGACTTCAGAAATGCCATTTTGAGAAAAACGCGTTTAAAGTTTCAATTTCAGTTTACACGAAGAAAATATTTTTTTTGTAAACTTATATAGAATCATCTATTCCGGGCATCAAAAAAAAACTGCACTTCAAATTGCACTTTAAAAAATGCAATAAAAAAAATCGATTTTTTCAAAATCGCAAGTGGGGGTAACCCCTTAAATGTATTTATTTATTCAAATCAAAATATGTTTAATGTCGTCCAACTACTAAATATTTTATTTAATCCTAATAAATCTGTGATTCGGTTTCAGCTGTTCAAACAACAATTTCGTTGAATCCACTAAATTGAGTTATTTTATTTTATTTTATTTAAATTAAATAGAATTTTCGCAGCATCAACCATTTTTCTATTTGATTGAACTCATTGCCTATCTTTATTGCAACACACATATCAAAGAGGTGTGGGGGTAGAGTGGGTGGAGCGAGAGAAATTATATATTGTAACGGGTCGGAATATGTGACAACAAAATTTATTTGTTCGGGACTCGATCAGTGGAGGAATTAGTTGAGTATATACATACTCAACTAATGTATATACAAGTATATACAAGAGTATGTATATACAAGAGTATATACATACTCTTTTGTTCTTAGGTATTTTGTAATAAACTGTATTTTTTTCAGTTTTTATGACTCGATATATCGTGAAAAGCTCGCTGTGTACAAGTATTATGTGTTCGTTGTGTCCCTGTGTGTGTTTCGTGTGATTATCACGCGATTTGACCCGCTTCTCCGTGGGTCAAATACTTAGGTCGCGGACCAACTCGGATGGTATGTGTGCTCGACCGCGGTTGCATCAATCATCGTAGGTCGGTAATTCGCTTCCCCCTCTCCTGTCGCACTCTCGTTAGCGGTGTGGTGCTTCGCGGCGTGTTCTCGCCTACGGCGCTAGGCTACACGGCGTGCTTCCCCTCACGGTCTTACATACAAGTATGGAAACTCTAATGCTGGCGGCCGCGATCCGATGGATCAGTTAGCGTGGCAAATTTTGGTCCCAGCGCCGCCACTAGTTATCGCTGCGGTTCCGAAACCCGGACATACATAACCGCAATACGGCGAGCAACGGAGTGAGCGGTTGAAAACGTGTGTCGCTGAGTCTCTGATAACTGTTGTTTTTTCTGCGTTTTGGACACAGTACGTTTTCGATAAATTGAAAGCATATTCTTTCAAAATGGTGATGTGGTGCGCCGTACGGCGCAACCACATCACCATTTTGACCACACTTCACCACATGAAGGGGCGACATAAAAACATTTGAAAGGTTTCATTCTGCTTACCTCAATATGAAAACAAATGCACGTACAGAAATATCAGAGAATTTTCCGCATTTTTATTTTCATTAAATTGCATAAAAAATACGGGAATGAGGGATGGAAGAAAAAAATTGAGACAAGTGGCTTTGAACCTACAACAACGCGAGTATGAGGCAAGTACGGAACCACTCCGTCAAAGTTCACATGCAATGTAACAGCTCAAAAATCGTATGTACACTACCGTCCGAAAGTTTGGAAACACTCGCCCCGATACCGAGCCACACAAAAAGTTTCATCACTCTTTAAAAAATTACGATATCTTAATTTGCCAAGGGGCGTTTTAAAAAGGACATATTCAACTTTATTTACCTTTTTTCGAAAAAAAAATTAGGATTTTTTTTTAACCCGGTACGCACTTTGAAAGATGGTTGTTTTTTGGCTTATTTTGGGGGGGTTGAAATTTCAGCGCACGACTCGTGGAAAAAATGTTTCACTCTTTTTTCAATGAAAAACTTAGGGCAGGGAGTAAAAGCTCCAATTTCCTTTTTAGAAAGTTTCGTACGATTTCTTTTCGCATAAATATTGAACTTTTTGCAAAAAACGACCATATTTATAAAATGAAGCCTAACCCTGAAACTATTGGGTTTTCGTAAAATGACTAAGAGGGTAAAAAGTTACATACAGTCATTTTGGATGCAGCTAATTTTTTCAGAATTAAAGAAAAATTGAAAAATTGAAAAAAAATTGTTTTCAAAATGTTGTCTTAAGCCAACGAAATATTTTTTTTGTTCAAAAATCGGGTCTCTTCCCTTATCTACATGGCTTTTTCATCGAAGAAGCCGCCTCTCGTTTGGATCACTGCTTTGACGAGCCGTGGCATCCGCTCGTACAATTTATCAATTTTACCCCATTCCAGACAGCCCCAAGCTTTTTGGAGTTTATACCACAAATCGCCAGAAAATGTGGGACAAGTTTTTCGTATTTTTCGATCAAGCTCGTCCCAGAGGACCTCGATCGGGTTTAAATCTGGCGATTAGGGTGGCCAGACCATGTTGACAACCACGTGTGTCGCTTCTTGATTCCTCAGGTATTCGCGGCAGAGGCGAGAACTGTGCGTTGGATCGCTATCTTGCTGCATAACGAAGCCTCGACTGATCATTTTTAAACCGGATGGAATCGCGTGCCGGATAAGAATTTGTTGATATTGTTCTTTTTTCATGATACCTTCGATTTTTATCAAATCTCCGGTTCCATGGCCAGAAAAACACCCCCACAACATAACGGAACCACCTCCGTGTTTAACCGTGGACACCAATTACTGGGGTGCCATTTTTTCCTCGGCGCTCCGTCGAACAACAGTTCTTCGAGGCGATCCGAAAATAAAAAAATTGGATTCGTCTGTCCACAACACGTTTCGCCATTGTTCAATCGTCCAACCTCGATGTTGTAGTGCCCACTGAAACCTTTTTTTTATTCGCAGGACGCAGTAAGGGTTTTTTCACCGCAACACAACCTCTTAGTTCAGCATTTAGCAAACGACGCTTCACTGTTGTCACGGAAACTTGATTTTCGTGCGATTTATTGAATGAAGCTTGGATTTCAGGCGCTGTTAAGCGTTGATTTCTTCTGCTGGTCATCACGATTTGTCAATTGCGTTTTTGAATAAAGTTCAATATTTATGCGAAAAAAAATCGTACGAAACTTTCTAAAAAAGGAAATTGAAGCTTTTACTCCCTGCCTTAAGTTTTTCATGGAAAAAACAGCGAAAAATTTTTTTCACGAGTCGTGCGCTAAAAATTCCACCACCCCCCCCCCCCAAAAAAGCCACGAAACGACCATCTTTCAAAGTGCGTACCGGGTTAAAAAAAATCCTAATTTTTTTTTGAAAACAGGTAAATGAAGTTAAATAGCTCCCTTTCAAAACGCCGCTTGGCAAATTAAGATATAGTCATTCTTAAAAGAGTGATGAAACTTTTTGTGTGGCTCGGTGTCGGGGCGAGTGTTTCCAAACTTTTGGATGGTAGTGTATATGCTTATCACGCTCGCTTGGCTTTGGAAAGTTTGTTTGTTTGATTACGATTAGGATGATACATTTTGTTATTGTATTAATCGAAACTGACAGGACTAACGCCTTTTCCTGGCCTGTTAACAGTGTTTCGAATTCATACAAAATATCCGTGTAACGAACATGAAGGTGGGACAGCGATAGAGGGATAGAAGCATGACCGACTAGTGCTGTCTCTGTCTGACCCCCCGGCCGCGCCACAGCGGGTATTCAGATCGCAACGAACCTAGTGGCGACTAGTGAACTAGCAACTCTCTCCAATAAGCTACCTACCCCTTCCGCTGGAGTTGCCAGACCTGTATGCAAGACCGCGCTTCCCCTTGTCTCCTAGGGAGATCGACCATAGCGCACTCTGTTGTGGCGCGCTCTCGTGTTTGCGGCGCGCTTCCCCCTCTCTCCTAGGGAGATTGATCGTGGCGCGTTCGATCGCGCCACGGCGCTGGGGTTCACGGCGCGCTTCCCCCTCTTTCGCTAGAGCTGCCCGTTGCGCGCGGTGTCGAGCGCGCTCTCGTGCTGCGCGCCGACCCTGACTCCCCCTTCCCTGACTACTCGCGGCTCGGCGGATCGCGGGGCGCTCTCGATGGTATCGCTACGGCGCGCTTGTCCTGAATTACTATGCGTGACCGTTATCAACTACCATGCGCCGGTAATCGATTATTCTAACTATGGATCCCGCCGTCGGAGGGCGCCACGTACCTTCTAACAATGATTAATGTGCGTTGTATGGCTTGTGTTCGTATGGTGTTCGAATTCGAGATACCTTTCCGACCTTCAGGTTCTCCAGATATACTTTCTTTCTTTTTGAGATCCTCGCCGATATTATTGTGTTTTACAGGTGTTTGTGTGTGTTGTCGCCTGGAAATTCCGATACCTCCTCGCCCTTTATGTTCTCTTAATACAAATGTTCTATCTAACGTACCGTAATTTATTCCTCCTCTTTTTATTCTTAATTATTTTACGTGATCTTTTTTTCTTTTTATTATCCCCATTCTCTTATATATGGACTAAAAAGCTATGCCCCCGATTCGGCTTCTCTTCTTTTTGTCTCTTAAATGTTCCCTCTCTCATCTTTCCGCTCCAATAAGAAGGTACTTTCCTGAGCGGTCCTTTTTAATCCGCATAAAAAAATCAGATTCCCGGGTGGCGACTTCTTTCTTCTCCCGTTTGTCAATGTTTTTCCTCTCTCGGCTTTCCTCTCCAATAAGGAAGTACTTTCCTGAGCGGTACTTGTTGATCCACAAGGGATGAAAGAAGTGTCCATCCTCCAAAATGCCTTCTCTTCTATACCCACGTTTTATCGTTTTTTGTTTCCCTTTCCCTACTAATTACCGATCATCCCCTTCATTGTTGACTTTTTTCTTAAATTAAATAAATTTTACTTTGAGTTGTTATTATTTGAGTTATTTGAGTTGTTATTGAGATATTAACTTTCAGCCGTCCACCCCACGCACGTGCATCCGCAATTCCCGGAGCGCCAGATAATTTTGTATCGCCGAAATCATAACCGGACTAATCTGGATGCATTTGCACGGGGGGAGACGGTTGCGGTATAGCACGGCTGTTCAAGCTGTGGGTTATGGTAGAGGGGTCGGGATTCACCAGGGAGTAGCATAAACTGTCATGGAATCGGTCACTTCCGCAGTGCCGGTATCGTCACGATACAATCAAATAAAAAAAGGTTTTATTTTATTGTGCGCGAGCAGGTGGGTTGACCGCCTGAGAACTTTTTATGCAGATAAAAACTCAGCGCGAAACGCGCGCGAAAGCGGTATACGCACGAGAGCGAGAGAACGTGAAAATTCGGGAGGTATCGCGATTGGGGAGACCACCGTCTCACGCGAAAATCGTTAGCAAGTCTACCTCGCGCGACCAAGGCCGGCGCGCGAGGGATTATGCGAGAGCGAGGCAGAGCGTGATGACAGAAAAAAATTTCAACACGCTCGCGGGATCAAACCATGCAAAATCGCCGGTTTAAGCGAGAACTTTATCCCGTATAATATCGAGAGCTGAAATATTATAAAATAATATTATAACTCGGTAGCCGTAATCTCTGCCCGAGTTGCCTCGAGAACAAATCGGTACCATAACGGTTACCGTCCTCCATCGGTGACCCTAAGACCTTCTGGGATTCCATCCCCGGTTCATCGTGCGAGAGCGAGCACAGCTTCTTTTCAGAAACGCGGCGCAGTAAACTCCAGCTTCCGCCCGTAACCCAAAACGGCCCGCTCTCCAATACGATGCACTGCACCATGGAGGCGCCGGCATCTCATCCGGGCGTGCACCGATTCCCACAAAGGTCTCGTTGGGGGACTCCGTCGGTCGGAATTGCTCTATACGTTGAGCGCAAGCCACTCGACCGAGTTCCGCCCACCAATCTAAAAAATAACGAAAACGAAATCAAAATAAAAAAAACAGCGCACAAGAAAGGCCCTTAACGTAAACGAACGGTAGCCACTCGGGCATGTGCACGCAAACAACATAGTTGGTAGCTGATCGTGATATCGTTAAACGTTACACAGTAGATTGATAACGGTCATCTCAAAAATAGGTTAATTGTTATGATTATTTATTTAATTAGGATTAAAATCGGTTTTTGAGACACCCTTGTGTCCTCCTGGGTCATACGGCTTACCCGTTGAGTCGGTGAAATGAACCGGATTATCGTTTCGAAAATGGCACAACTGTTTGGTGTTGACGCAATTCGCCATTTTTAATTCTGATATATTTCTTTCCTCCGCTGGAGGATCCTCGTTTTCGGAGGGATGTGAATCGAGAGAGTTGGAATCTGAATTTTTCGAATTATCAGAATTGGGATCGATGGAGTTCTTGAAGCGATGGATCGGAAATGCTTTGCGCTGGTCAGGACCCTCAGCTGATTTCGGGGCAATGCCCTCCGCTGGTCGACTAGTGGGTCTTATTATATCGGCCTCCGTCTCGTCGTCGCTACTCTCTGCGTAATCTATGGGTTTACGAATTCGACGTGTAAGGTGTCGAGTTTCGGAATGCGCGTCTACGCGTTCGGCTGCAGCCGCGTTGGCCTTGAAGGTAGCGTAGTTGCCACATGATTCGTGCACTTGCTCTATATCGTTCTTCGCTTGAGAACGGGTGACGATGTTTATATTTTTCTCACGCGGGACGGAGCGGTCATCTACTCGTACGGTAAAGGTCGTTGAATTTTTGTTTTCGGCATTGCTATCGCTAATCTGGTCTAATAATAACGAGTTTTGTTTCATTTTCAAGTTTTCTCCTTCGTTCTGGTTTTGAATTGTTTTGGATTTTTCTTTTTCATTTTGGTTTTGTTTTATGTTGGATTTTTCTTTTTCGTTTTGGGTTTTATTCGTTTTTGATTTTGCTTTCTGTTCCTCGTTTCGATTTTGATTTGGTTTTATTTTAATTTTTTCGTTTTGGTTTTGTTTTGGTTTTTGTTCAATTTTTCCTTTTTCATTTGATTTTGTTTTTGTTTCATCCTCACTACTGAATTTTTTTTGGTTATGCTTGCTCGTCGCTCTCGTCGGAGTGAAGGCAAGGTTTTGCTTCAACGTTTTTTGCCGAAGTTTTTAGATTGGCCACTTTCGGCCTCTGGTTTTGGTTTTTATTTTGCTTTGTTTTTGTTTGGTTTTTCTTCATCATCGCTCTCATTGGAGCGTTGACAAAGTTTTATTTCGACGTTAATGTCGATTTTTTTTTGTTGGCCGCTACTGGGCTCTGGACCAGCGTAGTTGTCGTGCAATCTACGTCTGAATTAGGATTAGAATCCTGAAACAATGGATTAGCATCGCGGGAAATTGGGCTCAGCATCGCGAGAAATTGGATTAGCATCGCGAGAAATTGAGATTAGCATCGCAAGAAATTGGATTAGCCTCGCGAGAAATTGGATTAGTGTCGCGAGAAATTGGAATTTGCATAGGGGAAAAATGGATTAGCATCGCGAGAAATTGGATTAGCATCGCGAGAAATTGGATTAAAATCGCGAGAAATTGGATTAGCATCGCGAGAAATTGGATTAGCATCGCGAGAAATTGGATTAAAATCGCGAGAAATTGGATTAGCATGGCGAGAAATTGGATTAGCACCGCGAGCAAATGGATTAGCACCGCGAGAAATTGGATTAGCATCTCCAGAAATTGGGATTAGCATCGCGGAAAATTAAGATAAGCATCGCGAGAAATTGGGATTAGCATCGCGAGAAATTGGATCAGAATTGGAGATTGTCATGCAATCTGGGTTTGTTTTGGTTTTTGTTTGGTTTTTCTTCATCATTGCTCTCATTGGAGCATTGACAAAGATTTATTTCGACGTTTTTGTCGATTTTTTTAGTGGCCACTATTGGGCTCTGGACCGGCGTAGTTGTCATGCAATCTTTCGCAGATTTTCGTGCAATCTGATTTTGGTTTTTGTTTTGTTTGGTTTTCCACAATGTAGAATTCCTGTAGTTTTATGACTGGCACGCCCAGTCTTACGGCGTCATTTGTGGTATTGAAAATCTTCAAATGAGCCTTTCCGTGGATGTTTCTTACCAGGCAGTCGCTGGCGTAAGCACTCTCACGGATTTTCAAAAGCGGGATATACCCTTCCTTTAACGTGCGGTTTTCGACACTTACGTGGAAAGACGTTTCCATACGTGCGGAGATTTCCATTACCTTATCGGGTTTGTTTGTTCGTTTGAACGGCCATGCCTTGTCTTCACATTCACGGCATTCCGTCTTGAAATTTATTTTGGAAATTAATGCAAAACAAAAAAAACGTTTGGGACCTCAATAAACCGGGGTGAGGGAGTCGAACCTCGTCAGGTATGATGTAGAATAAAGTTTCGAAATTCATATATAGATACCTGGGAAATTTTCTGTCTATTATTTTTAATTAGGTTTGGGATAGTACCACTGTCTAACAACATCGATATTTTTATTTTTTGTGGGTGCGCTCCGATATACACCGAGGGTAGGTTAACGAAATCTTTGGCGTTTATAGTGTAGGTAAGACGCGGTAGTGCGTGGGAAAAGGTAGAATTAAGGAATTGACGCGATGTCTTGGTATTATAAAATAATTCGACAGAATTGGTGTACGGTTGACACTATGTTATTTATTATAAAATTACTAGACGGGTTAAAGCGATCAGGTCCACGATGAGTGATACAAAAAGAAAAGGTAAAGTTAGCTTACATTGGTTGTGTTTGACGCTCGGTTGCTCGCTCGCTGGCTCGCTCGCGTAGATATTTGTTGTCGCTCGCGTTACAAGGGCCTTCGCTCTTGGCCTGATGCGCTCGCTGGTACAATCGCTAGTAAGGCGCTCGCACGATTTTACGCTGGTCATGTGTATAATCGACGTATTTACTACGACGGGCACTACGCGTGGATAGAAATATGAACGGCGGGCGAGGTTGATGAACCGAGACTGATATTTACGAACCAATAATAGAAATTATACAAGTGTAATATAAAATTTTTGTGACTCGAAAAATGAAGACCGTTCGTATGAAGGATAATTGGAGATATTCGTTAGGCTTCTGGGTTAAGACTTGATAGAAGAAGTTGATTTGATGGTGGTTGACGGAAGACTGGGATTGAGACTCGGTAGAAGAACTTGATTTGATGGTGGTTGACAGGAGCCTGGGATTGAGACTCGATAGAAGAATTTGATTTGATGGTAGTTGACGGGAGACTGACTTCAGGAAGGAAGTCTTTCTTGATATGAAAATTAGGAGGGGTTCAATAGTGGGAGAAGGAACCTGAGGGAGAGTGTGGTCTTGGTCATCTAGTTCTTCGGGGATTCGTCCGTTGGTCGTGAATATGTCGGTTAATTAGCGTGATTGGTCGCGGTAAGGTGTGCGAGTAGGTGACAGATTCACTAGGTACGTACGTGGTCTTATTTCAGGGCATCGATTCTGACTAATATGCGTATGAAGAAAGGAGACCTTTGTCCCCTGTTTCGGCGAAAAAGCGCATGGGAAATACAGTTCGATATCTGAGACCTAGGCATGCGCAAGGTTTATGTTGTATCAATTTATTGCTATGGTAACTTTTCAGATAAAGAAATTTATACATCGGAATACCCTGCGAGACCAGATGTCTTATTTTTTAGTCAGCGTTATAAATTCGCTGGAGCCGTCTAGGCTATGTTATGAGGAAATAATCTAGGGTCGAGGCTTCTCTTGTTCACCATGCGGATGGGCCGGCGTAAGATTTTTGGAGTCTGTTCATCGAGCTGATGGTCCATGATGGAATATGCGCCTGAGATCGTGTTCTTGTTGACAGCCAATGTCATAGGAAAAGACGATGACTGACGGTGCTGCTATCCTGCATATATCGCTGTGGGTTGAATATGGGTGCGAAACGTACGCACGTTTGTAAGCAATAATAAGCTTATAACGGCAAATGAGGATATTGGGAATAACCAAGGGAAGGCACATTCGCTAGGTTGTCACACATCAAAGAAGTGAAGTGAAGTTCACAAACAAAATCAGTTTGGGAGAGACGGTGTCCGATGGCCTCGCTCCATCGTTGCAGCATATTCTGCAGGCAAAATAAAATGCATACCATTGACAAAAAATGTAAACTAAGCAGGGTGAAATTTCATATCCACCATGTCATAGAATTAGCATATTATATTTTACAAATAAATTAAAATTTCACTAATGTGCATCGACTTAAATATTGGGTGCGTTTTCGACAGGAAAGCACTTAGCAGTGCTGCTCAGCGATTTTGCGGTCGACATAGGGACCACGCATACTGGTTTCTAAACAGCGCTGCCAAGTGCATTGCGTCATTGGAGGGAGGGAGGGAGGGAGGGAGGGAGTGAGGGAGGGAGGGAGGGTGGGAGGGTGGGAGGGAGGGAGGGAGGGAGGGAGGGAGAGGGAGAGAGAGAGAGAGAGAGAGAGAGAGAGAGAGAGAGAGAGAGAGAGAGAGAGAGAGAGAGAGAGAGAGAGAGAGAGAGAGAGAGAGAGAGAGAGAGAGAGAGAGAGAGAGAGAGAGAGAGAGAGAGAGAGAGAGAGAGAGAGAGAGAGAGAGAGAGAGAGAGAGAGAGAGAGAGAGAGAGAGAGAGAGAGAGACTCATGCATTTAACTTTAGACACTCAACGATTGAAGCGGTTGGATTTATTTGGGTGAAATCCCAAATAAACCGCCACGAACGTTGTCGAACATCTATTGAACGTGTTCGAGCATCTATTGAACGCTTTCGAACGTCTCACGAACGCCTATTGAACGCCTCATGAACATTGCACGAACGTCCCCGAACGTCTTACGAACGTCTCCGAAGATCTCACGAACGTCTCCGAACGTCTCATGAACGTCTCCGAACGTCTCCGAACGTCTCACGAACGTCTCACGGACGTCTCACGAACGTCTCCGAACGTCTCACGAACGTCTCTTGAACGTCTCACGAACGTCTCACGAACGTCTCATGAATGTCTCACGAACATCTCATGAACGTCTCACGAACGTCTCCGAACGTCTCACGAACGTCTCCGAACGTCTCCGAACGTCTCCGAACGTCTCACGAACGTCTCTTGAACGTCTCCGAATGTCTTACGAACGTCTCCGAACTTCTCACGAGCGTCTCTTGAACGTCTCACGAACGTCTCATGAACGTCTCATGAACGTCTCATGAACGTCTCATGAACGTCTCATGAACGTCTCATGAACGTCTCACGAACGTCTCTTGAACGCCTCCGAAGGTCTCACGAACGTCGCCGAACTTCTCACGAACGTCTCTTGAACGTCTCACGACCGTCTCATGAACGTCTCACGAACGTCTCTCGAACGTCTCACGAACTTCCCTGAACGTCTTACGGCCGTCTCTTGAACGTCTCACGAACGTCTCCGAACGTCTCACGAACGTCTCATGAACGTCTCCGAACGTCTCACGAACGTCTCATGAACGTCTCATGAACGTCTCACGAACGTCACTTGAACGCCTCCGAAGGTCTCACGAACGTCTCCGAACTTCTCACGAACGTCTCTTGAACGTCTCACGACCGTCTCATGAACGTCTCACGAACGTCTCTCGAACGTCTCACGAACTTCCCTGAACGTCTTACGGCCGTCTCTTGAACGTCTCACGAACGTCTCCGAACGTCTCACGAACGTCTCCGAACGTCTCACGAACGTCTCCGAATGTCTCACGAACGTCTCCGAACGTCTCTTATACGTCTCACGAACGTCCGAACGTCTCACGAATGTCTTTTAAACGTCTCCGAACGTTTCACGAAGTCTCTTGAACGTCTCACGAACGTCTCCGAACGTCTCACGAAGTCTCATGAATGTCTAACGAACGTCTCCGAACGACTCACGAATGTCTTTCAAACGTCTCACGAACGTCTCACGAACGTCGCTTGAATGTCTCATGAACGTCTTGTCACATCCGGAAGGGACGCGAACATAATATTTTCGTTTCCCTCTTTGTTGCCTACGCCTAGCGCAATAGCACGGGATGAGGGTAAAAAGGGGTAGTGCGTGGGAAAGAATAGAGTTAAGGAATTGACGCGATATTTCGATATTGAGGAATAATTCGACAGAATTGGTGTACGATTGACAATATGTTATTTATTATAAGACTACTAGACGGGTTAAAGCGATCAGGCCTACGATGAATGATACAGAAAAGAAAAAGATATGGTTAGCTTACATTGGTTGTGTTTAAGGCTCGGTCGCTCGCTCGCTCGCTTGCGTGGATGTATGTTGTCGCTCGCGTTACAAGGGCCTTCGCTCTTGGCCTGGTGCGCTCGCTGGTACAATTGCTGGTAAGACGCTCGCAGGATTTTACGCTGGTCGTGTGTATACTCGACGTGTTTACTACGACGGGCACTACGCGTAGATAGAAATATGCACGGCGCGCAAGGTCGATGAATTGAGATTGATAATCACGGACCGATGATAGAAATTATACAAGTGTAAAATAAAACTTTTGTGATTCGAAAAATGAAGACGGTTCGTATGAAGGATAATCGGAGATATTCGTTAGGCTCCTGGGTTAAGACTTGATATAAGGAGTGATTCGGTTGACGCAAATATTGGTTGACGGAAGACTAAGTTCTGAATTTGATGAAGATTGTCGGGAGACTGGGATTGAGACTCGATAGAAGAACTTGATTTGATGATGGTAGTTGACGGGAGACTGACTTCAGGAAGGAAGTCTTTCTTGAAATCAAAATTAGGAGGGGTTCGATAGTGGGCGAAGGAATTTTAGGGACAGTGTGCTCTTGGTCATCTAGCTATTCGGGGATTGGTCCATTGGTCATGAATATATCGGTTGATTAGCGGGGTTGGTTGCGGTACGATGTGCGTGTAGGTTACAGATTTCCTAGGCACGCGTGTGACCTTATTTCAGGGCATCGGTTCTGACTAATATGCGTATGAAGAAAAGAGATCTTTGTCTCGTGTTCCGGCGAACAAGCGCATGGGAAATACAGTTCGATATCTGAGACCTAAACATGCGCATGGTTGGTGTTATGTGAATTTATAGCTGTGGTGACTTCTCATATCGAAAAGTTTGTATATCGGGCTACGCTGCGAGACCGGATGTCTTATTTTTCAGTGAGAGTTATAAATTTGTCGGAGCCGTCTAGGCTATGTTATGATGAAGTAATCTAGGGTCGCGGCTTCTCTTGGTCACCATGCGGATGGGCCGGCGTAGAGTTTTTGGAGTCTGTTGATCGAGTTGATGGTTGGTTTTTCGTTCGACAGCTCTTCTTGGAATATGCGCCTGAGATCGTGTTCTTGTTGACAGCCAATGGGATAGGAAAAGTCGATGACTGTGGCGGTGCTGCTATCGTATATGTATCGCTGTAGGTTGAATATGCGTGCGAAACGTACGCACGTTCCTTTTTACGCTGTTACGCGTCTTATTCTTAGATTTATTCATTTAATAATAAGCTTTCAACGGCAAATGAGGATATTGGGAATAACCGAGAGAAGGCACATTCGCTAGGATGTAACAGTCTCTTGAACGTCTAACGAACGTCTCATGAACGTCTCACGAACGTCTCATGAACGCCTCACGAACGTCTCACGAACGTCTCACGAACGTCTCACGAACGTCTCCGAACGTCTTGCGAACGTCTCCAAACGTCTTGCGAACGTCTCCGAGCGTCTCACGAACGTCTCCGAACGTTTCACGAACGTCTCCGAACGTCTTGCGAATGTCTCCGAACGTCTCTTGTACGTCTCACCAACGTCTCCGAACGTCCTACGAACGTCTCCGAACGTCTCACGAACGTCTCTTGAACGTCTCACGAACATCTCCGAACGTCTCACGGACGTCTCCGAACGTCTCTTGAAGATCTATCGAACATCTACCGATGAATGTCTTCGAACATCATCGACCAAGTATATTAAATTATTTTCCATCAATTTCCAAACGAAAAAAAATGTTTCACTTTCAAGAGCAATATTTTATACAACTGTGTAATCTCATAGCAGATGATGTTACAAAGAAAGGGGTGAGGAGAATAAAACAATCACAATGTTAATTTCGTTTATTTGCATGAATCTTTATGATTCAACCACCAATTAGAAATTTTAAATACATTTTGTGATGGACAATTTTTTTCATGCTTTTCGCAACGTAGAGTAGAGCATATACCTAATGTACTTAAGGTATCCATATCGCCAAAGTCCACGTCCAACGTTTCAATAACTAGATCATTTTTCATATTTAATAGATCAGCTAACCATTCTCGTTTTTCATGGCCGTCAACATATACGATAGGATACATATCGTCTTCCGTTGGGCCCACAACTGCAGCCATTATTAAACCTTGAGCCGTGCTATATGAAACGTTTCCATAGGCCCACTTTAGACCACCATGATTCCGAATCAGCCATGACGCTTCGTATCTCTCACATTTTGTGAGAAGTCTCCATGGTATGATACTCGTGAAAATATAATGAGAGATTACACATCCCGCTCTCAGAATCGCGACTTCCTTCACGACAAAGTTTCTCCCGACAATGAACCCTTGTAGATCGACAAATGTAGGTACAAACATAACGAAGATGTATTGGCTCGATCAAGTCGATAGCAAGATCAATTGATGACTGACGTCAATATAAAAGAAACCTGTGTTTAAATTACTTGTTCATTGAGCAGGGGTTACTTGCTGATCCATACAATTTTACAAACCATGTTTGTCAATGGACAATATTCAACAACGCGATCGTGCAAGATCAAACAATAGGCAGTAGTATTTCGTGGCAAATCTTCCTTACATTGAAACTCTATTCGCACGTCCACGGTACCATTTTTCACAGACTCGTTCTGGCGCGAGCAATCGATAACCGTGAGAGGGCCGTTATATTGAAACTTTGCGATAGTGAGCAAAGAATTATCACTATTACAGCCGTAATAAGATTTACGAAATCGAGAGTACGTATTGAACGAAATAGCGAATCTGTTTTCGTCAAAGTCCAAATTCAAATCATCGTAAGGATAGGATTCCGAGTTGAGATAAAGTTCAACATTGGCGAGTTTTCAGTCGTCGAATAATGTAATGTCCTTTGCCATAGAATTTTTTGCCAGTGTGCAGCTCAAATATTACATATCTTGGTTTCTCTAGCCGGGAGGCAGCTTTTACAGTCCATTAATGTTTCGTTGTGCTTTGAAGCAGTGGATACTCGTATAGATCCCAAGAACGAGAGCTCATATTCAGGTATCGCCCACTTTCCAATGTTCGAAGTAATGACAATTTAGTTATCTCATTAAATATTACGTGTGGCATACGCCATTGTATCTCGAGCAATTCAACTTCTGCCTCTACTAATGGATGCTGACTGAATTCGCAATTGTTATCATTGCGTGAATGTATCAGAACTAGCTCATGACGAGCATTGATAACAACGCGCTTGTAATCTTCGCAGAATCCTAGCAATATGTTGAGAGGTACACAAAAATTGAAGTATTTTCACCCATCATCATGTGTCACATCCCACGCAGCTTTTGTCAAAGTATGACTCCTCTCAGGGCTTAGGGAGATGTAGTTTTTAATCGTGGGTGTTATTCCAACGTTTCGATTCCGATCAATCTCCACACCATCGAGCATATAAAGAACTTCATCAAACATGAATGCAACGCAATTGTTTCTCAATACTACTATTGCTTGGTCATCAGGTTTTTTAAGCACCGTGAACTTTCCCTCAACGTAGAGAAAACTTTCAGATGGTAGGGTGTACAAGTCTTGGTGTTGTATAGGAATTCATATTTCATCGCTCTGTCCAAACGTTGAGTTGGCATACGGATTGTACTCAATTTTGATGATACGATCGTCAAAGATTGGCTTCCCACTGATATTCAAAACGTCAGTCATTCTTTTGCCTCAAGTATGACGTACAATAAATCCCAGAGATTCTAAAAACTCACGATTAGCTGCACTAAGTTTGTTCTTTGCGGGTAATTTAACACTCAATGCCGCTTGTCTTCTTACAAGAGTATTATCCTGTGCGATCGTATTATCTCGCGTAGAAATATTGTCTTTGGCGTATTACGTGTCGTACAGAACGAGCATCACAAGCGTCGATTTCGAATGTGCAATCTCACCGTAATTTCTTCTGCTCGAAAATCGAGTGGTTTTCCCTTTTGATCCACGATACGTATCGTTAAATCCGTAATGCTCCCCACAATGATCGGAAGATAAATCATTTGCGCAGGCGTTTTCGATATCTTATATCCTGGTGGTACGCTTGGCGAAAACTCATGTATCGTGTGTACACGCTCGCCATTTCAGTACGCACCAGTGGTGACACTACATTCTATGCGGATAATGCCATTTCCAGTGATGCAGTATTCGATTTGATGAAAATCCCAACAGGGATCCTACGTTGTCGGGTTTACTGAAATTTATTCTGTACGCCCATTTGATTTCGCTCTTTAGTGTATTATGATCAGCGCGGAGCACGAATGGGTATTCGCCATTTTCATCGAGGTCATAGTTATCGACCTTTCGAGCAACAATTTCATTTTTAGCATCACCACTGCTATCAACCCGTCTGAGTAAAATCGCACGATACATATACGCATTTATGGTTCTCAGTCCATAGGATCCTTCAGGGATTATAATTTTCTTGTCATCATTATCACATCCGGAAGGGATGAGAGCATAAAACTTTCGTTTCCCTCTTTCTTGCCTACGCCAAGCGCAATAGCACGGGATGAGGGTAAAAGGAGAATGTGTGGAACGGGTGTTCTAGGCCTCGAGTGCCTAGATGGTCAAGAGAGTTATGTGAGTGATTGCGACAGATGTAGTTACCGTTTACAAATTTTCGTTTATTACCGAGTGCCGTCCACTTGGCCGGTCGGAAACATGGGAAGAGTACAGTTCGGCGGATTAAGAAAATGATACAAAAAATGGTGCAGTTTGCTTACGTTTGCTGAATGACGGTCCTTCGGACTTCGGTGAAAGGGCCTTCGCTCTCGGCCTGTTACGCTCGCTTGTACAATGTCGGTCGATGGGCCGCACACACGCTGTGTTTACAATGGTGCCGCAGATGGGTCAGAGGGTCACTTTCGTGAGTGTGAAGAGCGCGGAGAAGATTCACAATACTTTTCGAAGTAAATAGATATGCAAATGGATGCTCGAAAAACAGAGTTGGATTGTTAAACGCGGAACAGAGGTACGAATCGCGATACAAGGTTGGAGTCGATAGAAGAGATCTTTCTGGTTCGGATGATGAAGTTGAACTGATTTTTCTTTAATCCTCTGGACCTTCCTGCTCCAGATTTCCCTTCTTGGGTGGAGTAGGAGAAAAAGGGGGTTTTCGTTTTTGACTCTCTTTTAACCAATCGGAGCTGTCGACGTGGGAGACGGTTCTTTGTATCTCGGAGTCTGGGCGCATGAAATTAATTACAAATAGACCAATCGGAATGAAGCTATTCCGAGCGAGTTTTCGTGGAAAAAGCGCATGGGATCGTGTTTGTTTATCTAAAGTCTAGGGCCCGGCGCCGAGTCGCCCCGCGATAGTCCAGCTGCTATGCGCCTCATAGCCCTTCCATGTGCATTTCATTTTCGTCGCGGCCCGGTTTTATGACCGAGTCGAGTGGACTTTTCCGGCGGTCTTCGTCTATCCTTGGTTCCCACACGGATTTAAGAATCGGAGCTACGCTATGCCTTCGCCGGCGGGTGAACTCTAGGTTATCTGGCTTGCAGTATGATATTTTTTTATTTTACGACTTTTCTGAGAAAGCGTGCCTAAAACTATGTTCTCGTTGAATTCGAGTGGGTAAGGAGGGTCGTACGAAAGTACGCCCGACGCTCGCTTATTATATACAGGAACGTGTCGAAAAATGTGAATGCCATATTCGTTTAATAATTATTCACGATTTCCATGGGAAATCGCTCAGGCCAGCGTTCTCGCCGGATTTCAACAAAGTAGGAGAGAGAAAACGTAATATCTTTATGCGCTTTGCTCGCGACGTTACACCTCCCCCCTTTAGGATTGAGCGTCTCGCTCGATCAGTCATTGAGGGTGGTGATCAAAAGTATGCTAGCACGATAGTATGAATTGGCATTGTCATTGGTCGACTTACAATGTGACTTGAATATATTCGAGGATTGGTATCTATCATGACGGTATGACTTATAGTTATCTTGCGCTTAGGAGGTACGCATGAATTTCATTATCGACTTATAAGAAAGCGTGTTTCTTTTTAAAAAGATTTTCGTACGAGATTTTTTGTTTCCCTTTTTTTTAAATTATGTATATATGTTTTTTTACATCACTGTAAGATGTATATTTACGTGTTTTTTTTCTCTCTTTTTCTTTACGAATAGATACTCGTTTACTCATTTCAACTTATCGTACTTGAAAAGGTTAAAAGAACAATAATAATAAGGATTGAGAAAAAGGTTATTTAGCATGATTAGAATGGTCATTTTGATACTCGAATGTCTTCTCGTACGAACTCAAAGGAAAGGAACGTGTTTTAGGAGGTTGATCGTACCTTGAACGATCGGAGATGTTAGTTTCAGAGATCATGTGCTGCAGCGTCGGTCTTGACTAGATCCTTTGGTTCGACTGAAGGAGCTGTCACGAGTTTATGAAGTTCTTGACCAGTTCCACCGTTGACTTTTTCTTCTTAGGTCATTTAGCCAGGTGCATCAGGAGGTGCGTAACCGAATCCCGTACTGCACCGATGAGGTAGACCGACCAGCCATAGAGAGTGTATAGGCTGTACGTATGGATCATCGTATCTGTGAGAAGTGTACTCGATCGAACGATGGGTAACATTCGGGTGACACCAGCGTTTGCTGTACCGAATTCAAAGAATTTTTCCCAAGTGCGATTCCAGATGGAGTCCGCTTGGTTGACAGTGTTTTGACCACTGATGCCCCGTGTCACATTGTTTGTGGCAGCGGGCTGCTCTACAGGAAACATGATGTGTTTTCGTAAGTTGTCGATGTCTTCTGCTGAATAGATCCCACATGGTAGTTCTGGGTTGGTGCATCGCCAAGTAGACTTCGTCGTCGGCTTCATGTTTGCAGGTAGTGTGGCTTTGACAGGAGCAGGTATGAATTTGTACCCGATGTCTCCGTAAAGGTAATATGGAGGAAGTAAGGAATTACAGGTTGTTTGAGTTTTTCTTTTGGTAATTTATGAGTTCGAGGGGTAGGGAGATATTTTTCGTTCCCACGAGTGACAGATAATTGATCGTAGAATTCTTTTAACATTCTCTTAGCATTCTTTTAAACTTCTTTTAACATTCTTTTAATATTCCTTTAGCATTATTTTAACCTTCTTTTAACATTCTTTTAACATTCTTTTAGCTTTATTTTAACCTTCTTTTAACATTCTTTTAACATTCTTTTAATATTCTTTTAACCTGATCAGGTTTACTTCTATTGGTATTACTTCTATTTAAGGTTTACTTCTATTTAATAACGTGTAATACTTCGCTATCTAGTACCGCTATATGGCTTGGAGCTTTCATTAAACTATATGAAAATTCGTCTAGTGCTTGTATCGCAGGAGATAAACTATTTTGAAGAATTTAACATTCTTGGTTACATTATTGAATAAGTATATCGTAGTATAGCGTTTAAATTTGTTTCTGGATGTGTCGCTCATCAGATGTAAATGTAGTGTTAACATTGGGCGGGTATCTTTTAAGTTGTTGTTAGATAATTCTTAATAGACAGCGTTGTTGTTTTTGGAAATTTGAATTTGTTTTTGGAATTTCGAAGTTGTTTTTGGGATTTCATAAAAGTGATACCCCTTGATGTTTCTGAATAGTTCGATAACAGCCATCTGAAAAAACAGTGTAATTGTTGTGGTTATTTATTTAATTAGGATTAAAATCGGATTCGTCGACTCTTGATGGTTTGTTCTTCTTCTTGTTTTTGGTTTCAGTGTTAATGTGTGAGTATCGCAATCTGTTTTCATGCACTATTCGTGTTTTGTTATTATATTGGATTTTTACGTTACCCTTGTCGAGTTTTTCTAAAACCTTATGTGGTCCTGAATAGTGATCTCCGAGTTTACCAGGTCTCGGTCCCTTTTGGAGGTAGACGTAGTCTCCTACCTTAAAACTTTTAGGATTGGCATTTTTATCATAATATTTTTTGATCGATGTTTGGAGGAAACTAGATTTTCGTAAGCGAGATTTCGAATTCCGTTTATTCTCGTGATTAATTCAATTAAATACCCGCGATAAGTGGGTAGTTGGTCTGATTCATAAGGAGTATGTCTTGTGCTTTCGTGAACACTGGTGTTGTATGAAAGCATAGCTAGTTCCAACCATTGATCCCATTCGTTATCTTTATCGGTATACTGTTTCAAGAATTCGGCTAGCACATGGTGAGACCTTTCAAGGGATCCATTGGACTGGGGGTGAAACGCTGTAGTTCGATATCGCTTTATGCGGAAGCGTTTCGCGATTCTTTTCATTAGGCCGCTGAGGAAGTTACTCCCCTGATCTGTCAGTAATGCCTTGGGTGCGCCGAAAACACATATGAATCTTTTTATGAATGCATCAGCGACTGTGGTCGCAAGTGCATTTGGTAGCGGGATTGCAACACAATATTTTGATAAATGGTCTTGGATTGTGAGAATGTACTCGTTTTGATTGGAAGTACGTTGCATTGGACCTACTATATCCATCGATATTTTTTCGAAAACTGTACCTGGAGTGTCGGTAATTATCATTGGCTGCTTGGTTTTGACTCTGACTAATTTCTTTAATTGACATTCGAGACATTGTTGCACTCTCCTTTGAATGTCAGTTTTTAGATCTTCCCAGAAGTATTCATGTTTAATTCTGTTGTACGTTTTTGAGACACCTTTGTGTCCTCCTATCGGGGACTTGTGCATCTCGTAAAAAATGGAATCGCGTTTTTCGATCGGCACGTACTGTAATGTTCCCAAACAAATCAATATTTTTATTGGACTGGCTTTGAACGTTTCTTTAATTATGTTGAGTATGTCGGCCCATATTAGGTGCTCGATGTGATTACTGTGGCAAATACTCAGCGATTGGAGTTTGAGATCTTCGCAAAGGTCTTTTAATTCTCTTATGCTTTCTTTAACATTTTCTGATACGAAGGATAATGATCCAGAATATTCGTCTTTGATGACTAGGGCGATATGATATTTTTTTCCGACCTTTTTACTGTAGGCTTGGCCTACTGATAAATCTTTCCAGAGGGGAAGCTTGTTTGATTCCGATAATTTTTGCGCTCCAGTGTCACATGGTTTCCCTTGTGAGTCGATGAAGTAGACTAAATTGTCATTACGGAAATGGAATAATTCTTTCGTATCAATGCAATTGGCGAATTTAAATTTGGACATTATTGGTTCCTCTGCAGGAGGATCTTCGTCTTCGGAACTTAATGGATCATGAGAACTGGTATCTGAATCTGTCGAATCGTCGGAGTTAGGATCGGTGGATTTTTTGGAATAAGGGATAGGACGTGCTTTGTGCTGGCTAGGGCCCTCAGCTGTTTTGGGGTGAACGGCCTCTCTGGGTCGTCGGGCACGCGTAGGCTCGAATATCTCGGCCTCTGTTTCTTCGTCGCTACTCTCTTCGTAGTTTATGGGTTTACAAGTGCGGCGCGCAAGGTGTCGAGGTTCAGGGTGCACGTCTACCCGTTCGGTGGTAGGTGCATCGACCCTGGTCATAGCGTTGTCGCCAGATGTTTCGTTTTCTCGTTGTGACGGTTTTCCTAATTCCGAGGATGCATCGTTTTTTGCTCGTGAACGAGTGACAACGTTTATATTTTCTTCACAGGGAATGGGATGGACTTCAGCTTGAGTTGTGAAAGTGTGGGATTTTCGTTTTCCTCATCGCTATCACTAGTCTCTTCTAATTGGCGTGCCAAATCTTGTAACGTGATTTTTGAATTTTCGATTTGTTCCTGTTGACAATTGGGTATAGTTTTGACATCTTCCAATTTTTCTATCGGGTTTCGGGATAAGGCGTCAGCGTTTGAGTTAAGTGGGCCGGGTTTGTAGACGACATCGTAGTCGTATTCGGAAAGTTTGAGTCGCCATTTGAGTACACGCGCGTTAGCGTCTTTAGCGGTTCTGAACCAAACCAAGGGCTTATGATCGGTAACGAGCGTGAACCTTCTACCATAGATATAAGGACGGAAGGTCTTCACGCCGTGAACGATTGCCATGGCTTCCTTCTCGTACGTATCGTACCGAAGGGCTGCGCCGCGTAATACGCACGATGTGTACGCTATGGGTTTGTCTTTTCCTATTTCTCCCTGTGACAGGACTGCGCCCAAGGCGTACCCGGAAGCGTCTGTCGTAATAATAAATGGTTTATCGAAATCGGGGTACTGGAGGATAGGGGCTTCGCATAATTTATTTTTAAGAATTTCGAATGCTGTTTGCGTTTCGTTCGTCCATTCAAAGTCGGTTTTGTCCTCTAAGAGATGGGTTAGAGGTTTTGCAATTTTTGAGAAGTCCTTAATGAACCTGCGATAATATCCTGTTAAGCCCAAGAATTGGCGAATATTTTTAACGTTTTTTGGAATAGGAAATTCCTTTACTGCTGACAATTTGTTTGGGTCTGGTTTTAATCCATCTTTTCCAATTATGTGGCCGAGGTAATTTACTTCTGGCCTGAGAAACTCGCATTTATCCGGTTGTAATTTGAGGTTAGCCTTACGCAATCGTTCCATTAATTTGTGAATTTTGTCACCGTGTTCTTCTAAATCTTTTGCGTACACTACGATATCGTCAAGATAAACAAAGAGGGATACTCCTTGGAGTCCGCTAAGCACAACATCCATTAAGCGTTGGAAGGTCGCCGGAGCATTTTTGAGCCCGAAAGGCATTCGGGTGAATTCGTAGTGCCCGTATGGCGTGGAGAAGGCTGTCTTTGGCTTATCTTCGAGGTTCATCTCGATTTGATGAAAATCGGATGCTAAATCGAATACGGAGAAATAGGTTGCGTGTCCTAATTGGTCCAGAATGTCAGTGATATTCGGTAAAGGGTAAGAATCGCCGATTGTTTTCTCGTTAAGGGCTCGGAAGTCTATTACCATCCGCCAACGTTTGTTGCCGTTGGAGTCCGGTTTTTTCGGTACTATCCAAACAGGACTGTTATTTGGGGATTCCGAGTGGTGTATGATATTTGATTCTAGCAGCTCATCTACCTGACGCTGGACTTCGCCTTTAAGGGCTTGTGGAAACCTATACTGTTTGGTGTTGATTGGGAGGTCGTCGACTGTAGGAATTTTATGTTTGAGTACGTGGGTAGCTCCCAGTACTTCGTTTTTTAAATAGAACCGATCTGAATACATTTCGATAATTTCTTCGACATGTTTTAATTCTTCGTCTCCCAAGTGATCTAGACGTAAGAGATTCTTGATTATTTCTGGACGCTTTGGATTTTTTTCGATTATACGCGATGTTGACTGAGAGGTGGAGACGCAATTTACGTTTGTTTCTGAAATTGTTTTTACATTTAGGTTTTTATTTTGGTTTTAATTTTTATTTTGATTCGTTGTCAATTTTTCGTTTTTCTCTTTGTTTAATTTTTCGATTGATGTTGGGTTTTTGCTTTTCGCGTTTTCGTCTTTGTTTGATTTTGGTTTTTTATTTTGATCGTTTTTTGATTTTTTATTGGATTTTGTTCTTGTTCTTTCCTCGCTACAGAAGTTTTTATTTGATTTTCCTTGGTCATCGCTTTCATTAGGGCGAAGGCAAGGTTTTATTTCGACGTTTTTTGCCGAATTTTTTGGATTGGCCTCTATTGGGCTCTGGATTGACGTGATTGTCTTGCAATCTACGCCTGGAATAGAAGAATCACGAGGGATAGAACTAGAACTGGAGGTTGTCGTGCAACCGGATTTTGTTTTGTTTTTGTTTTGGTTTGTTTTTGGTTTTTGGTTTTTATTTGGTTTTTCTTCGTCTTCGCTCTCGCTGGAGGGTTGACAAAGTTTTATTTCGACGTTTTTCGTCGATGTTTTTGGATTGGCCACTACTGGGCTCTGGACCGGAGTAGTTGTCATGCAATCTACGTCCGAATTAGGATTAGAATCGCGAGAAATTGGAATAGCATCGCGAGAAATAGGATTGGAACTGGTGATTGTCATGCAATCTGGATTTGATTCGATTTTCGTCAGGTCTTCGACAATGTCGAATTCCTGTAGTTTTATGACTGGCACGCGCAGTCTTACGGCATCATTTGTGGTATTAAAAACCTTCAAATGGGCCTTTCCGCGGGTGTTTGTTACCAGGCAGTCGCCGGCGTAAATACCCTGGCGGATTTTTAAAGGCGGGATGTACCCCTCCTTTAACGTGCAGTTTTCGACTTTCACGTGGAAGGCCGCTTCCGAACGCGCGGGGATTTCAATTACCTCGTCGGGTTCGTTCGTTTTTTCGAAGGGTACTGCCTTATTTCCACATTCGAAACACTCTGTCTCGAAATTTATTTTGGATTTCGTTTGATAAAAGTAACGGGTCCCCAATAAACCGGGGTGAGGGATTCCTACCTCATCGGGTATAATATGGAATAGGGCCTCGAATCCGAATACACGCAGCATTACACTTCCCAATGCAAAAACTGGTGGCTCGGATATTCCCTTTAATCTAATGATATCTTGTTCGTCGATACCAGCCAAATTTTTTATGTATTTTTTTTTAATCAAATTAGGGATAGCGCCACTGTCTAACAGTGCCGATATTTGACCCACTTCCGGTAGTGCTCCGATACACACCGAGGGTAATTTGTCGAAATTTTCTGCATTTATTGTGTAGGTAGGAAAGGTTCGTTCGGTGGGATCGTTACGACCGCGGTCACCGGACGCTTTGGGATCGGAGAACCTCTCGGCGCGTCCGCCCGAGGGGTGTTCAAGCCGTTTCCCGGCTGATTTCGCGAGTTATTAAATTCGCGGGTACGACAATTTTCGATAACGTGCCCTACTCTTTTACAGTACCGACATACGTTCGAGTTGGGGTTAGGCGGCTCGGTTTTTGATTGGAAACATTTATCAGCGGTATGCCAGATTTTTTTGCAAATTTGGCATTGAGGACCGGCCGACTGACGTCGCCAGTCTGTTGCGAAGTTTGTGAACCTGCCTTGCGAATTGCATTTATCGGCCGTGTGTCCTGGATTTTTGCACAATTGGCAATTTATGGAGCGGGAATTCTGATTGGCATAACACCGATCTGCGGTGTGACCGGGTTTTTTACAGATTTGGCAAGAGACAGGGCTTTGCTCATTTGATACTTTTCGGCATTCATTGGCACTGTGGCCTTGATTTTTGCAGATCTGGCAAGTGAGGGACGCGAATCGACAAGCTTCGGTTGAATGATTGTCCTTTTTGCAAATATTGCATAATTTAACTGCTTGTGTTGGAACGGGTTTTTCGAGTTTAGCGGTGTTTGTTTGCAATTCTTTCCGCGCATTAACCTCGCGTTCGATTTTTATCGCGTGTTCGATCGCGTCGTCAATTAGGTCGCACTGGGGGAGTCGTTGTTCAATTTCCCCTTTTAAACCCCGTTTAAAACACGTTAGGCAATAATCGCTCACCATGGTCTTGAAAGTGGGATCGTCTGTGCCATTGTTAACTAATTTTCGCGCCTCAAGTATCTCTCTCGCCTTTTTTTTAATTTTTGAAATGAAATCCACGACACTTTCGTTGTTCGTCTGGAAAATTGTACCGAGTTCTCCTAACAATTGCATTTCGGATTTGTTTGGTGTATATATTTTTTTAAGGAATTTTGTGAGCTCTTCTATCGTTTCGAATTTTGTCCCATGTATCGCTTCTCTAGCTTGATCTTTTAATTTATTTCTAGCTAATTTGGCCAGATATTTTTCAGCTTCGGGAGGAAGCATATCTTTTGCATCTTCGCATCCAGTGATAAATTCTGACAAAGGGATATTTTTCCCATCGAATTCGGGAACGCAACTTATTGCATCTTTAAGGGAGATTAACTGATTTGTTCCTAACGTCGTCATCGTTACTGTGTTTTTTATCTCGATTTTACGAGGCAAGTTTAATGTTTTTATTGATCTTTTTGGAATAGGTTCGAGACCAGGCAATAATTCTACGTTGGAACTTCTCAGCGAATATCCTGATTGTTCAGCTGGATCTTCAGTAATGTTTAGATTTAATGAGCTAGTTGAATCGTCGTCAGACATTGGATTAATTAACACATTTCCTTTTTATAATCCCGGACGAGCCCCCAAAAATTAATATGTCACATCCGGAAGGGATGAGAGCATAAAACTTTCGTTTCCCTCTTTCTTGCCTACGCCAAGCGCAATAGCACGGGATGAGGGTAAAAGGAGAATGTGTGGAACGGGTGTTCTAGGCCTCGAGTGCCTAGATGGTCAAGAGAGTTATGTGAGTGATTGCGACAGATGTAGTTACCGTTTGCAAATTTTCGTTTATTACCGAGTGCCGTCCACTTGGCCGGTCGGAAACATGGGAAGAGTACAGTTCGGCGGATTAAGAAAATGATACAAAAAATGGTGCAGTTAGCTTACGTTTGCTGAATGACGGTCCTTCGGACTTCGGTGAAAGGGCCTTCGCTCTCGGCCTGTTACGCTCGCTTGTACAATGTCGGTCGATGGGCCGCACACACGCTGTGTTTACAATGGTGCCGCAGATGGGTCAGAGGGTCACTTTCGTGAGTGTGAAGAGCGCGGAGAAGATTCACAATACTTTTCGAAGTAAATAGATATGCAAATGGATGCTCGAAAAACAGAGTTGGATTGTTAAACGCGGAACAGAGGTACGAATCGCGATACAAGGTTGGAATCGATAGAAGAGATCTTTCTGGTTCGGATGATGAAGTTGAACTGATTTTTCTTTAATCTTCTGGACCTTCCTGCTCCAGATTTCCCTTCTTGGGTGGAGTAGGAGAAAAAGGGGGTTTTCGTTTTTGACTCTCTTTTAACCAATCGGAGCGGTCGACGTGGGAGACGGTTCTTTGTATCTCGGAGTCTGGGCGCATGAAATTAATTACAAATAGACCAATCGGAATGAAGCTATTCCGAGCGAGTTTTCGTGGAAAAAGCGCATGGGATCGTGTTTGTTTATCTAAAGTCTAGGGCCCGGCGCCGAGTCGCCCCGCGATAGTCCAGCTGCTATGCGCCTCATAGCCCTTCCATGTGCATTTCATTTTCGTCGCGGCCCGGTTTTATGACCGAGTCGAGTGGACTTTTCCGGCGGTCTTCGTCTATCCTTGGTTCCCACACGGATTTAAGAATCGGAGCTACGCTATGCCTTCGCCGGCGGGTGAACTCTAGGTTATCTGGCTTGCAGTATGATATTTTTTATTTTACGACTTTTCTGAGAAAGCGTGCCTAAAACTATGTTCTCGTTGAATTCGAGTGGGTAAGGAGGGTCGTACGAAAGTACGCCCGACGCTCGCTTATTATATACAGGAACGTGTCGAAAAATGTGAATGCCATATTCGTTTAATAATTATTCACGATTTCCATGGGAAATCGCTCAGGCCAGCGTTCTCGCCGGATTTCAACAAAGTAGGAGAGAGAAAACGTTATATCTTTATGCGCTTTGCTCGCGACGTTACATCATTGTCAAAGTAAAATTTGTTGTTTGATGAATTCACATTTGGTGTTGTGTGTAAGTTTCGAAATCCGTCAAACCGAGCTCAGAACAACCATCATTGAAATCGATAGCGGGAAAGTAATTTGCCGTGAGAAGGCTCCTCTTGCCGATCAACGTAAGCGTCAGTGACATGTTTCCCTCGAATACTGAGATGATTTATGCATTGTCACGGCTTAAATACATATTGATCATCGGCGTTTTGAAGAAATTGCAAGCACAATTGCCCGCAAATACTCTGATTATAATTCTGATAAGATGTTCGATTGTGTTGTATTTTTGGGGTATTTGGTCCAAAATATGGCACCAACTCCTTGGACGGTCGAAAATTTCCAAAACTATCAAAATATATTATATGACCCCCCTCTTGGCTTACCCAATGCGCACCAGGACCATCGACATCGGCCAAATTTACTATACCGCTCTCATCTAGTTGCACTCCACCACAAACTGGTGAATTTTTGCGCATGAAGACCCCTCTGAAGAATGGTATGCGCATGCGTCTGGCTAAGCATTCCAATTGTACATTAGTTGTTACACCCATGGGCATTTTCACCGTGTTTTGGCGTTTTTTTTTCTTAGTTGAACATCCTTGTCCACGTTTGTAGGGAGTGGGATAGAGCCCATAGCCTTCTACAGCTCGATTACGACGTTGTATTTCTTCAAGTTGACGTTGCGCCGCTTTGCTATCATTCGCAGCCTTTGCTATCCCAGCTGCCCCACCAGCCAGTGAACCAAGAACTCCCAGCAATGGTAACATTGGCAAAATTCCGCCACGCTTTGCTATCGGCGGTATTCTCTTCTTAACGGATTTTTTTTTCTTTGTCGATGAGTTCTTTGTCTTCATTCCCATGCCGAATTTCGTTTTTGCTTTCATAGCCGCCCAAACAGCGGTCGCTGCTGTTTTCTCGCCAAAAGTCGAATCTCTCGCAGTAATACGTTTTCTTGCCGTTGTTGCAAATATATTATCCGCAACGTGTCTTTCGCCTAAATGATTGCTTCGAGAACAGGCTATATCGTGGTCGCGACAAGCGGCATCCAATGGATTTATACCACGATTACCCCGTGCCAATCTTTGTTCTAACTGAGTGCCTGGTCCACAAAATTGGTAACCAGGAATATGTAATTCGATCGGAAGTGCATTTATTGCACGATTTAACAAACCGTTGCCTTTTCTCTTTGACATTAGACACAATTATTTATAAACGGTGCTGGACCGTCAATGTGTATTAGCTGTCCCGGTAAATTCCTATGGCGCGTGCATTGGCGATAGTGCTGTACTTCTGAATCAGCCTTTATGTGTTCGGGAAGCCTCGCCCACAAAATGTCAACGAAGTAATGAAAATTTTGTAACAAAACAATTTTAAGAATAAATGTAATTGATGAGCCGTTAAGCGGAGAATACTACAGTCGTCCGACAGGTACAAATACATTCTCAATACTGAGCGGATTTTACCTGGTGCACTCCTACGTTTTCCAAGAGTTTCTAAATAGCTTCTACGTGAGTTCAGGGCATACTAGAACCAAAATCAAGAATGCTATCATATAGCCAGATAATCTAGCTATAATTAAAGCCCATTACCAAACAGATAAGGTATAAAGGAAAAATATAATAAGATGAAGTCGCACTAACCGATTTTCTCTAAAACCTTCCAATTGACCACAGCCTCCCCTAATAGAGCAATGTATTTTTTGCGCGCGCGTTGATGGTGAACGTTCTCGGCATCGATGTGGGTGTCTGAAAAAAATGAACATATTTATAATTGCACAATGAATGTATATTCAGTGTGAACCAACAATATTATTTGAAAAAATATATAATAAAAATTCGAAACTTAAATTTATTTTACCCAACTTTCTATCAGTATTTTGTTTTTTCTATTTTTTGGTGTTATTGAAATTTTGGTTCCTGTGCTTCACCCGATAGGTGATGATACTAAGAATATGTTGTAAAAATTTCAAAGTGATCTGAACCTTTGTTCAAGAGTTAGAACTTTCACAAGGTTCAAACAAGTGAATAGTGGAAAAACGGCTTTGAAGTTGGGGGTCGGACGCGCCGCGCGGTATCTATTATAAATGCAATCTTACCTCATTTTTGGAATGCTATAAGCTTAAAATATTCCTAACCATTGAGGCTAATGGAATAAAAAATAATTAAAAAATGAAAAATTTTGAAATTTTTCGCGTATATAAGGCCTTAATTTGGCTTTTCGTTTCCAACGACTCCACACACTAATCACATTGTTGCTCCCACACTATGTACTCTTCCATAGAATTTACAAGTGCGGCTTGATCGAGCAAATTTTGTTCTAATTGTAGAATGTTCTTAACCATTTTCACGTGAGTTCACAACGGAAGTTCCAAGAGGTGATGTCGGCAAAAGTGACTGCTCGATTCGTAGTGTGAAACCTGCGGTGGTAGAAGTCGTTTTCATTCGGGATTTTTTTCCCATCTTTTTCCTCTATCTTCGGAGTGCACTATAGTTCCACACCATGGTGTTCTTATATTTTAATGCTATAAGAATAGTGGGGAGGCAAGAAAATAATATGAACCAGTTAAACGGGAGTATAAGCGAGGAAGATCTGGGTTTTTTACACAAAAAGTCGTGCGGTGGCATCCACGCATTATTGAGTGCTTTGCATATATAAATACTTCGGTGTTTTCTGTGGAAATGAAAAAATAATCCGGATGTAGCGATATTTTGGAAAAGCGCGCCTTTTTGTTACTACAGCTGCATAAAATAAGTTTTATCGATGAGGACTTTATTTCACATCTAGCATTTCTACTGCCTTCATTTTTCAAGTAGGTGTGATAGACGCCGACTTTTACATATATATCTGCATGCACACACACACACACACACAAACACACGCGCGCGCGCACGCACACGTACACACACATACTCGCACACACACACAATATGTATGAACGGACAAAATTTTGAATAAAAACTTCGATACATGTATACACGTAAATCTTCGCGTTGTTCTTCACCCGAAGCATCCCACCCCCATGGTGGGATGCTGTGGAAATAAACCTTCCACTGTAGAAAGGCCTTCCTCCTCTATACGATCCGCGCGCCGTGGCCCCCACGCGCTTGCTCTAGCGGTAAACAGGTCCTCGATATATGCGGAAACCATCGACAATAGGTCTATTTGGTAAAGCAGCTCAAAAACACCCCCACTTAGTTGCGATCTCCCGAAACGGGCCCCAAACCCCCCACCACTCTGACAGCACAGAGCCCCCCAACACTAATTCCCCATCCACGTCACAGCGACGCAACCGCGACCGCCAGACACCCCCACCACACGCCGTCGCACGATACCCAACACTCCACACCTGTGACGTCACCGTCGGCTCTTCGCGAATGTACGTGTCTACTGTGTATGCCGCAATCAACGTAGGGCCGATATTGCAATCGACGAAGGGCCAATATTGATTATCTGTTGCGGCCCAACGCTTGGATGTAACGTTGGGCCGATGTTATCATCCCCGCGTTTATCGGACGCTGAACCTACGTTGGTGAACAGCGTCTTTCTGACTCAGGCGATCATCGTTGCGCCAAGGTTGGCCTGACTCTAGAATCGTACATGGAAAGCGATAATGTTTTTGAGGGGATTTTTAAAATTACTTATCGTTCATTTTTTACTTTTTACAAGTAAAAACAGATATAACATACTCGAGCAAGCTCAAACAAACCAAAACGAACCCAAACCCAAACCCCGAGAAAACCCAATTCGACAACGCAAAAAGGCCAACAAATTTGACCAAACCCAGTCAAACAAACATAAACCCAACTCGAGATCAACCCAATCGACCACCCGTCAAGCCAACCCAAACAAACGCCTTCTCTCCGTTTTGTTGCAGGATCGGGAATTTGTCGAGATGGAGGTGCCGTTCAACGGTGCCCCGAAGAGGCCGGGCTCGCCGTCGCCACTTACATCGCCCGCTCACAGCACCGCGTCCCGGGGCGGTATCCTGCAATCTTGCTGCGGCCGATGCTACCCTCAACGTTACCAGGTACGCGGTCACCGTACGATAATTGCGTCTACGTTGCCGCCAATTGCCGCTGATCGCGAATTTAACGATGTTACGGTCGTGCCCGGCGTCGTTTTCAATGTGCCCGGCCGCCGCGACGATGAAATTTCGCGCGTACCTCTCGCCATCGCCATCAATTATTCTTACAACGAAACGCGGGTTTGAAAGAGAGCAAACAAGACAAAAAATAAGAAGTAGACGTATGAAAAGGAGACGAAAAATTCAAAATTATCGTCGATAGGGAAGAGCGCACATTTCCCGAAGTCGATGGAAACTTAACGAAAATATTGTCACGACTACGAACCAAGAGAATAGCTATTTTTTCCATTGATTTTGTCACGATTATTTTTTTTCTCGTATTTTCATTTAGGACCTGGCTATTTTTATTCCGCTTCTTTTGTGCTAATTTTTTCCAAATTTTTAATTCTATTTTTCGTTGGTGTTTACATTTTTTTGTTGCCTCTCTAAATTAATGTTTCCTTGTATTTTCATTTGGGTACGTCCCATTTTTGATTTGTTTCCTTTTGAACTGTAGTTTCTTAACAAAAATGTTGAAACCTACTATTTTACAAAAATGTTTCTACTACTTTTTCATTATTTTTCGCAGGTTCTGTCACACAGTAAATAATTTTTCTCCATTATTACTTTTTTGTCAATTTATTTTTTAATTTGCAATCCTCGTTAATTTATTCTGTATTTGTTTCGGCCCCAGGTTTTTCCCCTCTGCTCTTTAGTGGTTCAAACCAGTGCTTCCTTTTTTTTCAATTATTTCACCCCTCGTGTCGTTTGTAGCGATAATTTCCGTGTTCTCTAACTTTTAACATTTTTTGGCCTTCTTCGCCTAAGGAGAAAAGAGAGGCCGGAAATAACTGAAAACCGAAAACGTGCAAAAAAGCCCACCGGAAAAAAACACGAGGTAGTAGGTCGCGGCGGTACTTCGATGGACCATGGACATGCTAGAAAAGTAGCTGATAGATTTCCAAAAATGAACAAGGAAAGCACTGACGTCAAAAAATGTACAGGCAATTTTGGATTCCTACATTCGCACCCCCCCCCCTGCTGCTTCGTCACTGCGAAGCTTCACTTTGAACTATTGTTGATGTTTTTACGATTCCTATTATTATTGCTGTTTTTGTTATCATTGTTGTCCTGATTATTATTTGATGTAGTAGTTAAGAGAATAGAAGAATAATATGAATAATTCTCCGTGCCTCTTCGAACTTTTTTGTCCACGTCGATCTTACCATTTAGCCATTTTACTATCTTTATGGGGGAAGATACCTAAGATGCAAAAAATTTCGCAACAATTACCGATTTCTGTCGTTTGTTTATTTTTCAGTCTAAAATGGTGTTTTTAAAATTATCTTTTAATAAAATATTTTAGATATCCTCAGCAATTAAAAGATATATTGTGGAAAAAGTGTGACGTGTTTCATAAAAATCAGCCATCACTATGTGCCAAGGAAAGAGAAAATTAATTTTTCTTCTCCTCTTTCTTCAATATGGAAAAAGACTTTTTTTGTTTTTCTCCGCCCTTTGCGAGCACATGCTGTAGAGTTAACGTTTTTTTTCTTCGAGTCCCATCAAAGACCGTTGTTATATCATATTCGCAATAACTAAAAATTAAATCATTTCTTTGTAGTTAATAATTCATTTTATTTTTCTTATAGGAAATAGATAGAGAAAGAGTAACGAACGGTTCTGATTATTTTACTTGAATAAAAACTTGTGTTGGTTGGATATATTTTATTTCATTTTTTTTCATGGGATACTTTTATTTGATATTCTGTAAACATTGTGATTAATATAGACCTTACATTAAGACAATATAATATAGTTTTTTCTTCTATAGTCAAGTAAAAGGTAGCGTTTTGTATGATTTGAACAGAAAAATTGTTCAATATGCGGTGTACATACAGGGTTATTGAATATTCGAAACGTACTTGAATGTATCAAAAACCTAGTGCAAAAAAAGAACGATTTTCCTCAGAAGTTCCAAACCTTCTCGCCACACGCTTCAAAGCCTCTCAATTCGGGATATTCTGAAGGGAATGTAATTAAATTGTAAAGGTACGAAAAGGGCTCGACCCAAGTTACAAGAATCTGCGTTGAAAAATGAGGCGCCCTATTTCAAAATCTCAAGTTGACCTTTAAGTGACCTTGGAATTTTGATGCAAAGTGAAACCGACTGGATAACATCGCAGTGCACTCAAAACAGACATTTCGACGCACTCGTTGCCGTGGGACGCGCGGTACACACAGGGTTATACAGCTTGCATGATTCGAAACACCGTTTTAGGATATCCGAGTAAATATTTATTTGAGACTACAATACAATAGAAAAAACTTTATTTCGGCTAGGCCGATGTCGAGATCACCTTAATTTTTTAGGCGAGAAGTGTTTTCAAGGTTCCATTAAAGTGAACTCTCCGAAAATTGTATTTCCGTTCCGACTTTATCATACGAGAGAGAAGAAAAGAAACTGACACCTCGATTTTGGAGCTACCTTCAATGATAATGTGTGGGAATAATAATATCACCTGGATGGTAATTTCTGACGAGTTACCCTGCATAGGAGGGATACGAATCTTGAGCACAGCTGGCTATTGCCCGAATTCCCTTTTCTGTGCTGATCCCTAAAATATTGGCATCATTCAATATCTCTCGACATTCCGCTTTACTGTTCAATAACGGTCGTTCAATAACAACCTTTCTGAAAAATTGCGGTCACATGACTGGTAGGTAATTATAACGTTATGTGATTGGGTACGGCGTTAGTTTTATTCAAATACTACTTCTTCGATATACAGTGATCACTTTGCTCATTTCTTAAATTGCGGTTACATTACCGCTATTTAGAAATTGTTTTATCGTCGTTTATCGTTACCTAAGTGCGATTTGACCTCGATTCCAGTTTTCGTGTTAAGTTGCAGACATTTTGACGTATTGTCAAGTTACGGTAAATTTACCTCCAATTCCACGTCATTTTACCCTCATTTGACCGCCATTTTATCGTTAGGTGACCGTGATTGGATATAAATTGAATTTCCATTGTGTTTGTCTAATAAATGTCAGTCGAACTGTTTTGTCAACTCGTTGTGAAGTGATGGTCAAGTTATCGCCTCTACTCGTTATGTGACGGTTACATCATCACCGGATGACACTGACGCATTTAAATTCCAATACCTTCGCAAATTATAAGAAAACAAACAATTTGGCTCTTTTAACAAGTGTCGGTCGATTGATCGGAAAAATGGCGGTATATTTATTCAGTTATGTGAAGGTTACATGACAATTTCAGTTATGTACCAGTTCCATGACCGCCAGATGACACCAATGTAATTGAATGCCAATGCCTCAGCAAATCAGGGGAAAACAAATAATTTCGCGATTGTACAATAACAAGTGCCATGTAATAAAAGTGACGGTATTTTGATTCAATCGATTTTTCGTCATTCTCTTGTCATGAAAAAAAGACTCTTGGTCATTTTCTTAAAAGTACGTTAAAACGACCTTATTTTTTTCTAATATTACCTCGTGACCCTCTCCCCTTTCCTCTTGGGCTTGGAAAATACCGGAAAAATAAAATATCACGATTTTCAAAGATTTATGATTTACAGATAGACGAGATAATCTATTTTATAGAGACGAACGAAAAAGTTCCTTGACCTGAAAAAGATTGCCATTTTATCTTATAGTCTATCATAATGGCAATTCAACTAATTGAAATGAAGATATTTAAAAAACGGTTGGAATGTACAACTATGAGATTTAAAAAAAAACAATCAAATATCTAAAAAGTCATTTTTTATTTTTTGATCGTAGATTCTATTGTACGGTGTCTTCCCCTTTATTGCATTCCCACCATATTCTACTTCTCATCCGTACCTTGCGGCCGCAGCCGACATCCGCCTCTGTATCGCATTCAGTATGACATTTCAGCCATGGGTATACGGAAACTGCGGAAAACCTATGCCAATACAGCCAGTTCCACGTTCGCTTCCCAGTTTCGAAACCAGTCACGTTTTGTCGAGAAATAAATCACGTGCTACAGGATGACACACACGGCACAAATGTGCAGGTCCGTGTGCGTGACATCCACGAACAACTGGGGCTACGTGACGCCCATATTAATTTTTCTCTGACAAGACTGGGATTCGAACCTGTGATCCCCCAATATTCTAGTTTAGAGGCAAGCACGCCCACCACTAGACCAGCACATCGGCCTAAATATACAAAAAGTAATTAATTGCGATAGAAACAAAACGAATGTCATCGTAATTTAATTTTCTCAAATTGCGAAAGAAAAGTTATTTCAAACCGAATCGACCATTTAATTAAGGACAGTTCGAATTGGAAAGATTCAATGAACATTTTCACAAACTATTTTTTAACTCCATATTATGAAAGAGGATTAGCACAATATTCGTTGCTATTGTGAAACTACAATTATCTCTAATTAAATCTTGAAAAGTATTTGTTAATGATGATAGCGATTTTTATAAGCTATATTTTTTTATTGGGCCAGTCTGACTCGTATTATGAGTGCTTATCGTAATGTCAATTCGGTTAATATCCATCGCGACCATCGTGCGTAATTTGAGAAACTGGCAATTTAATTGCCAAAGTAACTACAAAGATCTATTCGGAGTTGAGAATTTTTGTAAAATTTCATCAATCCCCGTAATCAATTCGAGCTGAATTATCTTTCAGATAATTCGTTTCTTTTCCGTTTTCCAAATAACAACATACGTGTTCAATAGCTCGCGTTGTTTGATAGAGTGAGTGGAGGTACAGCGCTGGGGTAGGTCGTCGAGTGAACTGGAGACAGGCGATAATATTTGAAATTCACGTCATTTATTGTTTAGTGTCATTATTATTGTTAGGATCGGCGAGTGGAGGGTAATTGGAGATTCGCGGAGACTCCCTCCAAAGCAAAGAGGGCAGGGTTTTGGTCCTGCAGACCCCAGGCAGTAGCCAGAAAGGTGATGTGTAGCTTCCTCCGATTGGAGTTTCTGGTGCGCTTCGTAGAGTGGGAGCTCCCCACTCGCTTCCAGAGGACGTCTGTGGGGCGTCGAGGACAGTCTGGGTTTCTCGATGAACTTGTGCCGTTCTCGCCGTCTAGGTGTTCCTGTCCGCTTTCTTAGCTGGAGGGCTGGGCAGTGGTGAGAGCAGCGGTGGGCAGATTAAGTACCAGTGTGGCGAGGTGAGTCGTCTCACTCGCGCGTCTCCCGGTGTTAGCAGGCGCCGAGGGGGCTTAGTTTGGCGTCCAGGTGGGCAGCGGATTGGCAGTTCGATCCGCACGAATCTCCATGCTGTCGAAGTTGATCTCTGCGAGGTGGCCAATCGCTTTCTCTTGGCGACAATTCGTCCCTGTGGGTTATTTTTAAGAGGTCTCCGCCGCATGAGCTTGCTGGGAGTTCGAAAATGCGAGAAAGCTGCGAAGTGATATCTGACGTGGTACGTCAGACCTTCGAGCGAGCTTGTCTGAAATCCGTGGCCCGGCGTCGCCCTTATATCCAGCCTGGCCTCATGCGAGTGCTTGTGAGAAAGTAGTTGCGCCTGAGTGAACTGCTTTCTTCCTCGCATGCTTGCACGGGTTGCCTAGCGTCAGGCGCTTTTTGCTCGGGTCGTGAGAAATGCTTATTCACGAGCATTTTGCTCATTCCGCCCGCCTCACCGCGTCTTCGTGGTGATGAAGCTGTTGTTCTTTGCTGGCGAAGACTGAAAGCATCACTAGCTTCACTACCGGTCGAGTTAGCTGGGTTGTTGCAGTTTTTGAGGAGATGACTCGAACGTTGTCGTCGGTACCGGAATGTATGGCGGTCATGCGTGCCAGCGACCATCTGCACGGAGGCGTTGCTTCGACCCGGATGAGGCACAGTTGTCCAGGCTCGAATTTGTTTGGTAAGTTCAGCCACTTGGCTCGTGGCAGAAGCCCTTGAATGTACTCCCGTGCCCAACGCTTTCAGAATTGATCTCTCGTATGTGACAGAAGTTGCTATCGTGAGAGAAGGTTGGCATTGCTGTCGAGAAGAGATGGTTTTGGAATGGCCGGTAGAGCTGACCCCACCAAAAAGTGTCCCGGTGTAAGCGCGTTGATGTCGTTCGGATCATCTATCAAAAGGCTTAGTGGTCGAAAGTTGAGACAAGCTTCCACTTGTGCTAGGAGCGTTGCCATCTCTTCGTACAGTGCCTTCAGTTAATGCCTGGACCTGTTGTATAAGAGGTAACTTCAAAGAGCGGAAACATTACCGTTCTGTGAAGTTAACGTCATCGGTAGATTTTCGAACGAATTTCAGACTGATGTGTCACGAGTCGTTTCTAACCCGTGCGGCGATACAGCCTCGTGAAAAAATGACAATTCGTTCGAAACTCGTGACAGGCCGGCCAAAGTCACATTTCCCGCTTCGTCCTCTGTCGCTCCTTGAATTCCGAGCCGAAGCGTGAAGAATGCCGACATTCATGAGACTTGTAATTCTACCGAACCAGCGATGATGTTCAAAAATTAGATTATTCAATGCACTCGTAATCTTTATTTTCTAGAGAAATGAAGCACAGAATGATCAACAATTTAGGGTTTTCCACATTTGAAGGCACCCTGCAAATGTTCGCATTGCCGTAGTGGCTTCTGTTGACGATGGTGAATTTTTCAAAATCTTTCACAGGGAACGAATCCGAAACTCTGAAGGTTATTCAGATAATGAAACACATAACAGAATTTTAATAGACCGTTTTACATATTGGATTCCTCTCGATCCGATAAAAAACGGTTGAAACATGCGTATTTATCAACGTCGAATCTTATGTAAATCTCTTCGAATCGATATCTTTTACATCTGGGAATGAATCCGAGTCCGCATGCAAGTGATTCTGTTGTGGAATAACCCCTACAAACTGAGAACGCCGGGCTGATCATTGGATTCGTTCACGTTCATAGTACACGGCAGCAGTAGTAGTCTAATGGCTTTTTTCGTGTCGAGAGTGGTAAATTTAAAAAAAAATCATTCTCTGGTAACGAATCCGAACACTCTGAAGGTTATTTAAAAAATGAAACACAAAACAGAATTTAGATGGACCGTTTTTCATTTTGGATTCGTCTCGATCCGATAAAAAAAACGGTTGAAACGGGCGTATTTATCAACGTCGAATCTCATGTGAACCTCTCTTCGCATCGACGTCTTTTCAGCTGGGAATTAATTTGAGTCCGAATGCGAGTGCTTCTGTCGTGGAATAATAATTACAATCCGAAATAGTCCAGTAGTAGTTCTCGATGGCTATTTTCGTGTCGAGGAAGGTGGATTTTTTCAAATCATTCACTGGAAACGAATTCGAACACTCTGCAGGTTATTTCGACATTCAAACACAAAACAAAGTTTGAATGCATCGTTTTTCATATTGGATTCGTCTCGATCTGATAAGCAACGGTTAAAATAAGCGTATTTATCAACGTTTAAAAAATCAACGTTGAATCTCACGTGAAATTCTGTTTAATTCGATTCTGTTTACAGCTCGGAATTAATCCGAACCCGAGCGAAATTATTTCTGATGTCGAATAATCTCTAGAATCTGAAAACGTCGCGTTGAATATTGGGTTGGTTCATCTTTACCTTCATCTCTTAAAATTCACCTGCCTCGATACGAAAATAACGATTGAAAAACACTACTGCTGCTATGGACTATGAAAATGAACGAATCCAATGTTCAGCGCGGCGTTCTCAGTTTGTAGGGATTATTCCACAACAGAAACACTTGCATGCGGACTCGGATTTGTTCCCAGATGTAAAAGACGGCGATTCGAAGAGAGATTCACATGAGATTCGACGTTGATAAAAACGCCCGTTTCGACCTTTTTTACCGGATCGAGACGAATCAAATATGAAAAAAGGTCTATTCGAATTCTGTTTTGTATTTCATTTTTAACTAACCTTCAAAGTGTTCGGATTCGTTACCATTGAATGATTTTTTTTAAATTGACCGACCTCAACACCAACATAGCCATTAGACTACTACTGCTTCCGTGGACTATGAACGCGAACGAATCCAATGTTTAGCGCAGCGTTCTCAGTTTGTAGGGATGGTTTCACAACAGAACCACCTGTATGCGGACAAACAAACGGTTAAGGCTTCCAGTTGAGTCGGAAGGTCCTCGAAGGCTGTGTGTGGACCATCGGACTTGGTGCTACCAACTCCGAAGTAGTGAGACTCGCGTTTGTCTGCGTTGTAGTGACGCTTAGTTATATGCGGCCTCTTACTAGCTTGTTGGAGAGTGTCCAGGGAGAGTGTTTGTTGCTTCTCCGCTGGCTTGTGGGAGCATCCAGATCGTAAGGTTTGTAAGGCCTCGACGATATGAATTTGATGCTCCTTGAAGTCTTTTAGCTGAGCATAGGCAGGGGGTTCGACCAAACTGACGGTGGCTGCTTCCCACTTCCTTCGTGTGCTGCTGTCAAAAGGTTCGATGATCTTGAAGAGGAAAAGATCTTCTGTGTTCTGTGATCTCTCTACCGATGCTCTGTAGATCCGCCATCGTAGCAGGATGTCGGATTGGGTAGGTAGCAAGTTCTGCGCTGTATGCGAGTGGTCGCCTAACGTAGTTCCCGTGCAGCTGCGGCAGGGTCCGTTGAAAACGACCGAGAGTAATTATGTAATGGCCAGCGGAGCGCGTTCGTAGCTTGGCCGCTGGCTTGTGGTAGCATCCAAATCCTGAGGGTTGTAAGGCCTCGACGATGTGAATTTGATGCTTCTTGAAATCTTTAGCTGAGCGTAGGTAAGGGGTTCCACCGAGCGAGCGGTGGCTGCTTCCCTCTCCCTTCATGTTACGAATTCGATGCCCACGAACTCCTTTAGCTGAGCATAAGCAGGGGTTTCGACCGAGCTGGCGGTGGCTGCTTCCCACTCCCTTCGTGTGCTGCTGTCGAATGGTTCGATGATCATGAAGAGGAAGAGATCTTCTGTGTGAAGATCTCTCTACCGATTCTCTGTAGACTGCTGACTATTGTTGTGAGTTCAGTTCGGCTCTGATGTAACGACTCGAATGTGTACCCCATGCTGCTGGCGTGATGCATACTTCGAGAAGACAGCTGCTTCCTCGAATCCGGCTCGAAGGACCAAATGTTCAATAGCTCGCGTTGTTTGATAGAGTGAGTGGATGTGCAGCGCTAGGGTAGGTCGTCAACTAAACTGGAGACAAGTGATGATATTTGAAATTCGCGTAATTTATTGTTTAGTGTCATTATTACTGTTACAATCGACGAGTCGAGGGTAATTGGAGGATCGCAGAGACTCGCTCCAGAGCAAAAAGGGCACGGTTTTGGTCCTGCGGACCCCAGGCAGTAGCCACAAACGAGGTGTGAAGCTTCCTCCGATTGGAGTTTCTGGTGCGCTTCGTCGAGTGGGAGCTTCCCACTCGCTTCCAGAGGACGTCTGCGTCGCTGCGTCCGTTAGAAGTGCGGCTAACTCCTGTGGGGCGTTGAGGAGAGCCTGTGTTCCTCGATGAACTCGTGCCGTTCTCGCCGTCTGGGTACTCCTGTCCGCTTCCTTAGCTGGCGGGCTGGGCATTGGTGAGAGCAGCGGTGGGCAGATCGAGTACCAGAGTGGCGAGGTGAGTCGTCTCACTCGAGCGTCTCCCGGTGTTAGCAGGCGCCGAGGGGGCCTACTTAGGCGTCCAGGCAGGCAGCGGATTGGCAGTTCGACCCGCACGAGTCTCCATGCTGTGGAGGTTGATCTCTGGGAGGTGGCTAATTGCTTTTCTTGCGAGAATTCGTCCCTGTGGGTTATTTTTAAGAGGTATCCGCCGCATAAGCTTGCTGGGAGTTCGAACAGGCGAGAAAGCTGCGAAGTGATATCTGATGTGTTACGTCAGATCTTTGAGCGGGCTCGTCTGAAATCGGTGGCCCGGCATCGCCCTTATATGCAGCCTAGCCCCATGCGAGCCCTTCTGAGAAAGTAGTTGTTCCTGAGTGAACGGCTTTTTCCCTCGCATGGTGCTGCACGGGTGTCGCACGGGTTGCCTAGCGTCAGGCGCGTTTTGCTCGGGCCGTGAGTGATGTTTATTCACGAGCATTGCGCTAATTCTATCCTCGCTCTTTCCAAACTTGAATTACGTCGTCTCAAGTAAAAGCAGATAAAATGATTAATTCCAAAATTAATTAATGAGATAGTTATAAAGAATAAATTAATCAAGGAGTGAC
Organism: Ophion slaviceki; assembly: GCA_944452715.1. NCBI lineage: Eukaryota > Metazoa > Arthropoda > Insecta > Hymenoptera > Ichneumonidae > Ophion > Ophion slaviceki. Next base: position 21,040,999 of record OX101784.1, on the reverse strand, counting down.
CAATAATTGTACAAAAATCACAACTGATAAAATAAGAGTAATGGCTAAATCGTCGCTGAAAAGGAATAAACGGGATACATTTTTTTCAAAACATCGCTTATTGAAAAAATCCTCTATCGTCTATCATCAAAGAAAATTTATAAAATTCGTTCTTTCCATTTTTCCATTTCTTCCCATAGGGGCTACATCTACCTCGTGGCCCGAAACAGATGGTCAAATTCCTATTTGGGGAGAGGGCGGTTGGTGAAAAGGAAACGCATTTTCTTTCGACACAAAGGTACACATATTGAGAGCCTTTAAAATAAATTACCAAAAAATTCAGAAAAACAACAAAGACATAGCCGTCGGCGGATCATGAAATTTTTTTCGCAGCGATTGGCAGTTGACATTTTCCAGCTTAAACGGTCCATCTCTAATCTAAAAACTAAACGGGTTATTCAAGTTAACAATACATACGAATAGATGACGTCAGTCGATTAAACATTTTTTTTAACAATGTGGCGATGAACCGAGTGCCGAGCATACAAAATCGATGAAAAAAGTAGTTCTTTTTGCGTAACTATTAAAAAATGAACATCGATGTCAAAAAGGTGAGATCATCAACGACCTTTAAATGTTTATCATCGAATCTGCTGAAAATTTGGAAGCAATCCATCAAGCGGTTCCCAAGATATTATGTCCCCCGACTTTGAAAACAGTGTTGCGTGAAAAACGCGTTTCAAGTTTGAAGTATAGTGGTACTACTGTTCGCCCGGCCGACTGTTGGAAGCTGTAGCTCATTCCATTGCAGGACTCTTTCAACGAAGTTTTCACGGAATGTAGGTAAAAGTGATACTATCGAATAAAAGTATTTTCGAAAAATGCATTTTTTGACCCACCTAAGTAGATGTAGCCCGTTAAACGGCTATTGATTTTTGCTTAGGACAATATCTTACTTGTCTGTCCTTGAGGATCCTCCAGTGGTACACTCCCACCTAAAAGTGACGTTTGACGGAAGTTCCCGGTATTTCTTATTGAGAAAAAAATCAAGAAAATAGTATCCATATAGATTGAAAAACATTGACTTTTCATAATAATAATATCAAGTATTTTTTAAATGCTGCAGAAAATCATCCAATCTCAAAATATCACAACTATTTCAATTTTTCTAAACAAAATTTAATTGAAAATGAGAAAAAAGTGAACATTGAGAAAGCAACAGAAATATTCATTTGCTATAATTATGGCATTCCAAAGTTACGAACACATTGTGTAAAATGATAAATGTTTTGAATAATCTCAGAGAAAAATAGCGTTTCTTCAAATATCATTCGACTGAAGACTGAAAAAATGAAGAATCAAAAGAATCGTTGAAAACATTGACATTTTATAACGACAATTTGGGAAAGAAAATTTATTGGTAAGGATTCCATTTTTTTCAATTAAGGAGTTTGGAGACTCAAATCGAAATATTCAGATTCTATTTTCGCAACTAGTTTCGGAGTGTTCTAAGGCCATGTGTCACACCATTCGGCCGGTAAAACAGAACACAATTACGCGTGCCAAGTGTTCTCGAAAACGGCTCTACAGATTATCACGAAATTTGCACAGTCGGTATCAAATTAATAGAGGAACAACGTCTTTCTTCGGGATTTTTCTGATTAAAAAAAAAACAGTTTCTCTTACCACCCGAGACCCCAAACGGAAGTGAGAGAGAAAAATAATTGATACCCGTAATTGTCTAACGAAGAGAAGGCGGTTGTTCCCTGACTCAAAACGAACATTTTCAGACCTCAACCGTTTCATTCTAGCGAGTAATTACGGAGATCTGTGGGAGACTCTACTTTGCAGGTATTCGTCAAGAATTTTCCGAAAAATTCGCGTGGCAACCATCGATTTTAGTTTTCGCGAATTCCAGCGATGGCGCAGAGAAATCATTCTGTCGCGCCGATCAAATATCGACGTCTGATGCTCGAGCTCGATAAAGCAGGGTTCGCACACACCTTCTGAAATGTATTCGGCGAGTGATGTGTGATCTCGGCTCCGCGCTCGATTCTGACAGCCGATATGATGATGTCGGAATAATATTTTTGACGTTTTTACTTTAAACAATTTAGTGCCGGTATGAAGTTAATAAATGTGTGAGTGCATAAAGTTCGGCGTCGTGCGAAGGATTAGATGATTTTATCGGCCAGGTCCACATATTCGCTGACGCATTTGAGGTAGTTCCTCCGCGAAAATCTCAACCAAAAGTTTACATACCATGTTCATGTTTAAAAGATTGATAATTGGTTTAATTAGTAATAAATAAAATTAAAAACTACGCAATATTAACTCGGTATTAGTAGATAATACGATGGATATCATTTATTGCCGTAAAATATATTTTATATTGTGTTTTTGATCTACCATTGCCAGTAAACTTTTTGCCGGGACTGTCCAGGCTTTGCCCCAATTGTTTTTTTTTCAGGCTTTGCCAGGCTTTGCACCAAAATTGTGAGGGCTTTTCATGGTTATATCTTGGAAACTAGATGGTGAATCATTCTCATTTTTTTTCACATTATTCGTGATATCTTACTCTAGCTTATCCTCGTTTTTTATCAATTTCTTAATTTTAGTTTTGACGGTAAAATTAATGATGCTCTGTTTGGCCATCATAACGCATTTGTTGCGTGTAAACCAAGCCAACTTTAAGTGTAAATATCTCAGGTTTGGGGTGGTCAAACTTATTCAAATTGCACAGATGTTTGGATAATGTATTGAATAACATATATGTCAAATTTTAACCATTTCTTAATTCGACTCTTCTGTGGAGGTACTACCTTAAGGTGAGGTATCTTTATTTCAATACATTTTTATCCTTTCAAATACAATATTAATACTTTTCACTGTTTTTTTTCTCTCCGTCTCGTAGTTTCGGAGAGAAATAAAAACATAGGCGTGACGTAGCTCCAGTTCTACACAGATGTCGCGCACACGGACCGGTACGTGTGTGTGTCGGGTGTGTATGGCTGTAGCCTGTGAGCTATTTCTCGACGAAACGCGACTAGCTCCGAGGCTGGGAAGCGAACTCGTGACCGGCTGTATTGGTATAGGTTTTCCACAGTTTCCCTATACCCATGACAGATAATGTCATGGTAAATGCGATACAGAGGGGGAAGTCGGCTGCGGCCGCAAGGTGGGGACCGATTAGGGATGTGAATTGGAGAAAATGGTGGGAAATGTAAAAAGGGGAAATCCCTGTACATGGAAGCTACAATTAGCGAAGCGTTCGCCGTAGCAGAAACAATAAAAAAAAAATACTTTTCACTTTCATTGTCAATCTTATTACTGTTCAATATACTACTATCACTCTTCATAAAAATTATTGTTTCGGAGAGGGTTTACACTAAACCGAACAGTAAGTTAGGTACGCTTTGCATAAATTGTCATTTGAAAGGCTGTTTTCATAATTGACTGGCTCAACCAGTGGTTATAAAGAAAAACTAGTTCAAAACTTTGTGATTGAATGAAAACCTTTTTTTCCTATTTCTCTTCACAAGGAATCTTTAGAATAAATAATACTTCCGGAGACACACCAGCAACTTGTTTTTCTCCGAAATCGTTGGTTCCGCAGGGAATTTGCAAGGAACAATCTATGCGTAGATCAGTGTCGCAGAGTGTAAAGTAACTCACTGATATTTAAAATTACTGGATTTATGCAAATGTAAAAAAACTGACTTGTTTGCTGTTCGAACCGATGCACTTATTCTTTACAAGGAACAAGTGTTGCAGAGAGCGGTTGCAGTGGACGAAACAGTAGTAAGATTGATTTAAAACCTTTGCATTAAACTAGTAATTTTTAACATTAGTGAGCTATTTCTTATCCTACGGATCTAATCTTTGCATAAATTGTCCCTTGTGAAGACTGGCTACAGAAATGCCCTGTATAGCCAATGATTGTCAAGGAAAACAAGTTTCTGGCGAGTCTTCGGAGGTATTGGTTCTTCCAGACTTCTCACACAGGAAAAAAACAGAAAAAACGTTTTCAAACGATTCAGAATACTCATACTTTTTTCTTTACATTAACTGGTTATGCTGGGCGTTGTAGCCAGCCGTTACAAGGGGCAATTTATACAAAGATCATTCGAGTAGGGTAAAAAATAACTCACTTGTATTCCATGAACTAGTTTTGTATAGAGAGACAAAGTCAATCTAACTACTGATAGAGTTGCTGTTAAAATTGATATCAAACTCTTGCAATACCTTAAGGGGAGGGTAGGGGTTTCAGCGTGAAAAAAACACTTTTTTGCGATTTTTTTCATCTAAATGGATAGAGTAAATTCATTGAAACCTTTTGTACATTGTTACGTGTCATTTCAAGAACATCCCGTGAAATTTGTACGCGAAAATATCCACAAACAAACCGCTGCAGCGTTTTTCTTGAAACCACTTTTTCAAAGTCCGTGTTCACTGCCATTTGAACACTACATGGCCGATTTATTTCAAACTTGGTACACACTTTCTACATATAAAATACCTCCCCCCAACGGTTAGTTAGCTTTTTTTTACATTGAGGGGGTTTGGCCCCCCCAAAATGGCGGAATTTTTCGTGAAAAATAGCACTTTTCACTTTACATGGCCACCAAAAATGTAGAAATGAAAAAAAAATTATCAAAGACCGTTGGGGGGAGGATTTTAATGATATTTTGACTAAATTTTAATGGTACTTGATTTCAGATAATTTCTAGCTGAGATTCAGTGAACACCGCAAATCGTGATTTTCCAAAGGCGTTCTTGAAAAAGCTTTGTCACCGGCTTGTTTATCCATATTTTCGCGTACAAATTTCACGGAATGTTCTTGAAATGACACGTAAAATGAACAAAAGGTTTCAATAAACTTACTCTATCCATATAGATGAAAAAAATTCGCAAAAAAATGTTTTTTTTTTCACGCTGAAACCCCTACCCTCCCCTTAAAGAATAATAAACTAATTTTTCATCATTCATGTTACCAGGTGTTAATCATTATTTTCAGTAGATACTTAATTAAATAAATCTTATTTTTTTCTGCGAACCGGCCCAACACTTTCAGCTGAATTTTTTTATGATAATGACATGTCTATGTTAAGCAGTGATATAGGAGAGAATCATTCCTGAAGCATAGCGGTTCTAATTGTAAGCCACATTTTTACCAGCCCCATGGCGGAAAAACTTCTCTCATAGCTGGCGGAGCTCACTGAGAGTACTGTTGCTGGTTGGAAAAATTTATATAAGTTAGGGTGGTACTCCTTTTTGATATGCTTTTTCAAATTTACAGCATTTATTTAACAATTTTTTAAGGCGGGATATATAGCTACAACGGTAAAAAAATCGATTTCTTTTTTTTTCTTCTTCAAACGATGGAATTATATACGTAGAATATTTTTTCAAAGTTTCAAAGCGAAATTAGAAAAAATGCGAACGTTGCATCTCGTCAACGCTGTACCTCACCGCACGGATTTGGGGCGCGTACCGCAGGTAGTAGGGAGAGCGCAGAGGAACAGGCAGATATAGGCAAAAAATAATTAAATTAACAACTCACAATTACAATTACAACTGTAATTAATAACTTAACTACTTTGTAACAGTTATGTAATTAGTTACCATAAGTATTTAGTGCAATTTAACTCAATTTCTATGTAAACGTCAAACACATGTTTTTCAAAACTGCATTTTCGAAATTGGTGTGCAGAATTATTCAAAAACTCTTAACTCGATTGAGTTTAAACTTGGTAGTAACATTGATAATATTACCACCTCTTACTTCGTAAGCATTGTTTTACAGAACTTAGAAAAAAAATACTTTTTTCATTCAAACGTTACAGATATTTCACAAAAAAATGTTGTTTTTTCTCTGTAAATGCCATTCTCTTAAATTTATTTTTTTCATTTTAGTTACTGCCAAATAGAAACTGTACATGTTCTAACTGAAAGAATGTTTGAATTTTTTGCAAATCAAACTCTACGAGAAGCTTAACTGCATGCCGAATTGCAACTCCCGCGGCAACCTTGCTGTAACACTCTGCCCCCAGCTCCACCATTTTGATGATAAATGAGTTTTAGGAAATCGTTTTGTACCTTTACTTAAATATACAATTAAAGTAACCTACAATTTGATAATTCTAGAATAATGACTTCATAGTTTAAAAAATATCTCGAAATTGCTGGCTTTTTCCCGTCTAAATTGAAGGATTTTATGCATCTTTTTTCACGACCATCACTCCAGCTTCTAAGGCTGATTTATGAATTATTAGGATTTGTGTATAATTATTGAAGAAACCCTCGTCGTTCTTTATATTCAATTACAAAAATGCATCAACTGCATGAGATATCTATAGATTCTCCAGTCAGCGATTTAGATTTACAATTATATTATCTCTACTAAGTATTTATACATAGTAAATGTTGATTTTCACTCAATTGCCAGATTTGAGAATCTCTTTAATGTTCGTAGTGAAGTAGCTAATTTTTATACAAATTACGACAAAGGAAACAGTTCGTTTTATGAAAAATTTTCTTTATGCTTGCTTGAGTGAAACTTAAATAACGTTCATGCGATTATTTGAATTCAACTATTTCGGATCTATATTTTTCTGAAGAGGGTGGCCGGCTCACCGAGCTGGAGGGCCCCGTCGTCGAAAGAAGTATTCGAGCCTATTTGTCCAAACAGTTTAAAACCGAAATACGGTGCTGGATAGCTGTTGTCTAAAAAATAATTCGAGTCAAACCTATTTGTTCAAATAGTTTAAAGTCGTAAAATTCCACCGCTCATATGTAGAGGAAGTCTCTAGCGATCCTTATTGCTAGAGAATTCGACCCTTGTAGAACCTCCCGAAAATAAAAGTCGACGGAGAGAAGAAATGCTAAACTGTTAATTGTTTAACCAATAAGTTTCACCACTCTTTTAGCGAGTGAGTCTCGAGCGATTCCTCTCGTTCGAGAATTCGACCGAAATTGAATTTATTGAAGATAAATGACATCGAAAATATACGTCCTGCTCAAACCGAATAGATAAAAAAAATCGCATACATCACCGCTCTTCTATAGAGCGAGTCTCTAGTGATTTCCCTTGCTAGAGGATTCGATCCGCGCAGAACCTCCCGAAGACAAAAGTCGACGGAGAGAGAAATGTTGAATTATCAATTGTTTAAACAGTACATTTTACATTTTACAATACATTTTAGCGAGTGAGTCTCCGGCGATTTCGTTTGCTCGAGAATTTGGATATTGAATTCATCGAAGACAAACGGCATCGAAAATATCCATACTGCTCAAACCTATTTGTTTAAACAATTCAAAATCGCGTTATTTTACCGCTCTTGTATAGAGCGAGTCTCTAGCGATTTCTATTGCTAGAGGACTCGATCCCCGTAGAACCTTCCGAAGAGAAAGGTCGACGTAGATAAGAAATGCTAAATTGTCCATTGTTTAACGAATAAGTTTCACCACTCCTTTAGCGAGTGAGTCTCGCTCGAGAATTTGGCCAAAATCGAATTGATCGAGGATAAATGACGTCGACAATATACACACTGCTCAAACCTATTTGTTTAAAAAAATTTGAATCGCATTACTTTACCGCTGTCCCATAGAGTTACATTAATCCATTAATGTCACGACGTTTCATTAATGTCATTAGTTCCATTAATGTCACGACGTTTTGAAAGAGCGTATGCTTAACAAATTTTAACTTCTTAACAAATTTGTTTTTTGCAATGTACGAGAGTGTGTTTTTCAATCCCATGTTTATTTTTAATTGTTAAATTACGGGCATTTTTTAAACGTCATGTAAGTACGTCAAAATATTGTTATGCGATTTGGGTTTATTATTATTATTATTATGAAAAATTAGTCATCTAAATTTTGTCGTTTTTTCTGAACTTTTCTTCACATCGCGGAATACTAGAACACGAATGAACTCAAACTTTTGACCGGGTGTGTCCGCAGAAAGACCTTTCCACGTCTTCTACGAGTTTCTTATTTGATAGATTAGGTTTCTCAGCCACCCCTCAAAACTCGTTAACGTTGAGCTTCGTTCCGATCCCCAATGACCTGAAAGAGCCAAATTTGTAATTTGAGCTCGGATTTACACCTAAGGAAAGGGAAAAACAAAACAAAAATAAAACGCGTTAACCAACAGAATAAATGAATGTTAGCCAATTATATCATAGTGAAAGATCCCTCATAAAAATAAATTAGCTAATTCGTGCAATTGAAAATAGTTTGTTCGATTTCAGTAGTGTAATGGGGCAGACTCTAAATCAAGCGCGGGACTGCCGGACAGTTCTGGTGGTAGTAACAAAGGATCGTAGCCTGGTCGTCGCAAGCGGGCGGTCTGGTCTCGCAGATGTCATTGCGAGAAGTGTGCAAGCTCTGGGTGCACTTGTCTCCACAGGGCCTGCAACCTCGCCATTTGGCCCCGCCGCGACGGTATGCTATCCTTCCAACAGCGGATGAGGTCCTCCTTGAGTTCCCCCGTCCACTCGAGACGCCGGTTTTGAGCCGTGGATCCTATCCGGGTGCCCCTCCCAACTGGTCCTTGGTCCCCATCCGAGAGGGACCAGTTGTAGGAGGCCTGACTCGGTGGTGGTTGAACCTAGTTTTCTGCGTGCTACCCGTGAAAAACGACACAACCAACCCAACCTCGAGCCAGCGTCACGCCAATCACATTCTACTATTGGCCGATGAACGGCAGCACTACCGGTTCAGTGTTGCGCCACGGTAGAAGTGATCTCTTCGGCCCAACGCTGGCATGTACGGTTGGCCAATAGTAGGCATACCGGAAATCCCAACAGTTGACCGGATATTGGCCCAACATTGGGCCCGTGAAAAACGACGCAACCGACCCAACCTCGAGCCAGCGTCACGCCAATGACTTTCTACCATTGGCCGATGAACGGCAGCACTACCGGTTCAGTGTTGCGCCACGGTAGAAGTGATCTCTTCGGCCCAACGCTGGGATGTACGGTTGGCCAATGGTAGGCTTACCAGAAATCCTAATAGTTGGCGGGCATTGGCCCAACATTGGGCTAAAGAGATCACGATCATTGACTGACGGTTGGCGTGATCACCGGCCCATAGTAGCGCTAAGGTCGGCTTCATATTGTTGGCGCAATATTCGGGCTAGTGTTGGCCTAGTGTAGGGCTGTCAAAATAACCCAATGCTTAGCCAACAATCGATCAGATTCACAAGTTTCTGTGCTCGATGATTGCTCACCGAAAGAATTATTAGATTCACTAACATGCTGCATGCAATTTTCTACGTCCTGTGATAATAAAAACTCATAATTACTGTTATCTGATATTCACTTTATTAAAGTTAAATTCATTTATACTAAAGTTTTGTGGTATATTAAAAAAATGCCGAGTTATTATGATAGTATTAAGAAACGTCGAGTGTTAAAACAACGACAACAATTAGAAGAATCTTTACAGCAGGTTAGGATCAGAGGCAACGAAACAAAAAGACAAGTAGATAGTGAAACAAATTTGGACACATTCCACGAACAAGTGATTGTGCATAACGATGTTAGTGAATCTAATAATTCTTTCGATGAGCAATCATCAAGCACAGAAACTTGTGAATCTGATCGATTGTTGGTTAAGCATTGGGTTGTTTTGACAGCCCTACACTGGGCCAACACTAGCCCGAATATTGCGCCAACAATATGAAGCTGACCTTAGCCCTACTGTGGGCCGGTGATCACGCCAACCGTCAGTTTAGTGTTGCGCCACGGTAGGAGTGATCTCTTCGGGTCAACGCTGGCATGTACGGTTGGCCAATAGTAGGCTTACCGGAAATCCTAACAGTTGGCCGGGTATTGGCCCAACATTGGGCCCGTGAAAAACGACGCAACCGACCCAACCTCGAGCCAGCGTCACGCCAATCACATTCTACCATTGGCCGATGAACGGCAGCACTACCGGTTCAGTGTTGCGCCACGGTAGGAGTGATCTCTTCGGCCCAACGCTGGGATGTACGGTTGGCCAATGGTAGGCTTACCAGAAATCCTAACAGTGGGCGGGTATTGGCCCAACATTGGGCTAAAGAGATCACGATCATTGGCTGTCGGTTGGCGTAATCACCGGCCCATAGTAGGGCTAAGGTCGGCTTCATATTGTTGGCGCAATATTCGGGCTAGTGTTGGCCCAGTGTAGGGCTGTCAAAACAACCCAATGCTTAGCCAACAATCAATCAGATTCACAAGTTTCTGTGCTTGATGATTGCTCATCGAAAGAATTATTAGATTCACTAACATCGTTATGCACAATCACTTGTGCATAACGATGTTAGTGAATCCAGTTTCCAGTGGGTTATGTTTCCAAATTTGTTTCACTATCTACTTGTCTTTGCATTTCGTTGCCTCTGATCCTAACCTACTCTAAAAAGTCTTATAATTTTTGTCGTCCTTTTAACACTAGACGTTTCTTAATACTATCTCAATAACTCGGCATTTTTTAGTACACCACAAAACTTTAGTATAAATCAATTTTATTTTTAATAAAGCGAATTTCAGATAACAGTCATTATGAGCCATGCTAAAAATGCCATGCTAAAAATAAGCATTGGCAAAACCGCGGTCAAACGATTGGCTCAGACTCAGGGCCCGCGCTCGCCCCGACAATTGGCCGACGGTCATTAATTAGTACTGGCCCAGCGTTGGCTGTTCGATGGTGTGCCGAGCTTGAATTCGAGACTGGCAAACCCATGGTCAACCGATTGGCCCATGTTCGGGGCCAACACTGGGACCCAATAGTTGGCTGACAGTTGGTAATCGATATTTGGCCCAAGGCTGGGTGTGCGTTGGTTTGCCATGCTTCAAATGAGCACTGGCAGAATCATGGCCAAATCGTTGGCCCGTATAAAGGACCAACACTGGGTATTAGTGGTTGGTGCTGAATATCGTACCAAGCTTCGGCCGTATCTTAAGCGCCGGCAAATTTTTCACGGGTTGGTGGTTGGCCTAGCATGCCGGTGGCTACTGCGAGGGAGTTGTACTCCCCCGGGCGATGGGCACGCCAGCTTCCCTACGCCATACACGTTGATATAAATCGTTAAAACTAATTGATATCAACGTATCTATCTTTTTTAGGATTTACAACGTTCTGTCTATGGTTTTCGATGTTGACAATATTTGTTTCTTTTGATGAACATACGGTTATCGTATGGTTATTACGGTTTTCCGTCTCGAACGACACCTTGAAGGGCTTACGTTTGGTACTCCAGTATAGCAGACCAATTCGACACTTTCGCAGTAGCCGCTTCTGTGAACATTCTTGCCGTACTTAATATTTGAAAGGCGTCAGCGATATTGTCTTTGTTGGGCAGCATCCAATGCGTCAAAGAATGCGGTTTGTTTGTTGTTCGTCGACTTCATGTTTTGTTGAAAATGATGAGGTGTCAGTCAGTCGACGTGAGACGAGGTTTAGCCTTAGGTTCGTGGTAGAGCCAGTAATGTTGTCGATTTGTTGGTCTCTATGAGCGGGTCAAATACAATTTCCGAGTGGAAGTTTGAAGAGAATTGTAATTACTTTGTATAGATTTGTTTTTGTTCCTTTGGGAATCCTTTGGAAAATAAGACAGATGTGTTATAGGGGCACGCATGGAAAAATATAATATTAGTGATATTCAACTATAAAGTATTAGTAAGTCACATACAATAGTAAGATAAATCGTTATCATGTACAAGGTTTTAGTTTCTCTAAATGTTTCAATATACGTTTTCCAGTCTCCGTTTCTAACACGGCATTATGATTGTTAAGGAGTTCAGTTGTCAAATGTGGTCCTATGTAATGACAGTCGAATTTTCCTCTTCGTGGTTCTTTTATTACGTAGGCCATATCTCCCGGTTTGCGGTTAGCTTCGTGGATTTTAACAAGGATTTGGTAGCGAGTGGTCGCATTTTATCCAGTCGGGATGTAAGGTCGCACAAATAATCACTATACGTTTCGATTTTCCTGGCGGAAGGAAAAAAGCTTGGGATACGGTCTGGTTTGCCGTATACGAGTTCGAACGGGAATTTATAGATTTGTGGCTTGTGGTATTATAGATTTGTACATTTGTGGATTCTGGTGTTATACCAAACATTGCAAAAGGGATGAGTTTCTCATAGTCGTCGTAGTTGTAGATGTAATGCCTAATTAATTCAGTTAAGACAATGTGGCTTTGTTCTAAAAATCCATTGGATTGGGGATGGTAACCAGAAGTTGTATCGTGTATGATTTTAAATAGTTTGGCAAGGCGGTGAAACACTTGTCCGACAAAGGATCTACCTTGATCGGTTGAAATGATTCTTGGAGTTCCAAAGTGAGTTATGACATTGCGGGCTAAAGCGTCTGCAATTGTTTCAGCCTTAATGTCCTGTATGGGTACAGCAATGCAATATTTCTTCAGATTGTCTTGCATAGTAAGAATATTCCGATTTCCGTTTGGCGTTATGGGCAGTGAACCTACTGTATCGATGGAAATTTTATCAAAAGGCTCTGCTAGCGTATCTGTGATTATCATACGCTCGCGCGTTTTCACGTATTCCGTTACTTCGCTTTCGAGATTAGGCCAATAAAATCGTTCTCGAATACGTCGATAAGTTTTAGTTATTCCTTAGTGTCCGCCTACTAAACTTTCCTGATACTCAGAGATTATTTTGCCTCTTATTTCCTCATCCGGTATTACAACGTTGCCTTGACAAAGAACGATAGAACAATCGCAATCGTTTAAACATTCTTCAAGTATTTCTGTTATGAAAGTATGGCTGTTGGTTTCTAACATGTCTCCCGGTTTCGATATCCGTAATGATTTTATTTGATATTCTGTTATCACGTCTCTTACAGTGTAGAGTACGTTTTTCAGGTCTTGGATTGAACATTTTTCGAAGTTTTTACTCTTGAGAACCGCACTAAAAATGTTCTGGTTGCCTTTTGTCGTGACTAAGACTTGATTGCCCTTAGACTTTTTCCATTTAATGTCTTGTGGGCGAATTTTATCCGTTTTAATAAGCAATTATGAAATCATAGTTGTAAAATTACAATCGGTCGAAATAAAGTGCCAATAATTTCCTTTTTGATAAGTCAAATTTTTGTTAGAAATGCTTATTTGGATTCTTTTTTCATCCTTTTCCATATTAGGGTGGAACAATGCGGTTGGAATTGCACTTGAAACCGTTTTGTTGGGTCTCGTCTTCGGAATTTCATTAATTTCTGCGTTCTCAATTTCGATGTTGCTATCACTATCTGAGGAATCGGGATTCGGCATTAATTTATTTGGATGGGGTCGTCCTGGTAGGTGAGATTTGTCTTCGTCGGTACTGGTTTGTATATTATGGTTTATTGCAGGAGTTTATCTGCCTGTGGGATGTCGAAACGTAATTGCTGATACACCAATGTTCGTTACTTCCTCGTCAGCATAATCAGATTCAGTATGTTCGTCGGTGTGGGGGGCACAAGTTTTGTTCGCGTCTGAATTTCCGTGGGTATGATCGCTCCAATATTTATCTTTGTTGTCTAAATTCTGGCTTTCATTACTATTTATTTCGACTCTATTTTTGTTCCTTGAAATTCTGGGTAAGTTTTCGTTTTCGGAAAAGGGTTTGTCAGTTTGAAGATTTTCGTCGATGCAAAAAGCAAATTTTAGAGTGTCTGTAATCCGTTTCATCAGCCGAGATGATGGTTCGTTCGAGCGTGTTTGTGGCAACGTGCTTTTGGGTGTAAGGCTAGAAAATGCGCTGTGTCAGGCTCGTGCGGTGGGGGGTATTTTTTCGGTGTTGGATGGGATCGAAGAAAACGATTGTTTTTGTGTGGTTCGTGAGGTTTGGATAGGTATTGCTGTAATTTTGGGAGTAGTTTTGCGACTCCGCACGCTTTCTCCAATTGTTGCTCCAGAAATCCTTGATTCCTCAAAGAGTGTGGGTAACGGTTTATGTTTACTGCCCAATGGTCGACCACGCTTAATTATTGGATTTGAAGAAATTGTAATCCGTGGGGTTACTGTCGTTGACATTTTATTAGCGGAAGATGAAATTGGTAATAAAATCGTGTCAGTGGTAAAGGGATTTCAGGAAAGGGCATCGGCATTCCAATTAAGTCGCCGTGGTTTGTACACGAATGTGTATTCATATTCTCGTAATATTATTCACTATCATGTGATCATCATGATCGCTAACGAGTGTAAAGGGTCGTCCGTACAAATAAGGTCTGAAATGTAATATTGCATATACCACGGCAAGACATTCTTTTTCAGTTGTTCCGTAATTTGTCCCGGCTGGATTGAGTAGTCTCGACATGTACGCTATTGGTTTGTCTTCCACGATTTTTCCCTGGCTCAATACCGCGCCGATTTCGTAATTTGAGGCATCAGTCGTTAAAATAAAAGGTTCTTAAAATTTCGGATATTGCAAAATTGGTGTGGAGCATAAAGCTTCTTTCAAGTAATCGAAACTTTTCTGTTGCTCTGGTCCCCATTTAAATCCTACACCCTTTTTTAATAGATCTGTCAACGGCTTAGCTTGTTCCGAGAAATTTTCTATAAATCTTCTTTAATAACTCGCTAGGCCAAGGAATTGTCTGGTGTTTGCGACTGTCCTTGGGATTGGTAATTCGTGTCCGAGATAGATAACTTCTGTATCAAGAAATTGACATTTATCGGGTTGTAATGAAAGATGGGCATAACTGATTTTAGCAAAAAGTCGGCGGGCCTTTATACCGTATTCTTCTCGCGAAGAAGCTAAAACTACGATTTCATCGAGATAAACAAATAGTCCGGTGTCTTGTAAACCAAGTAGTACTGTCACGTCCTGAGGGGACGTGGGCAAATATTCTTACGTTTCCCTCTTCCTAGCCTATGTCTAGCGCAATAGCTCGGGATGAGGGTAAAAAGGGGTAGTGCTTGGGTAAAAATGGGATGACGCGATTATCCGTTGGAGGAATAATTGGACACTCACATTCTATCGACCCGGGGCTTATTGGAATTACCCAATTTGGTTAAGTCGATTAAATCAATAATACAGAAAATATAGATGAAGTATTTCGCTTACATTTGACGATGCGCCGTGGGTACAATGGTTGGAGATACAGAAGGTCGAATTGGGCCTTCGCAGGTAGGCCGGACCGCTCGGTTGTGTGCGCTCGGTTACGGGTTTAGCGGAGCTGGTATTCTTCACGTTGACACAATCTTTTAATACATGAGTATTTGCCGCGAGCTGAGTCTTCAAATTAATTGAAAGTTTACACAATTCGATGTATCGACGTTAGTGGGGATGCTCAATATGAATAATTGGAAGTTTTATGAGTCGCGCTTTACAAAATATAGACAGAACTTGTAACAATTATACCGGAGATATACTAATTTTTAGAGTTAACGTCTGAACTCGTCGGATGCTGTCAGGAAACAGCTTTTCGTATCGAACTAAAGCTGATGGAAGATGTTGGAAAGTTTGTCCGAACGCGATGGAATCTGATGGGAGACTGCTTCAACCAGTGGTGATGGAACACTGACTTACTGTAGGATAATTCTTCGCCAAGTGGAAAATAGGAGAGGTTTCGTTAATGGGGAAAGGAGTGCATTTTCGTGATGCATTTTCTATAGGGATTGGTGGAAAAGGCATCCAATATGTGCCACTCCGAATGATTGGTCAAAAATAGAGAGTGGGGGCAGGACGTAGTCTGCGAGTCATATTCGTCGCTCTATTTCCAGGAATTGGAGCAACGTTTCCTTTATCTGGAGCGCGGAAAAATACCGGGCGGAAAAAGGGGTCTTGTCGGCGGCGAGAACGCACCGCTCGAGATAGGGCTGTTGACTAAGGCCCGCGAGTGCACGTGGTGTTTTATGACAGGGTGGTTTCCTAGGTTCGAGGATTTCATTCTGGCGAGTGTGTATTTGTTCTTCATATGGTTAAGACTGCTGTGCTCTCGCGTGGGAAAGTACGCGAGATGCTTACCTATTGTCAATTGCCTACATTTCCGCCGTGGTAGGTCTAAGCTTAAAGAAATATATAAATATTCGTCGAAAAAATGAGAATGCCGCTATCGCGCGTATGTGGTCGCTCACGATTTCCATGAGAAATCGCGTCGGCCCTGCGTCTTCGCCAGGGCTCAAGAAGATAATAGAAAGCGAGAAAAAGAAACACATTGTGCGCATTTGGTCGCGACGTGACAGAACTTTGTCCATTATGTTTTGAAATGTAGCAGGTGCGTTCTTGAGATCGAAAGGCATTCTATCATATTCGTAGTGTCCGTTAGGGGTGCTAAAGGCTGTTTCCTGTCGGTCCTTGGGATCCATTTTCATTTGGTGAAAACCCAAGGATAAATCAAAGGTCGAGAAATATTTGGCTCCACCGTGTCGGTCACGGATTTCAACAATGTTAGGCAAAGGGCATCGTTAGGTTAGGCATCGCTTATTGCCTTTTTATTTAATGCGCGAAAGTCGATGACCATCCCCCATCGTTAATTTCCTGAATCTATTTTTTAAGGAACAATCCAAAGAGGTGAATTATACGGAGAAACGAAGTCTGTGGTTATATTATTCTCGATAAATTTCTTTACTTGTTGATTAATTTCTTCCTTATGTACTGGGGGTATCGGTATTGTCGAATTGTTACGGGTAGTTCGTCGGTCGTAGGTATTTTATATTTGATCTCTGACGTGGCTGATAGTTCATCACAAGGCAAATGAAATATGTGTGAAAATTCGTTTACTAGGTCGAGTTCTGTATTGAGATGATCTAAGCGCTCTAATCTGTCGTTCTTCTGTGTTGAGATGATCTAAGCGAAGCGTTTCTTGGATATTCTTAATTATATCATTATACGTTTTATGCGTATGGTCGTCAGTATCATATCAATAGCGTGGTCGAAAAAGTCTTCTTCACTTTCGTAATGATCGAATGGGACTATCTCTTGTGGCATTAATTGCATACACATAGCATGTATCATTGTTATTTGCTACAACGGCATTTCCAATAAAAACTTGGTCTAATGTCGGTACTCGTCCTAGAAAATCCGTTTTCGAGTCTGTTTTTAATAGTTTTATGGATACTTGGGTACGCCTACTATTCATTATACGTCTTACTTTTGGTAACTCGTGTGGTGAATAATAAATTCGTGGATGATTCTCTTCGAGTCTTTAAAGGAATAAGTGTAATTGGTTTTGAAGGAAATTCCAAGTATTCTGTCTGCGGGAATAGCGGAATTTTTGCCGAGAACTTGGAATTTTTCTGGTTGCTCGAAAACAGTTATTGCGGTTGATCCTAGCGTATATGTTTTATCGGGTGTTATACCTGATAGAGAAAGCGATTTATGTGTTGCAATTATGCACCATCGTTTTAACAAACTTAGTTTGATTATTTTTATGCCCGCACCGATATCAATAAGAAAGCAGCTGTAACCGTTTTCGAGTTCGGGGGCACGTAGCGTTGTTATTGGTGACCTTGTTTGTCTGTCGGTCCATCTAAACCATCGTTTACCGTGAGGAATTTTACAGTCGAGGGGCGCTGGGTTTGCGGTTCGCTCGTCGACGCGTCCATTCGATGGGCGGTTTTCAAGTTTAAATTCTTACTTGGATTAGTGGGTCGGAACGAGCTTGTATTCGTCTCGTCTAATTACTCGCGAGAGTAACTTTCATCTTTAAGAGTCTGGTTTTGGTACATAGGGTAGGGAGGTGGATTATAATTAGGAGGATGGCCCGGTCAAGGTAAATACATTGGCGGCATGTAAGGCATAGGGGGGTACGCTTGTGGTGCGTAGAAATTATTCTGGGGGAAGTTCGGAAAATTTATGTGTAGAGGCCTCCTCATGAATGGCCACTTTTGACAGTGATTTGAATTTTTTTAACGTTCTGTTACTTTGAGGCGAAAAAATCGGTTGGAAATTACCTCGAAAATCGGAATTCTTATCGTAAGGATCTCTGTTTTCCCGAGGGTAGAAAGATACATGAGCTTTTGGGTGAAACGCAATGAATTTGAATTTCTTGCGTTCGCGCCCTGCATATTTTTCTCAATGCGTTGGACTACTCGAAAAGGTTCTTCTAATGTTTGCGCATCTTCAACGTAAATTGCGTATGACAGATCGTCGGATAACCCTCGTTTAAAAGATTGTACGGCCAATCCGTCGAGCATAGGCAACATTTGTATTGTGGTTCTTCAATAGATTTATCCTTCAGAGCAGCTATTGCACTCATTCGCAATTGTTTAATTCTTGTATAATAGTCAAGGACTGTTCCATCGCGTCTTAATCTGATAGCTTGAATTTCCGCACAATAGTATGGATATGATTTTTTAGGCGAAAACTATTATTTTAAAGAATTCAATAAACTTTCAATTGAATTGATCTCGAGTGAGTAAGATTTGCAATTATTTCGGCGTTTGCCATTATTGCATTTGAATTATTATCGCTTTCTTTTAAAATAGAAATGAAATTATTTATTTACTTTTAAATAAATTTCCACCGCTGTCACCAAATCTTTCTGTTACGTCCGAAGACGTTTAGAAAAGATACGTATTTATTAATTATATATAATTAATAAATACGTATAAATAAATAAATAAATTATATATAATTAATAAATACCAATTTCTCAAATCAACAAAAGAAAAAGATCTCTCGAGGTCTCACAGCAAACGTTCCCACTTAATTTTTATCCGGAAGAGCACTCGTGACTCATACGGGTAGTAATCAGAATAACGCGTTTACCGCCCGACACTTGTAACTCTATATATATATATATAGAGTGCTCTTCCGGATAATAATTAAGTGGGAACGTTTGCTGTGAGACCTCGAGGGATCTTTTTCCTTTGTTGATTTGAGAAATTGGAAATAAAGGGACTTCAATATCTTGAGGCACACTATAGTTTAATTAGCACTTGATCAAAGAGTAATCTAGTACATTCCAAGTAAATATTATAATATAGTAAATACCTTTGACAATCTGGAGTGGTGTGGCCGTTTTACAATTTCGTATTTTGTTCTAGTTGACAATTTCTTTTAAAACACACACGCGTGCTATTGAATTCTTCTACAGAAGACCCGGTTGCAGAATAACAGTAAATGATACCTCGAAATATTTGGCCCTTTTAATTATAAAACAATGTAAGTTCAACTTCAGGAATTCTAGCGAATCACACTCTTCTCCGGAAGAACCGGATTCCGGACAGCGTAACGATGTATAAAAATCTTGATTCCGACTGAACTATTATAATATACGTCCGATACTACTGTCGAATCACTCTCTTCTATGGAAGACCCGCATTACGAATAGTATATTGGCGTTAAAAATTTCGGCGAGACAATATATCTTTGCCAAAAAGGCTACTCTCTTAATTTCGGGACAAAGAAGGTGACTATTTTCTGTCTAGTTTCCGAAAGTTCGGCCTTTTCTAAGAAGCAATCAAAATTTCATATTTTGGATCTTTACCGCGCCGCCTTGCCCATACCTATAATAGGGCTCGAGGCTCCGGCCGGAAAACGTTTATTATTGCTATCAGGCAGAGCGTAATACGTGAGAATTTGTGTTGATAGTAATCACTTTTAGCTTTTTTTTAAGTCGGCGACGAGCTCGTTCCTATACCGTCTGTAAATAGACAACGCTAGTACGCTTCCAGAACGTTTAGCTGGCTTATACAAAGTGTTCTTGGTTTTACTTCGTGTTTCAAGTTGAGCACAAAGCCAGGGCGCAGGTGGGGAGGACACAGTGAAGGTTTGTAGAGGTGCGTGTAAATTGAAAGTAGATGAGACTGTGTGAGACAACATACGACTAAAGTGGTCAATTTCATCATAGGTCAGGGAATCGCACGTCTCTGGTGGGCCGTTAGATTGGATTTGATGTAGTAGATCAGTCATGTAAGCAGCATCATAAAATTTGCTGAAATTGCGTCGGGCTATGGTCCGTTTGGAAAACTTGGTCGTACTATAGCGATAAGTGAGTTCTAATAAATCGTGACCCGTGATAAATGGTGATTCATACTTGGTGAATTCAACTATTTTATTAGAATTATCAACGATAGAAACGTCGAGCCACGAATCGGAAGTTGAAGTATGATGGGTAGTACCAGATTTGACGATGTGTAAGGCTGAGGATCGTGCAAATTCTCGTAGGTATTCGGATTCTCAATTGGTGGTGGCTAGATTGCAATTAAAATTATCCGGAATTATGACGTTACTGTAGGTTACTGAGACTCGGGAGTATGTTTCGATAAAGTCATTAAGAAGGAGACGTTTTGGTCTTCTATACATAGTACAAAGAAGGAGCGTTTCATCATTGCTATTGCGTTCCGATAGTATGATATATTCAGGTGCATTTAGTTCGCGGATTTCAGATACAACCAAGAGCTTAGCTTTTAATGAATTATGAATGTAACAGGCGACACCGCCTCCTTTAGCGCACACCGTATCATTTCTTATGAGAAAGTATTCATTTATATGAATTAAGCAACTAGGGCCAAGAGAGTGAAGCCATGTTTCAGTAATCGAGATGATGTGATAAAAGTGTGAGGATAGATGGGTTTAAAGCCCATCTTTGATGTGTCCCAAGAGAGAGTTGGAATTGATGTTTGCTATAGTTATGTTAGAGTGATTTTCCAACGGTGTATTAATTTTCACGATGCGCGACTTTTTTTAAAAAGTCGCGAAAATTATTATAAGATTTGAACGTGGATCCCTGCTTGCAGCGCAGTTGCAAGCAGGGATCCTCATTGAAAATGAATGCCGTACTATTCCATGAGTGCGTGGAATCGTGGGGTGCGTAGAACACTGGGGTGGGCGGGGGGCCGCTTGGATGGGTGCGTGAAATCGTGGGGTGCGTAGAACACTGGGATGTCCCCCCACTGGGGTGGGCGACCTACGGGGCCGCCCAACCCAGTGTTCTACGAACCCCACAATTCCACGCACCCATCCGAGGTGCCCCCCGTTCACCCCAGTATTCAATGCACCCCACGATTCAATGCACCCATTAAATGTGCCCAATAAACCCACCGCAGTGTTCTACGCCACCGTACGCCATGGGTACGTGGAATCGTGGGGTGCGTAGAAAACTGGGGTGGGTACTTTACTGCATATGGTAAAGTACCCACCGAAATGCATATGGTTATTTTTTCCGGAAATATCATTGGAGCGTTGTGTCGCAAGGTGTGTGTGTGTGTGTGTGTGTGTGCGTACGTGCGTGCGTGCGTGCGTGCGTGCGTGCGAGCGTGCGTGCGTGCGTGCGTGCGTGCGTGCGTGCGTGCGTGCGTGCGTGCGTGCGTGCGTGCGTGCGTGCGTGCGTGCGTGCGTGCGTGAGAGAGAGAGAGAGAGAGAGAGAGAGAGAGAGAGAGAGAGAGAGAGAGAGAGAGAGATTGATTGATTGATTGATTGATTGATTGATTGATTGATTGATTGATTGATTGATTTAATTGATTGTTTGTGTTTGTTTGGGTTTTTTTGGGTGCCATCGCCTCAGCCGATGACGGAAAATCCGCGTGTACTGATGACTGATTGACTGATTGATTGATTGATTGACAGATTGATTGATTGATTGATTGATTGATTGATTGACAGATTGATTGATTGATTGATTGATTGACAGATTGATTGATTGATTGATTGATTGACAGATTGATTGATTGATTGATTGATTGACAGATTGATTGATTGATTGATTGATTGACAGATTGATTGATTGATTGATTGATTGACAGATTGATTGATTGATTGATCGATTTAATTGATTGTTTGTGTTTGTTTGGGTTTTTTTGGGTGCCATCGCCTCAGCCGATGACGGAAAATCCGCGTGTACTGATGACTGATTGACTGATTGATTGATTGATTGATTGATTGACAGATTGATTGATTGATTGATTGATTGATTGACAGATTGATTGATTGATTGATTGATTGACAGATTGATTGATTGATTGATTGATTGACAGATTGATTGATTGATTGATTGATTGATTGACAGATTGATTGATTGATTGATTGATTGATTGATTGACAGATTGATTGATTGATTGATTGATTGACAGATTGATTGATTGATTGATTGATTGACAGATTGGTTGATTGATTGATTGATTGACAGATTGATTGATTGATTGATTGATTGACAGATTGATTGATAGATTGATTGATTGACAGATTGATTGATTGATTGATTGATTGACAGATTGATTGGTTGATTGATTGATTGACAGATTGATTGATTGATTGATTGATTGACAGATTGATTGCTTGATTGATTGATTGACAGATCGATTGATTGATTGATTGATTGATTGATTAATTGACTGAAAGACTGATTGAATGATTGATTGATTGATTGATACTGGTTATTATGCCCAAACACGCTAAAGGGCAAAGTGAATCAAATCGTTTTATAACAATGAATGTTAATAAGGTGGAGCGTATAGCACGATTTCCAGAGCCGGATTTACTAGAACCGTAAAAGCTAATGAACTTCAAAAACTAACGAACTTAAGAACAAACGAACTTAAAAACTAACAAACCTAACAACTACTGAATGGTAACTAGAACTCCATTTATTAAAAGTATACGCAGGGAGGAGCTAGATGACGCT